>JANBXA010000311.1:6432500-6470000 GCA_030556225.1 Cricetiscus sungorus | reverse complement strand
TTGTCACTCCAGTCAGAAATCACTTCTGCCTAAACCACTGGGAAAGGTTTGAAGAGCTCCAAGAGGGACAGTGAGCCAGATCACCGGGAAGTGAGTTTACTAGAAAAGTTATCAGCATCGTAGACAGAGAGAGGCAAGGAGAAGAGAGCGTCTGGCCCACAGCCTGCAGCCATGAGCTCTGATTCCCAGGCAGGGGCCAGGGAACAGAGTGGAGGGCGGCGCGTGTGGCTGCCAGCACCTCCTTAGATGTAAGCTCACTTCTCAGGTGAGGGATCCTGGCCCTTGTGTCTCAGTGGGTGCCTGCCGGACCCTGTGACAGGAGGCTGCCACAGAGGCTGTGGCCTGGGCAGTAGCTGGACTCGAACAGTTCCTCACAAGGTAGAGCCAGCCCTGGACGTCCTCCCCTGTCCTCGTCCCTTCTCGTCTACTCACTTTTCCTTTATGGCACACGTCGCGCTTTATGAATAACATTTGTGTGACTGTGCGGCAGCATCTGTCACTGGCTCCGCAGTGCAGGATCCCAGGGAGTGAGGAGGGGCTGTGTTCAGCGTTGCCGCTGACAGCAGCTGACAGTGCTTAGTGCTTCCCGCCCTTTCAGAGAGGTCTTGGTGCTGTGAAATGAAAGGCTAACACAGCCACCGCTCATATTCAAGAAGATAAATTAATGTTTCGACGGCCACTGCCATGAGAAGGCGCCATTGCCAAGGCAACTGTGGCAAATGAAAGCATTTAGTTGGGATCCGATAGGATCCATATATTACATAGGTCATATGGTTCTGTGTATATGATACAGTCAGGCTGACCCTTTTAACTAATGATGGGCCACATAAACGAGAGTAGCCCAAAAGCTCCGATTGCTCATCCTAGTTTGTGAATGTAAAGTGTGACATTGACAAAGTAGCCTAAAGATGAATCTGTCATAATCTGAACAAGGAGTCAAGACCATGGTGGGGAAACCACAGAATCAGCTGAGCTAGTGAGAGATCACTGACTCAGGTCTGACAAGAGGGGAACCTGCATAAAACCGAGCTAGACTCCCTTAATATAGGTGACAATGGTACAGCTGAGACAGTATATGAGGCCACTGGCAGTGGGTCCAAGATCTAACTCTAATGCACAAACTGACTTAGTGGAGCCCATTTTATATGGAGAGACACCTTGCTCAGCCCAGACAGAGGGGGTGGGGGTGGAGAGGTGCCTTGGTCCTGCCTCAGCTAGATGATGGGACAGACTTAGTAGACTTCCTAGAGGAGGGCTTACCCTCTCCAAGGAGCAGATGGGAGGTAGGATTGGGGGGGGGAGGGAGATGAGGGGATCGGGAGGAGAGGAGGGAGGGGGAACTGGGATTGGAATGTGAAAATTAAATTTAAAAAATTTAAAAAGATAAATCCCTCAGATGTATTCTCTTCCTTTAGTGCCACATAACTCATGTGTATGTGAGAATGTGTGCGTGTGTGAGTGTGTGTGAGTGTGTGTGTGTATATGTGCACACCACCACACAATGGGGCTCAGAGGACACCTTTATTGGTGGTCTTCTTCCACAATGGATTCCAGGGTTAAGCAAAGGTTATCAGGCATATTCAGGGCGTTTTACCCACTAAACAGTCCCTTTTTGAGGTGACTGTCCAGGTAGTCACATGTCCCTGTCTTTAGGGAATATTACATCTTTCTGGGGTCTTCCATGGAGTTAAAGACTAAATAAATAGTTAGCCAACAAGTGGTGGCCACACCTTTAATCCCAGCACTTAAGAGGCAGAGGCAGGTGGATCTCTGTGAGTTTAAGGCCAGCCTGGTCTACAGAGTGAGTTCCAGGATGGCTAGAGCTGTTATACAGAGAAATCTTGTCTCAAAACAAAACAAAACAAAACAAAACAAAAAAAAAGACTAAATAGTTAGACTTACAGTTTTCCTTAGTTATGATAAAAAGTAAGTTAGGTATAAAACTTTAGACTCACAAAGATAAGACAGATATTAAGTCTCTGTGTGGCTATTTGGGAACTGACTGGTGGGACAGGACATTATGCCTACAGAAAAAGTTCCTGTAGAGACAAGGACAGAGAGAAGACAGAAGGGGTTCAGCCGGGTAGGAGGAGGAAGAGGACTATGGGTATTTTCGAGGAGTCGTGATAGCCAGGAAAATGCAGATGGGGAGAGATGGAGTCACAAAGGAATGCCCCAGGGGAGGTAGAAACAGCACATTTCCATGCTCAGAGAAAGCCTGTCATGAAACATTGAGGCTCTACGTTCTGTATGGTGTGTGTGTGTGTGTGTGTGTGTGTGTGTGTGTTTTTTGTGTGTGTGTGAACCCGATAACCATGCTTTCCATTCCGAATGGGTTTCTACCTGATGGGCCAAAGTAAAATAGCAAACCACTGTATCAAACTAGTGCTCACACATCTAGCAAATCAGCTGGAGCTCCCGACAGAGCTTTCTCTCCATAGCTTAACCTCTCGTGGCAGAATTTCTGGTTTCTCTCTCCCAGTGCAGGCACTTTCCTATCCAGGGATAAACAGTAGTGGGGTCTGTTGGAAATGGTTTACCTTCTACTTGTTTTCAGGGACATGGTGTTTTTACTGCTGGGCTTTCTGCTGTTCTCATCCCTCCTTGTCATAGAGTTAGGGGGTCAGCTCGTCCCTGGACCCCTGACACAGACATGCTTGGGTCTGACGTGCCTATGTGTGAGATAGCCTGTCTTCCAGAGCCATGCTCTCAGTGAGTTCAAACAGACTTTGACAATTTACCAATACAGTGTGACTTTACACTTCAGACTCCTAGCACTCATCTTCCTGGTCCCTTTTTCTTGTTTTTTTTTTTTGGGGGGGGGGAGTGTATGTTGTATGTGTGCATATGTGTCATGTATGTACATGCATGTGTGTGTAGCTGCCTGGTCTTCCTAAGTGATGAATTTAAGTCTCATTGGAGCCTCTGGCCTTAAGCAAAGTCTCTTCTGCAGTAGTTTTCATTTTTGAAAAGATTTAAAAAATATATTTATTTGAGATAGGGTCTCTCTATGTCATTCTGGCTGTCCTGGAGCTCTCTATGTAGACAAGGTTGGCCTTGAACTCATAGAGATCTGAATGCCTCTGCCTCCTGAGTACCAGGATTAAAGGGTGTGCCACCACATGCCAGGCTAAAAAGATCCACTTGTTTTTCCTTTATATGTATGAGTCTTTGCCTGTATGTATGTGTGTGTGTGTGTGATGTACATGCCCGGTACAGGTGGAAGCCAGAAGAGGCCATGCAGTGCCTGACGGTTGGCTACTTCCATGTGGTGTTTAGTAACTGTGGTGGTTTGACTAAGAATGGTCCCCATAGTTTCACATATTTGAACGCTTAGTGTCTTAGTTAGGGTTTCTGTTGCTGTGCAGGCACCATGACCGTGACAACTCTTATAGAGGAAAACATTTATTATATATGGCTTACAGGTTCAGAGGTTTAGTCCATTTGGGTCATGGTGGAAGCATGGTAGCATGCAGGTAGACATGATACTGGAGAAGGAGCCCAGAGTTCCACATCCAGATCAGCAGGCAGCAAGGGGGGAGAGCGACACTGGGCCTGGCTTGAGCTTTTGAGACCTCAAAGCCCACCCCCCAATGACACACTTCCTCCAACAAACCACGCCTACTCTAATAAGGCTACGAATCTTAATCCTTGCCAATAATGCCATTCCCTAGGAGCCTATGGGAGCCATCTTCATTCAAAGGGTCACACTTAGTCACCCACCGGGGAATGGAAGGAACTCTTCAATAGGATTAGAAGGGTTAGGAGGTTGGTCTTGTTGGAAGTGTGTCACTCAGGGTGGGCGCTGAGGTTTCAAAAGTGTAGGCCAGGTCCAGTCTGCACCCCCACCACTTGCTGAATATCTGGATGCAGAACTCTCAGCTACTTTGCCAGCACCGTGTCTGCCTGTGTGCCACCAAGCCCCCACCATAATGACAACGAACTGAGCCTCTGCAAGTGTAAGCTAGCCCCAGTTAACCGCTTCCCTAGATGAGAGTTTCTGTGAACTCGGTGTCTCCTCTCCTACGGCAACAGAGCAAAGTCTAAAACAGTAACCATGTCCGTCCTCTGCGTGTGCAATAATTGCTCCTAACCATTGGGCCATCTTTAGCACCTACAATTGTTTTTGTTTTTTTAAAAGACACTCTCATTGTGGACTCACAGAGATCAGTGGACCTGTTTCCCCAGTACTGGGGTTAGAGGCGTGGCCACCACACCCCTCACATAGATTTTGGTATTCTTAACCTGGGTCTGTAAATTGCTGAATAATCCTTACCCGCCATGAGAAACAAGCCACCATGGAACCTGGTCAGAACCTGTCCTAGGGCAGTGGTTTCTCAATCTTCCTAATGCTGGGACCCCTTGATACAGGTCCTCGTGTTATACTGAACCCCCTGCCCCCACCATATTATTATTTTTGTTGCTACTTCATAACTGAAAATTTGCTACTGTTATGAATCATAACGTATATGTCTGATGTTCTGGGTATCTGATGTTCAACTCCCCTCCAAGGGATCAGGACCCACAGGTTGAGAACCATTTCCTGAGGGTCTTTGAATCCTCAGCCAATCCCATCATGGAGACGCCTCGTCATCTCCACAGCAACGACTTTGCCCCTGGCGCTTTCCGATGATGCCATCATCTCACGCAGTTCGCAGGAGCGGGACTCTGCAGGTGTCAGAGCATGGCCTGGGACACTGCGCATGTGCCACCTCTGGTCGGCGCGCGCCCCGCTTCAGATCGCAGTCTAGGGCGAGCGTCTGCGGAGGGGAGCTGCCTCCTTTACGCTTAGCTGCAGAAATCGCCCAAGATGCTGCAGCCTCCCTCTGGCTTGCTTTGAGCCGCCTGCAGGCGATACCCGATTAACTGATGAGCGCTCCGCTCATATTGTCTTTCCCACCTCTTGGTGCGCCTCCACCGTGCATAGCCCAGCTGACATCTAGATGAATTTACAAATCGCTGTGGCCAGCAAGCTTTCTTTTGCAGGCCAGCTTCCTAACGTGCCTGAGCTCTGTGGGCTGAGGGAAGCCTCCGCCAGGCAGTCACAGGTAACACTGCTGCAGATCGAGAGCTTTGGCTATGCAATGGTCCTGGCAGGAATGAGGATATTCTAAGTCATGCTGGTGCCAGCCAGAGGGGGCTGTTGTCTCCCAGAGAGAGATTTCACACAGCTCTGACGCCTGGCAGATGGCCTTGCCGAGGAAGAGACTGGAGAGGATCACAGGCAGGACCACACCTTCTTGGGGACTGCGTAGTTGCGCACATCTCTTGCTTCTTGTTTAAACAGAAACCTCAGGTTTGAACCCTCAAGATAGACTTACAGGGTCACAGGACCTCTTTGTTTCTTTTCCCGATGGGCCCATGTTGAATGAATCTCCTTTTTCTGCTTTTCACTACTATTTGTTTCTGTAACTGGCTTATTGAGGACAGGAGGCTGAGTCTAGGTCGCCAGGGCTGCCAGGACCCAGGCTCTGACCCTGACGATGCCAGTAACAACAGAGCATCCAGTCTGTGCAGTGCATTTGTGCAGATATTCGTGTGTGTGTGTGTGTGTGTGTGTGTGTGTGTGTGTGTGTGTGTTATGCAGATGGCACTGTCTCTGTCACAGATGATAGTGCAGGTGGTTGATTAAGTCAGGCCGTATTTCCTGAGCCCCGTGCTGGGCAGTTTATTACTATCCATTGAGATATAACGTGGAATCCAGGGCCCTGGCAGGGAGCTAGGAACTGACTTGCATTTGTATCTTAGCCCTACTTCTTTTTTTTTTTTTTTAATTGAAAATAGATTTTTTTCAGACAATATATTCTGATCTCACTTCCCCTTCCCCATCTCCTTCCAGATCCTACCCACCCACCCAAATCCACACCTTTTTTTTTTCTCTCAGAAAAAAACAAACCAGGTACATAAAAGTAAAATATAATTAAAACAAACCAGAGTAGGACAAAACAAACACACACACACACACACAAAAGCAAAAAAAAAAAAAAAAAAAAAAAAAACAAAAAAACAAAACCACACAAGAAACACAGATGCAGAGACACATTCACACAGAAATCCCATAAAAACACAAAAACAGTGAGCTAAGACCCTCTCTGTGTGTCAATTTAATGGTTTTTAAACATTTTCATAATGTCTACTTCCGAAGGCTACTAAGGCTTAAACCTTAAGCTATGATTTTTGGAAGTGTTTCCATTTCCTTATATGCCTTTCCTTCAAAAAAAAAAAAAAAAGGAAAGTATTGTACATTTGCGGCCAGCCTGCTCTACATAGCAAGTTACAGGCTGCTAGAGCTACACAGTAAGACCCTGTCTCAAAAAAGGGGGCAGTGGGTCCTAACGAACCGAGTCCTTTCAGGGAGGCCACCGTCACTAATTGGAAACTAGTCTCTTGTTCAGCACAGGGCTTCAGGGGTCACCCACAGATTCCCAAATTATCATAAAAGCAGCTTTCTCCAGACACTGCATTTTGTGAGTCTGCACATGGCTGCCAAGTTATATTTACACAGAGCCCTCCCGCCTCATCTCCAGACAGTGGCTTGAGACACCACCTATGCCCAGAAGTGAAAGAATGCCTTCACTTTGCTTGCACGGTGACTTGCAGCTGACTACGGCTGGGAGTTGGAGGGTGGCCTGGAGCCTGGGTTGGATCCTGCCTGGGATACTGTCTGAGGAGCAGCCATGTGCTGTCAGGGTCTGGGAGCCAGTGTCTGAGTCCTTGTCACCACAAGGCCTGTGGTTTCCAACTCTGTCTGCATCTGAGTCCCGCTAACCAACAGCGGGAGAGAAAACAGACGCGAGCGAACACAGGCAGCCACACACAGGCACCCAGACGTGCGCAGCCTTCAGAGGAAGTAGAGCGCCAGATGTTCTGGGTTTCCTGTTCGATGCGTCCACAGCTGGTTGAGTCTGTGGCTGTGGTTTGTCTGTCTCGGGCTCATGTGACAGACAAATGCTGGGCTGACGGGAAACCTTCCCCCATCTCTGACTGATCAGTTACACAGAAATCTGGCAGATCAGAGATTTCCTGAAACACTCAGACCTGGGTTCTCCCACAAAGACCTCCAATTCCCCTGCCCCTGAGGGGTGGCCACAGGCTGCTGGTTGGCCCTCTTAGGACCTGGGCTCAATGGAAAACACTGAGGGCCAATTTGGAGGGCCATCCCCGGTGAGTAGAAGGAAGCTAAGGTCAGGTTGCTTCAGACTCCAGCCCAGAGCCTGGAATGGAGCAGACACTCAGAAAACACTCAACAAGGATGGCATCATAAGATCATAAGATGCCTGTGGTCCCAGTACTCTGAAGGCTGAGGCAGGAGGATTGCTAGAGCCCAAGAATTGGAGACCAGGGTTTGGACAGCAAGATCCTGTTTCGTGATAAATAGGGGCTGGGGAGGGGCTCAGTGAGGAACATGCTGGCAGCACAAGAATGGGAACCTCAGTTGTTCCCAGGACTCACAGAAAGGCTGTGCACGAGGCTGTGCACCTCTGACCCCAGCACTGGGCTGTGGCGTGTATGGGGGGCTAAGGAGGACCCTAAAGCTCATTGGCTACTCAGTCCAGCTGAAACAGCGAGTTCTGGGTTCAGTGAGAGACTGTCTCAGTGTCAACCTCTGGCCTCCATATGCACACACACACACACACACACACCACACTCACACACACTCACACACACTCACACACACCCACACACACCCACACACACACTCACACACACGCTTACCACACACACGCTTACCACACACACACGCTTACCACACACACTCACACTCACACACACACACACTCACACACACTCACACACTCACACACACCCACACACACCCACACACACCCACACACACCCACACACACCACACACCACACACACACACTCACACACACTCTCACACACACACTCACACACTCTCACACACACTTACCACACACACTCACACACACTCACACACACCCACACACACTCACACACTCACACACACACACTCACACACTCTCACACACACTTACCACACACTCACACACACTCACACACACACACACTCACACACACTCTCACACACACACTCACACACACTCACACACACACACACACTCACACACACTCTCACACACACACTCACACACACTCACACACACGCTTACCACACACACGCTTACCATACACACACACACTCACCACACACACACACACGCTCACCACACACACTCACACACGCTCACCACACACACGCTTACCACACACACACGCTTACCACTCACACTCACACAC
This sequence comes from Cricetiscus sungorus, assembly GCA_030556225.1. Lineage (NCBI taxonomy): Eukaryota > Metazoa > Chordata > Mammalia > Rodentia > Cricetidae > Cricetiscus > Cricetiscus sungorus. The sequence goes on along the minus strand of JANBXA010000311.1, from coordinate 6,461,738 downwards.
ACACACTCACACCCACACACACACTTACCACACACTCTCACACTCACACACACTCACACACACGCTTACCACACACACACTCACACACACACTCACACACGCTTACCACACACACGCTTACCACACACACGCTTACCACACACACACACTCACACACACACAGTCACACACACACACTCACACACTCACACACGCTTACCACACACACACACTTACCACACACACACACATACAGACACACACACACTCACACACACACTCACACACACACACTCACACACACACACATTCATACACACACACACGCTTACCACACACACACACACACCCCCGCACACACACACCGCTTACCACACACTTGTGCATACACTACACATACACACTCGCGCACAAACACACCTTACACACCACCCACATATGCTTACCACACACTTGTGCATACACTACTACACTTACACACACACACACATACCTGACATACCACACACAAATGCTTACCACACATTTGTGCATACACTACACTACACACACACACACACACACACACACACACACACACTAACAAAGCCATCTGGAGAAACAGATGAAGAAAGGGACAGCGGTGTCTCTGGGAGTCAGTTCTAACTCCCCATCCCCCAGCTTAGAGTCACATTTCATATGCAGCTTTGCATTTTAACAGACAAGGGTTTGAGGCAGTACTGTGTTGCTGGTCTCCTGTGAGCAAGTCGCTTAGAGCCGTGGGCCTGACTCTCTTATCTGTAGATTGATACGGCTTCCTAGGGCGTCGAGATCTCTTGAGACATGGTGCATGTATTTGCTTGACAGAATCAGGCCCATAGCACCTGCTAAGTAAGGCTGCTCCTGCTCTCTCCTTGCAATACTGCAGTTTATCCAGGGAGAGGCTGCACGCAAACAGAGTGGAACAGGTAACGGCTGACAGCCGCAGGACACCTGCTGTGGAGCAATATGCAAGTACTGATGTTTGTGGGTGCCATTGTGCCCCCTTGGGTGTTAAGTTCTATAAGGAAGCTCCCAGTGACCTCCTCTAGCTGTGGAGTGAGGTTAGGATTGGGGGTGAGCATGGCTTAGTGTCTTTAGTGATCGCCACTGATTATCTTTAGTGGCCACAGCTACTGTCCAGTATGCATTGGAACCCAGTGACACAGATCCTTGCCAAAGGCCCCTTCCTCCAGAAGGCTCCATAGGCCCGTCCTTCACCCGTACCCCTCTCCATGAGATAAGGTGTCACAGCTGAGAGTGGACATCAGGAGTCCTGCCTCGGTGTCATCGCTGGCTGACATTTATCTGTGCAATGATGGGTGAGTTCACTTCATCTCTCTGTGTGCCTCTGTCCTTCCTTTTAGCAAAACAACAACCAAACTGCGGAGAGGCTGGGGAGGTTAAATGGATGTCTGTCTGAGGCATCCAGACACAGTAACTTGGGGATGTGTGAGCACCTGGGAAAGGATAAAGGAGTTAATTGCCTCAACTGGCTATGTAGTAAGTTTGAGGCCAGAGGGGGACACATGAAACACTGTTTCAAAAAGTAGGCCCCTCCCACCTGTTTATATGCCCCTCCCACCTGCTTATAGGCCCCTCCCACCTGTCTCGACACTTGCTGCAAAGATCACTGGGGCCCCTGGACCTAAGCTGGAAGCGACTCTTGGGGCGAAGGGAGTCGACTGCTTACCTTTCTTTTGCTTGGTGACCTCTCTCACTGAACCATGTGGCAGATGTCCCAGAGTGTGCAATGTAAGGCAATTCTGCAGTGACACAGGTCCTGGGGCTGGGTGTCAAGACACAGCAACACTTCTGTTGGGTTAGCAGGCATCTCCTCTACAGCCTCACTCAGGGAGTCGGTGAATGTGTGTGCGGCTGGAGGACAACCTCACGTGCCGTTCTTCCTCAGGCGTGGTCCACCTTAAAAAACTATTTTACCTTTATGTGCATGTGTGTGCATTGCTTTGTGTGTGTGTGTGCATGCATGTGTGCGTGTGCGTGCGTGTGTGTGTGCATTGCTTTGTGTGTGTGTGTGCGTGCGTGCGTGCGTGTGCGTGCGTGTGTGTGTGTGTGTGTGTGCATGTGCACGTTTGTATGCGGCCACGAGAGGTGTTGGATCCCCTGGGACTGGCAGTTGAGAGCCACCATGTGTGTGCTAGGAAGAGAAGCTGGGTCCTCTGCACGAGAAGCAAATGCTCTTAACCACGGAGCGTCTCCAGCCTCAGTCACCTTATTTATTTATTTGTTTGTTTGTTTATTTTGAGATATGTTTCCTAACTATTGAGGGCTCACCGATTACACTTGGCTGGCTAACCAGAAAGCCCGAGGGGCCTTCCTGTCCTCATCTCTCCAGACTCAATGACAAGTGTCTGCCTGGCTTTTCCTGTGAGTTCTGGGGATTGAACTCAGGCCCTCATGCTAGTGTAACAAACACTTTGTTGAGCTAGCTATCACCCTAGTCCTGGAAGCTAGCCTTTCTGGAACAACCTCTGGAGGGACAGTGGCTGAGGAGACACAGTGGGCGGGTGGCGCTTTTTGAGGACACCCATCCCCCACACTTCACTGGCCAGGCTCTTCACAGATCGCAGCAGGCACACACAGGGGGCGTGCACTCTTCCTGGCTGTCATCTTTGCTACTTTCAAGATACTTCAAGGAGTGGGGACGGCAGTTTTGGTGTGGCTCAGGGTGACCTGGAACTTGCTATGCAGGGTACGCTGGCTTCTACTTGGAAATCCTCCTGCTTCAGCCTCCCAGGAGGTTATGACATTTCACTTATTCTAACAGCGATTTGTCCTCTCCTCCTCCTATCTCCTGCCTACCTTCAAGGCAGGAGGAGAAAAACATCGTTTCAAAAAGTCCCCAAGCCAGCCGAACAGCTTGCCTAGGTCTTCCAAGGAAGGGTGAGCATTTCTCAGTGCGGAGAAGCCCCAGGCCCTCTGAGCGCCTGTGGGTCTGGGCTAGCAGGCTGCCTGCCAAGAAAGCCCAGGTCTGGGCTACACAGCTCACAGCCTCGTGCCTGGCTGCCCACACGGCCATTGGTCCCAGTGCTCTATACAGAGCGCAGCCAAAAGCAATCCAGAGATCTTTGAAAATGGAGAACGGTGGCCTGGAACCCTGCAATTTGGGGCACCATTTTTTTTTAATGGAGTACATAGCTTGGGAATTTGCCTTAAGAAATCTTTCATTCCTAGATTGTCAGTGGAGAAGTGGAACTTATTTGTTTAGCCTCGAATCAAGCCGCAGCCCCCACTTCTGGGCTGCTTGCAAAGGGTTGTTTTAAAATAGCTGAACCAGCTGAAGAGTTGGGGTTGGCTTGCTGGAAGGCTCTGAAGCAGCAGCCTGGCACAGGAAGTGCTTGATTTTTCCATAGAACGAGACTAGTAGTGGTTGAGGCGGGGGTGGGGAGGTGGGGGGGTTGAGGTGTGGGGTGGGAGAGGTGGGCTGTCAGAGGGAGCAAAGTATGAGGCACTCAGGTTCCATATTGGCTGGATTGTCTTTGCAGTTGGCTCAATCTTGGGAGGACCTGTCTCCTTGGGATCTGGGAATGGGAGGAGACTGTGGGAGATTGTGTGTGTGTGTGTGTGTGTGTGTGTGTGTGTGTGTGTGTGTGAGAGAGAGAGAGAGAGAGAGAGAACATGTTCATGTGTGTGTGAGAGAAACATATCCATGTGTGTTTGTGTGAGAGATACATGTTCATATGTGTGTGATACATGTTCATGTGTGTGATAAATGTTCATGTGTGTATACGTTACATGTTCATGTGTGCACACATATTCATGAAGGCCAGAGGCTAATGTTCATCACTCTGCATCTTATTTTTTTGAGACAGGGTTTCTTACTGAATTTGGAGCCTATCCATTTGCTAGATTGGCCGGCCAGGAAGCCCAGGAATTCCTTTTGTAACACTTGTATGATAGATTATTATTGTTATTGTGTGTGTTTCACATGTAGAGATCAGAGGACAACTTTCAGGAGCCATTTGCTTCCTGAGACTGTAAGTTTTGCTTATCGTCTGGACACTGTCTAGAAGCAATCCGGAGAGGGTCTCACTGAAGACTGTCTATCAGGCTATCTGTGCAGGGCTGTCTCTACTGTAGTTGACGAATGTGGGAAGAAAGCAGCCCACTGCTGGCAGCATCGGACTGTGTAAGAGCAGAGATGGCGAGCTTAGCGGGGGGCGAGTCGCCCATTTGTCATGGTTCCTGACATGTGGGTGTGATGAGCTATTCTAAGCCCCGCCCACCCTGGCTGTGGGTGTGGTGTTGGACTGGAACCTGGAATTGTGAGCTAAAATAAAGCCTTTCTCCCCTAAGTTTTTAAAAAAGCTTTATTTATTTTTAATAATCTGTATCTATGTATGTATACCACACATGTGCCTGGGACCATGAGAGGCCACAAAGGGGACAAGAGGGACATCAGGTTTTCTGGACTGAAGAAGAAAATATATATACATATATACATAGAGAGACAGGGCAGCCTCACTGTGTGACCCTAGCTGGACTGGAACTTACTTTGTAGACCAGGCCGGCCTTAACTCACAGAGATCTGTGAGCCTCTGCCTTTCCACTGCTGGGATCAAAGGTGTGTGTCACCACACGCAGCCTGAGTTACAGACTACTGTAAACCATGTGGGTGCTGACAGTGACCCAGGTCCTCCGTGAGAGCAGCAAACCCTCTTCCTCAGCAAGCCATCTCTGCTGTTCGCCCCCAAGCTGCATGTGCTGTTGCCCTGGCTCGGGGCGTTTTACCACAGCGCAAGAGGTGAAAGCGCCAACCCCATCTCTGTCTCCACTGCGTCCACAGCGTTAGGATGCCAGGTTCCCAGTCCTTTGTCCCACTCCTTACACCGTGCTGCCATCTAAACTCAGGATGGGTTTCCAGAGCCTCTGTAGGTAGCGTCACACTCAGCAGACCTGATCGCCTCTTCCCGCCCAGCCTCCATCTTTTTCTTCCCGCCCAGCCTCCATCTTTCCCTTCCTGCCCAGCCTCCATCTTTCCCTTCCTGCCCAGCCTCCATCTTTCCCTCTTCCTGCCCAGCCTCCATCTCTCCCTCTTCCTGCCTAGCCTCCATCTCTCCCTCTTCCTGCCCAGCCTCCATCTCTCCCTCTTCCCGCCCAGCCTCCATCTTTCCCTTCCTGTCCAGCCTCCATCTTTCCCTTCCTGTCCAGCCTCCATCTCTCCCTCTTCCTGCCCAGCCTCCATCTCTCCCTCTTCCTGCCCAGCCTCCATCTCTCCCTCTTCCTGCCCAGCCTCCATCTCTCCCTCTTCCTGCCCAGCCTCCATCTTTCTCTTCCTGTCCAGCCTCCATCTTTCCCTCTTCCTGTCCAGCCTCCATCTTTCTCTTCCTGCCCAGCCTCCATCTTTCTCTTCCTGCCCAGCCTCCATCTTTCTCTTCCTGCCCAGCCTCCATCTTTCTCTTCCTGCCCAGCCTCCATCTCTCCCTCTTCCTGTCCAGCCTCCATCTTTCTCTTCCTGCCCAGCCTCCATCTTTCTCTTCCTGTCCAGCCTCCCTCTTTCCCTCTTCCTGCCCAGCCTCCATCTCTCCCTCTTCCTGTCCAGCCTCCATCTTTCCCTCTTCCTGCCCAGCCTCCCTCTTTCCCTCCTCCTGCCCAGTCTCCATCTTTCACTGATAGGCTCTTCCCACTCTGCTGGTTTGTGATGAACTGACTCAAAGTCTGTGAGTTCCACAGATGGCTCTCTCTGCACAGTTCCAAACCTCCCACCATGGCTTCACCCTGTGCCTGCCTCTAGTGGGCACAGAGTTGGGAAGAGATGAGCACATTATGTTGGGGATTCTCCCCATATCATCCAAGGGGAGGCTATAGCCAAATATGCTGTTAGACTCTTCTGGCTGCCGGAAAGGACTGATTCTCTCCTTTAGTTTCGCCACTTAGACAGGGTGGTGGCCGAGGGCTGCTGGTAGCCATCTTGCTGGCTTTAGAAGGAAGTTGTTTGTGAGGTGTGTGTGTGTGTGTGTGTGTGTGTGAGAGAGAGAGAGAGAGAGAGAGAGAGAGTATGTGTATATGTGTGTGTGAGAGTATTGTGTGAGTGTGTGAGTGTGTGTATGTGTGTATGAGTGTGTGAGTGTGTGTGTGTGTGCGTGTGAGAGAGTATGTGTGTATGTGTGTTGTGTGTGAGAGTATTGTGTGAGTGTGTTGAGTGTGTGTATGTGTGTGTATGTGTGTATGAGTGTGTGAGTGTGTGTGTGTGAGTGTCTGTGAGTGTGTGTGTGAGTGTGTGTGTATGTGAGTATGTGTGAATGTGTGTGTATATGTGTGTGTGAGTGTGTGAGTGTGTGTGTGTGAGTATGTGTGAATGTGTGTGTATATGTGTGTGAGTATGTGTGTGTGAGTGCATGTGTGAGTGTGTGTATATGTGTATATGTGTGTGCGTGTGTGTATGTGTGAGTGTGTGTGTATATGTGTGTGCATGTGTGTATGTGTGTGTGAGTGTGTGTGTGTGTGTGTGTGTGTGTGTGTAAGGGTCATTTATGGCATTACCTGATTCCTGGATCCAGCCATCTCTGAGGCAGGAGTATTCCATGGGCTTTTACAGTTATACAAACCAATACTCCCTTTTTTGCCTACATGTGAATTCCTGCTACACGCCAATTAAAATACCATGACTAAAATAAACAGATTGCCCACAAAGGGAACTAACAAATAGATTTGATGTTGGCCTTCTGTTGGCTTCACAGATGTCCACATCTTTTAAAAATATAAACTCTAGGGCTGGAGAGATGACTTAGTGCTTAGGAATCTACTGCTCCTAAAAGGGACACAGGTTCAGCTCTCAATGCCCAGCTGGGTGGCTCACGACTGGCTGTGACTCCAGCTCAGGGGTCTGATGACCTCCCCTGGTCTCCCTGGGCAGCAGCATGCACATGATATATGTATATAAATCAGGCACACACACACACACACAAGCGAAACAATAAATAAACAAACCCTTCATGTGTATGTAACGGTGCCTGCCTGCACTCCCAGCCCCTTGGGAGGCCAAGGCAGAAGGACTTGAGTCTGCAAGTGTATGACCAGCCTGGGTGACACAGCAAGACCTTGTAGCAATAACGGCAATGATAACGATAAAAGAAAAACATGTTTATGTTTATTGTAAGCTGAAGTTCTGTGGCAAAGCTTTTTTTATACTCAAAAACCTGCAGACTGTTTGACCTTGGCTGACTAGAACATCATGAGTATTAAAGAGATGGAATGTGGTTGATAAACAGGCAAAGTATGTCAGACCAGCTCCAGGCCCTTCTGATAGCTGCCTTCGTTAAGGTTACCATTGCTGTCAGGAAACATTACCAAAAGCGACTTGGGGAGGAAAGGGTTTATCTCCCTCACTGTTCCATATAACAGCTCATCACCAAAAGTGGTGAGGGCAGGAACTCTGCAGGCAGGGCAGGAACTCAGGCAGGGCAGGAACTCAGGCAGGAGCTGACGCAGAGGCCAGGGAAGGGTGCTGCTTAATGGCCTGCTCATCATGGCTTTCTCAACCTGTAAAACCCAGAACCATTAGCCCAAAGATGACACCACCCACCATGGAATGAGCCCTCCCACATCAATAACTGATTAGAGAATGCTCTGTAGGCTTGCCTACAACCTGATCTTATGGAGATTTTTTTTTTCAATTGAGTATCTGTCCTCTCTGATGACTCTAGCTTGTGTCAAGTTGACATAAACCAGCCAGGACATTAGACATGTACTGTCACATCTGCGTTTGACCTAGTGTATCCTAACTACCCTTGGAAGGCTTTGCTAAACGTGACAAATGTCCAGTTTCCACCAACCCTGCAGCTGAAAATACCACATAGATAGCACCTAAGCCTGGAGGCACAGACTTGCAATCCTTTCTGAAGATGCTGAAGCAGGAGGGCCCTGAGTTCAAGGCCAGCCTGGGAAATGAGTGAGACACTGCCTCAAATTAAAACAATGTTTAAGGAGGAAAAAGGGGGCATGAGATGGTTCAGTGGCACAAATGCGATTAGCATGTTAACATGTGACCAACATATTAGCATGCATAAGGCCTTGGTTCCACTTACCAGCAAGGCAAAGCTAACACCTATGTAGAGATTTCCTGCCTTTTACGGCTGCCTACCTGATAACCCCATCTACTTTTGAAGTTTATGCTGCTTTTCCTTGGTGACATAACCCATGCAGGGTGATAAAGTTTTTGTTCTCTGGCCCTGGTCACACATATTTAGCTCAGAATGAACCCTCTTATTTCCTTCAAAGTAGTATTTTATGTCAACAGTAGATAAAAAAAGGTCCAGAGTGTGTAGGTTGGGGTTAGCATTTACCATGATGTCCTAGTTAGCACTGTCTACTCAACACAACCTAGAGTCGCCTGGAGGGAAAGCCTCCACTGAGGATTGACTTGTGTGCTTGCATGTGGGGACTGTGTCTATCATTAGTTGATGCAGGAGGGCCCAGCCCACAGTGGGTGGCACCGTTCCCTGGGCAGGCCGTCCCGGGCTGTATAAGAAAGTTTGCTAAGCACGAACAAGCCTGGGAGAGGCCCAGGTAGCAAGCAGTGTCCTGCATGGTCCCTGCAGGGTTCCCTTGGCTGTGAGTGGGTTACCCAGTCAGAGGCAATGTGGTATGGGGTAGCAAGCAGTCACATGGTTCAGGTCCGCTCTCAGCTTCTCCCAGTAACGCATTGTGACCTGTAAGTGTAAGATGAAATAAACCCTTTCCTCCCCAGTGTGCTTCTGGTCAGAATGTTTTATCCCAGCATCAGAGGTGAGTTAGAACACATCTAACTGTGCCAGGCAGAGGTCTGGGTGGGGAAACACAACAGAAATGAGACTTTTCTGCCATAACTCTAAGACAGTCCTGTGAGGTCTGGCCACACACGCCTGTGCCTGGAGGTCTTGGAGGATGCAGGGATGAGGGAGGGAAGAAAACACCCCCTTGGAAGCAGGAGGAACAGGCCCCCTTGCTCTAGCTGGATGTGAACACCCTCTCTCCTAGTCCCGGAAATCAGCCAGTCACCATGGCCCTTCACCCAGGGCTGATGGCACAGCTCCTTCATGACACTGACCTGACTGGCTAAATAAGAAGAATTCTGTTTCATTAAAAAAAAAAGGGGGGGTGTGGGGGGTAGGTAGGTTGTCCTGGTGAGGGTCCTCAGGTCCCCCACTCAGCCTCTGTGGGGTGGGGGTAGGTAGGTTGTCCTGGTGAGGGTCCTCAGGTCCCCCACTCAGCCTCTGTGGGGTGGGGGTAGGTAGGTTGTCCTGGTGAGGGTCCTCAGGTCCCCCACTCAGCCTCTGTGGGGTGGGGGTAGGTAGGTTGTCCTGGTGAGGGTCCTCAGGTCCCCCACTCAGCCTCTGTGGGGTGGGGGTAGGTAGGTTGTCCTGGTGAGGGTCCTCAGGTCCCCCACTCAGCCTCTGTGGGGTGGGGGTAGGTAGGTTGTCCTGGTGAGGGTCCTCAGGTCCCCCACTCAGCCTCTGTGGGGTGGGGGTAGGTAGGTTGTCCTGGTGAGGGTCCTCAGGTCCCCCACTCAGCCTCTGTGGGGTGGGGGTAGGTAGGTTGTCCTGGTGAGGGTCCTCAGGTCCCCCACTCAGCCTCTGGTTTTCAGGCCTGAAGTTCCTGACTGAATCTCTCCCCTTCGCAGAGTTGCTGAAGAGCCCACAGGCCTGGGTAATGTCTAGTCCCTATGCTATCAACTGTTCCATGCCGAAAACCCGACCCTCCTCCCGTGAGACTTAGCTTTACAAGCTTGGGCTCACCTGTCTCATTCCTAGAAGTCAGCTGACTGATAATCCCCATGCACACATAAGGAGAACTAGGCTCAGAGGGGTTAAGCCACCTGCCAAGAGGCATGGCTGGGCCTCAAACTCAGGACTGTCTGTCCCCAAGCCCGGGTTTCTTGTCTATTCAAAGTGGATATTTTCATTTAGTAGCATTGAATTTATAATATCCAGCCACAAGGTAGGTGAACTAGCTTGAGCAAGATTGCGTTGCTTTTGACGTGGGGACGAAGGCAGGACTCTGCAGCGTATCTCTTAGCTGTACCCTCAGCCTGGCAAAGTGAATTTTAAACATTGCTGGCAGTGTCGGAGGCTCTGGGCATTGCGGTTGCTGGGACGGGGCTTCCCATTTGTGCACAGAGGGCCCGGTCGGGTTGCAGCTGGAGGCTGGGAGCCTAATGAACAAAAGGTGGAGAAACCCAGGGAATAGTCCAAGTCAGCCCTTTCCTCGGAGGCTGCTTGCTACCCTCTGGAGCCATGGCACACCTGGATCCCTACTGCCACTTACCCCCTGGGTTCCTCTGTCTCTTAGTCGCTTGTCTGATGGCTGACAAAAATACCAGACAAACACAGCTGAAGGACTGAGAGATGGCCTAGTCAGTAATGAACGACATGCAAGCAGAAAGACCTGGGTGTGAGATCTGCAGTGCCCTTCCTGTGAAACAGCATCGAAGTGTCTGGGCACAGTGGTGTGTGCTTGGAATCCCAGCCCTGGGGAGGCAAAGGCCCATGGGCCACGGAGGCTCTCTGGTTACTCAGCATGGCCTAGTCAGCGAGCTCCAGGCCAAACAAGAACTCTGTCTCAAACAAGACACAAGGAAAACCACGGTGAATGTTCCAGAGGAACCACACGGGAGGCTAATCTCCACACATGCAAACGTACGTGCACCTGCACACATACCCTCCCCCCACACAAGCCATTTAGGGAAGGGTTTGTATGGTTCGTAGTTTGAGGGGTCAGGCCGTCTTGATGCAGCAGGGGTGGCAGCAGGAGGGGGAGGTAGATGCCCAGCCCATAGGGTGATGCTGTCCCCGGCCCATGGGATGACTCTACCCACTCTGAGGATGGGTCTTTCCTCTCTAGTTAAAACTCTGAGGCAGAAGCAAGAGATGTCTGTGTGTTCAAGGTCAGCCTGGTCTAAAGAGTGAGGTCCAGGACAGCCACCGCTACATAGAGAAACCCTCCTGAAAGACAAAAAAAAAAAAAACCTAATGAACCCCCCAAACCAAAACATTGCTCTGGATATGTCAGACGCCCAGTGTGAGTCCCCTGGGCGATTCTAAATGCAGTCAAGTTGGCAATGCAGCCTGCTGGCTGTCATGCTCTGGATGGGCCTTAGATGCTCGCCCTGGATGTGGACCCTGCCCTGGGGTGGTGCTTGCCATGGCCCTGCTAGCAGGAAGCCTGCTCATCCCCAGGAGAGAAAAATCTGTTCCCTTCTTGATGCAGGTACAGGCTGCTTATCTCTTCTTAGCTCCCCCATCGCCCTTAAGTGACTGTCAATTCTCTTTAGCCTCCTGTCTAATGTGGTCAGAGCTGCGCTGACAGGCAAGATGACCTGTGCTGATAAGAGGCAGGTACACTGTGCAGAGGTGGCTGAGGGACGGTGTCAGAGGCAGGAGAGATCTCACGCCCATCCGCTTTCAAAGAGGACCCTTCCCCTCTCCTCTTCAGGAAAACAAAAACAAAACCAAACCAAACAAAACAAAAACAAACAAACAAAACCAAAAGCTGGAGGGAGAGATAGAGAGATGGAGACACGAAGAGATGAGAGAGACAAAGAGATGAGAGTGTCACAGTGCACGTATTAGTGTCTGAAGGCACCGTTGTACAGTACGCTCTCTCTTCTGCCTTTTACGTGGGTTCTGGGCACTGCACTCAGGTTCCCAGGCTTGCAAGCGCCTTCACCTGCTCAGACACCTCGACAGCCCACACATTTCTTTTAACAACATTGGGCGGGATTAAAAATGGGGACTTTTGTTGTTACCGTTGTTTTAGACTGGCTCTGGAAATCCAGCCAGGCGGGCCTTGACTACACGCTCTTCCTGTGTCCGCCTCACAAGCGCTGGAGTACACACATGCACCACTATGCTCAGTCCAGATGGACTTTCAGACTAACTCTGTCTTAGTCCATCTCTGCTGCTGTCTCAGAACCCCACTGGCTGGGTAGGGCGGAAACAACAGGCATTACTTTGGCTCCTGGAGACCCAGAAATCAAGGACACAGCACGTTGCTTGTTTTTGGCCAAGGCCTCTGCACGGTCCCCTGGGAGAGAGCAGAGGAGAGAATGAGGAAGGCCACGGGCTGACGGTGGTCTTTCACAGAGGAGTCTTACCAGCACCCACCGTATGCTTTAAGTCACATGACTGCATTTTCTTCTAAAAAACGTCTTATTTATTTTATGTGTGTGAGTGTTTTGCTTGTGTGTATATGTGCACCATGTGTGTGCATAGATGGCAGACAGGGCATGAGACCCTCTGGAACTGGACTCGTGAATGGCTCTGAGCCACCACATGGGTTTAGAGAATTAAACCTGGGTCCTCTGCAAGAGAACAGGTTCTAAATCACAGCACCATTTTTTCAGCCCTTCCCCCACCTCAGTTTTTGAGGCAGTTTCTCCCTGAACTCGGAGTTCACCAATTCAACAATACTAGCCCGCCAGCAAACCCCAGGGGTCCGTGACTCCACGTCCTCGCAGGCTCCTCAACGTGGGTGCTGAGGATCCAGGCCCTCACTGTTGCAAAGCAAGTCCTTTACCCACCGGGCCATCCTCCTCACATCCCTAGGTAGGCATTTTAACGTTGAGGTCTTCGTGGTAACAGAAAATTCTGCATCACGTAAAATACAACAGCAATGTTGAAAAGTACCACTGTCCATCCAAGAGCCTGCTTAGGAGAAAGTGAAAACAAAACAAGACAGCAAAATATTTTGATTAACTGACCCTGGGAGCTGATCATTTCTCTTTTTCACTTTTTAAAATCCGGAGTATGAATAACTTCTATCAAGATTAATTATGCTTTAAAAATATTTTATCTTGAAAGTCCTATTTTTGGTTAAAACAAAACAATACAAACGAGAAAAAAGGGGAAAACAAACATGCTAACATTTTGTGTGTTTCCATCCAGCCCTTTCTGCATGTCTATTTCCATGACTAAAATTAGATATTCTTTTGACTAGGGAAGAAAACTCCCAAGGAATTTTGGAGGCGCTCTGCCTGGCTCTGAGGTTCCCATTCCCTGGGAGCTCCCTGCAGCCTGGGAAGGCTGGCTGCCGCTGGTCCAGGCTTCTGGCATAGGGGCTGCGTTAGCTCAGGCTTCTGGCCAGCACAGGCCCACCACTGCACAACCCTGGGCCAGGATACTGTCCCCAAGCTCAGCTTTCCCAGCCCAGCCGTAGGCTCTGCTTCAGTCTCTTCTGCAATCTCTACATGATCACTTATTAACTACTCTAGACTGCAGATTCTAACCAGTGGGAGACTTTTCTACCCAGTGGTTTGGGCACCTGTTGGCTCCCGTGAGATGATAAATTATCTAGACTCATTGGCTCAGGCAACCAATAGACGATTGGGCTGGGTTTGGTGGCTTACACCTATAATCCCAAGGCTATCATGGGCTACAAAGTGAGACTTTTTAAAAGAAATAAAAGGAAAAGGGAAGCAAAGCAGGTTTGGGCCTAGGGTGTGTGATGGGCCTGCTGGAGCCTGTCCTGTCCAGGTGGGGACCAAGCTACAGGCCGGGACTGACTCCCTGAGAATGTGCTGGTACCTGGGGCTCTACGTGCCTATTGACTCATTCACCCCTTCAGGCCAAGGCAGCTCCCCCTTGAGGCCCTGGGATGTCTCCCTTTGATTCCTAGGAAATGCCACTCATTCTGAGGCTGGGGAAGTGGGGATGGGGACTCCCCATGTCTGTCTCTGCTGGCCTGTCCTCAGTCTACAAAGTGACTCCACTCTCTGGTTTCATCCCCCTCGACTCCCATGACTGCCTCTGCCCCAGTGCAGTGCTGTGATTCAGAATTTCTGTCCCTGCCTGCACCCTGCCTCCTGCCCACCCCACCCCCCAGTCCGCTGTAACCACAGCTGTGTTTCTTTTTTGGTCAGAGGTGAGCGTGAATCAGGAGTCAGCAGGGTCTATCCAGAATTGGATGTTTCACTTAGAAGGCAAAACAGGTCAGGCTGGCCAGGATCTCCTTGCTAGGTCAGGGTGAGCACAGGGGGAGGGGAGGCCAGCCCGGGGCCCGGCCAGGAAGGGTGGGTGTGGCTGGGAGCTCTGGGGTGGTCATCTGAGGAGCCATTTGCAGCATCCACTGGCTTGCCCCTCTCTGCTCTAAATCCCCAGGGAATGACACAAAAATATACTCAGTTTCTGTTACGCAGTGAGAGGAGGGAGAGGAGGGAGTACTTACTCTCTTCTCTAAAAGCCCAAATCTGCCTCCTCTGAAAAAGAGCAACTCCCAGGAACCTGTGTGTGTACAGTATGCATTTATTGCTAGTTTTAATTAAAAAAAATCATCTTTATTGTATTTATTTTTATTGTGTGTATATATGGATGTGTGGGAGAGAGTGGGAGATGGGGATAAGGGGCAGAGAGAAGAGGGGAGAGAAAGGTAGAGAATGAGCATGAGAGAGAGACAGAGAGAGGGAGGGAGGGAGGGAGGGAGGGAGGGAGGGAGAGAGAGAGAGAGAGAGAGAGAGAGAGAGAGAGAGAGAGAGAGAGAGAGAGAGAGAGAGAGAGAGAGAGAATGCACTGGCTCTGGCCTGGGGAAGTTAAGAGGGCTCCTCCTCAGTTGTCCCCTTCACCTGCACAAGCCTTGGTTTTAAGTTGAGAGAGCCATGGTTAAGGTCACGAGGGCCTTCAGACCCCGAGGTCCCACAGGAGCTGCTGGACAAGGAGAAGCTAGTTGAGAAAGCAAGGCCTCAGCCACTGTGACGGTTAGATCCCGGACTCCAGGGACAGAAGGCCTACTCACGCCTCCTGGGAGACTAGGGGATGGGGTGTGCTGGCAGGGTAAATGCGGGCAGGGTAAATGCGGGCAGGGTAAATGCGGGCAGGGTGAGCTTGTACAGGTGGGGCTCAGTCGATGGGCATCGATGCTTCCAGGAGAACGGCCAAGACCCAATTTCCTCTTTTTCCTCATGCCCTTTCAGAATCAGCTAACGGCCGACACAGGGTGCTCTTCCAGAGGACCCAGGTTCAAGTCTAAGCACCCACCTGGCAGCTCACATCCATCTGAAACTCCAGCTCCTCGGGATCTGGCGTCTCCACAGGTGCTGCAGGCATGGTGCATAGTCACACATGCACACAGAACACTCTACCAAGTCAAACGAAAGACCTGAGCACATCTGTAAGAGTGAAAATGCGGGTAACATCTGGGGCCTCTGAGACTGAGTCAATTTTTTTCCTCTCTCTCTCTCTCTCTCTATATATATATATATATATATATATATATTTTCTCAGGTATTTTGTTACAGCGGCAAGAATGACAGCTCGCAGGGCAATGGATCCTGGTGTCTCTAACCACAGTTCATCTGCCCCTGACCTTAGTGAGAGGCAGTTGGAACATGGACCGCTAGAACTATCTAACTGGGTCCCGTGTTGAGCCTCTTTATTGGCAATCCGTGCAGCCGCCGGCGGGGTGCTCTTTTGCCTGAGCATCTTGCAAAACTTCTGCCTTTGCCTCAACCTTCCTAATGAGGTGACCCTTTAATACAGTTTCTCATGTTGTGGTGACCCTAACCATAAAATTATTGTGTTTCTGCCTCGTAACTGTAATTTTTCTGTTATGAGCCATAATGTAAATATGTGTTTCCTAATGGTCATAGGCAACCCCTACGAAAGGGCCCTTTGACCCCCAAAGGGGTCACGACCCACAGGTTGAGAACAGCTACAGTGTCCCTCCCCACTTAGCTGTCTCATCCCATGGGATTCCGGCATCCAGGATGCCTTCCTTGAACCCATACATCCATCCGGTCACGTGTCTGCCCTCATTCTGCTACGAGCTAGGCTGAAAACTCTTTTCCCCTTTTCTCCCTGCAACAGGTTCCAAAATCTGTGCCAAGCCCAACATTCTTCTGTCTTGTTTTGTTTGAGATAGAGTCTTACCACATAGACCAGGCTATGCTCAAATTCACGGAAGCCCTGCTTTGTTAGCTTCCTGAGGGCTGGGTTGAGAAGCACAAGCCACCATGCCTGGCTGATAACACCAACATTTTAAAGCCAGGAGTGGTGGTTCACGGCTGTCGTCCCAGCCCTCAGAGTTAGAGGCAGGCCCATCTCAAACTCGAAGCTAGCCTGTGCTACATAGCAAGACCTTGTCTCAGAACAAGCCGGTACTCCACACAGAAATACTCCAAGGGGCTAGAGGCATGGTTTGGCACCTAAGAACATTCTGCTCTCACAGAAGACCTTGGTTCAGTTCCCAGCATCCTTGTGGTGGCTCACAACTGCCTCTAACTCCAGCCCCGGGGATCCAATGCCTCTTTTGGCTTCTATGGGCCCAAGTCACAACTGTGGTTTACATACATGCAAACAAAACACTCATACATATAAAATAATATAAGCCAGATCCAAAAACATCAACAGGAAACTCAAGCCAATGTTCTTACCTCTTGGAGATTTTGTCCCAGGCTAGGGGGACATGAAATAGAATGGGGACCTTACTCCGCTGAGAGTCCCAGGCACGCGCACACTCAACGCCTGCCGAACACACGCCGAAGAATGGATGCCTCTGAAACAGGCCCACGGGTCCAGGCCCTGCCCACTCCAGGAAAATCCCAGAGTGCAGGGTTCGAGGCTGGTAGGTAAGTCAGAGCAGAGCGTCTGGTCCCCGAGCCCCCACCTCCCCACATCCTTGCTAAGCTTTGAGGTTAAGATGGCATCGAGGCCAATTGTGGTTGTGGCTGCACTGAGCCCCTTCCTTAGTGTGCGTCCTCCAGGCATCGGCTCCAGACTGTGAAGGGCCCTGACTTCCCTCTCCTAACACAATGATGCTTCTCAGCTAGGGTGACTTTGCTCTCCTCCTCCCCTCTGCAGGGAACGATTCTGGTTGTAAATCAGAGCGGGCAGGCTGGGGGCATAGCTTAGTTTGTAGCTTGCTCCCTCCTGAAACCCTGTGTTTTTTAATCAGCACCATAAAAGCTGGGTAAGGTGGCGGTGACTCCTGCATTCCCAGCACTCAGGAGGTCGAAACAGGAAGATCAGAAGTTCAAGATCATCCTTGGCTACAGAGTGAATGGCCTGGGATATGAGACTATTTAAAAATCAATCAACCATTCAACCAACCAACCAACCAACCAACCAACCAATCAATCAATCAATCAATCAATCAATCAATCAATCAATGTAGGCTCTGATCTTGTGTATGGACCAACACAGATGAACCCATATTTTGGTGTGCTGCTGGGAGGCAATGAAGATTTAGGAGGGTGAACTTAGTCACGGGAGCAGGTCCTTGGGTGTGTGTCTGAGGGAGCTATACATTGTCCCCCCGAATCTACCTTCTCCCTGCTCTGCTCACTCTCTCCTTGGTCACCAAGAGGTGAAATCCTTTACTCCCTCACTCACACATGTGGTGCTCACCTGTGTGTGTGTGTGTGTGTGTGTGTGTGAGTGAGAGAGACAGAGACAGAGGGAGATCAAAATGCGTTATATGCATATACAACATTTTCAAAAACTCCATATCACATTTTAAAAAGAAGTACAAGTGCGATGGAGAGGGTTGGGATGTGGGTGACGGACTTCGAGAAGAAAGTGCAGAGTGGAGGAAAAGTGTTCTAC
This sequence comes from Cricetiscus sungorus, assembly GCA_030556225.1. Taxonomy (NCBI): domain Eukaryota; kingdom Metazoa; phylum Chordata; class Mammalia; order Rodentia; family Cricetidae; genus Cricetiscus; species Cricetiscus sungorus. The sequence continues at coordinate 6,444,207 of JANBXA010000311.1, read as the reverse complement.
ACAGAAGGACCCGGCCCGGAAATTCCAGAATATGCTGGGATTAGTGATGGAGTTGGAGACTGACAAGCCCAATCAGGGAAGACCTCAATATCACTGGAATAGGTGTAAGCCCCACCCTCCAAGATACCACATTCGAACGTTAGTTGAGTGAGGAGAATCGGGAGTCGCCTGACTTGTGGGGGAGCAGGGGAAATGCTGACTGCATGTCTGAGCCTTGCATGCATGAGCATCGTTTCCCAGATGAACTGAGCCAGTGCTTCAGGACCTGGGCCACACTGGCTGGGGCAAGGCTCAAGCAGTAAAATGACACTCAAACACTCGGACCTGTGCCCAAACCCCAGCATTCACCAAACGCCTGTGTCTAGCCAGAGGCAGGCGGATCTCTGCGAGCCTGGTCTACAGAGTGAGTTCCAGAACAGCCAGAACTGTTACACAGTATAACCCTGCCTCAAAAACAAAAACAGAAACCTGTGCAGCTGCTATCCCAGCACCCTAAATTTGAACTTCATATGAACGACAAGGGCCTTTTAAATGTATGCGTGCACCCTATGCAACACTGGGTAACCTTAGCCAGCCTGAACTGGCTTTGGCTGTGGCTCCTTTCTCCTGCACACTCTGAACGGATTGGCTGCTGGCTCTCACTGCCTGCTTCTGCCATGGAAGGAGAGGTCCAGGGTTAGAACCAGCATAAGGGGTGAGTTAAGATTCAAGCTCCCGAGGACAGGACTAGACTTGACCAAGATTCTCAACTGTCACCAGTCAAAGGTAAGTGGAGGCCCTAGGAGGATGCGGACAGAAGGATTGCAGGCTCCAGGTCAAATTTCATATCCTGACCCTGATTCTTGTAAACTATGACCTTGGGCAGGCACTTGCGTCCACTGTCTGAGTCCCTACTGTCCTAACTGAACCGAGGATAATAATATTACATACATCTGGCTACTGAGGTTACAGGAGACACAGGGCCTCCAGTATAGTGCTGGCTGTATCACCAAGCGCTCAAGGAACAAGCCTATAATTGCGCATTCATACACAGTCGCTTACGTTATTATTACTAAACTCCCTGTATTGTCTGTGCGTATCTCTCTGGCATCTAAGATGGTGCCTGGAACACAGAAGCTTAATAATTACGTACTGAGTGAGTAGGTGACCTCAGAACAGGTTTAGCTGCAGGTAGCAAGGGAGCAGAGCTCAAACCCCTCAGGTAGGCTCAGTTCACTCCCACTTTCCAAGCCACCCTGATGACCCTCATGATCAGTAAACGAGATAAATGGGAATGTAGCCAGCCCAGGTTGGCTTTCAGCTGAATTCTGGGAAATGTGTTCCTGTCTTACCTGAGATAGAAGGTGGAGGGCCTCTGGGGATGTCTGCGGATTCTGATTCACATCAAGGGCCTGTGGGAACGAACAGTGTCCTCATCTATCCCACGGGGCAGAACGGGGACTGGGAAATAAGGTCATGATGAGGAAAGGACATAGTCTCTATCCTCACTGAGCTTCCACAGCTAGGACATCTAGCATGCCTGGTTGGCATTGCCAAAGGTCATGGTGGCCCCCAGAGCCGTGCCCGAGGACAGAATTCAGACTCCAAGGTTCTTTGGGCTAATGCACCTCCAAATTCCTGGAACTCTGAGATGTCTCATTACCACAGATTATTTTGAACCTTGGTTTTTACAAGCAATTTTGTTTCTATTTTATTACGTGTAGAGGTGGCACATCCATGGCATGGCATGTATAAAGGTCAGAGGGTAACTTGTGGAGTCAGCTCTCCCTTCTTACTGTGTGAGTGTCAGGCTTGGTGGCAAGCACCTTTAACAGCAGAGCCATCTCAATGGCCCTGAGTCCTTTTCCGTTCATGCCAGGGCTACTTCTGTTCCCCTGGGTCGTACATCAGAAGCTGGAAATTCTCTTCTCTCCCATGCCATTCCTTATACATGCAGATTCTACCTCCTAAGATGCCCCAGCCATGCTCCGGAGAAGCAAACCGTCATTGCCTGCTGGCCATTTGCAGCCAGACAGACCTCTGATCTTCCCCTGGTTTAGCTCCGGTGGCCAAGTGGGTGCCTCTCTGCTTTGCACTTTGGACTCAGCCACCATGTATATACTCTTACACATTGCACAGACATTTGCAGAGCCCAACACCCCTCTCTCTTTAACCAGCAAGCAAGCACCTTGGAGGGTCCAGGGCAGCCTCTTGCATGGCCCCCCCACCCCGAAGTCCATTTCCATAGCCAGAAACGTGACCTTGTTTCAGGAATATCCGCTAACAAACTCTCACAGCTGATTTCTCCAACAGCTGCTGGCCCTATTTTTGCTTTTAACACAGATTCCAGCCAAGATCCCCCCCACCCCACCCCCACCCCCACCCTTGGGACTTGGTTGCTTATCCCTTTAGTCTTCGTTAGCCACTCTGGCAGCCCTCGGCACTTCCCCACCAAAGCCCCATGCCTGCGAGCTCCTGTTGGGAGAGAGGACATGAGCTCAGGCTTGTCACATCCCAGAGTGCCTGGCCCACAGAAAGCTGAAATAGTGATGGGTTTGTAGTGGAATAGAGGAGGTGACACAAATCCTGCATGCTCATAATTTCTTTTTCTCTCATGCTAAGAACCTGTCATCCCGAAAAGGGGGGGTGCTCAGTTTGCAGCGAAGGAGACCCCTTGTCCCAGCTTGGTGTTTGCGTTAGTCCACAACAAGCATCGCCCCTCACTAGCAGGAACAGGGGACCTGGGGTGGGCTGTGGTTCAGGGCAGGGTCAACACTGGGCACCCTTCTAGCTCTTTCTGAGTCAGGATGTCCTGGTGTCATTCACCCTCCGGGTAGAGATGTGGCTCTCAGAGGACTGGAGCTTCCACTTAAAATGGGACCCTGATGTAGGCCACAGGCACAGCTTTCTGGGCCATCAGCCTGCAGGGGTCATCCTCTCCCTCGGGATCTCTCAGGGTTCAGCGCTCACAAGCTCTAGAATAACAATGGCCGGGCACGGTTTTGGAGGGGCAGGAAGGCCCAAGCAGCCCTGCGAGACAGAGAGGTCACTTGGTGTCACTAATATTTATTGACACAGCCATGACTGTTCCTGGGACAGCTGTGAATCAGAGGAACTGCCAGGAAAAGCATTCAAAGGCCAGACACACACTGTCTGACCCGTGCCCGCCGCCCCACCCGCGCCCCTGTGCCTTGCACCAGGGCGGGAACCTGGAAGGCCTGGGGCCTGGGATAGCACAGCTCATGTGCAGGTGAGCACAGGGCACAGCCTGCTGGCTGCCACTCAGTTTGGTCCTTCATCAGTTAAACGTGTGCTGAGAGCCCACCGCACCCCAGACTAAGTTCCGTTCGTTGTCTGTGGTTATTTCTAGTCTGGGCACTGTCTGTGGACGAGGCATTGCCTACTCCAGACTTCTCTGCTTTTGTTTGACCTCAGAATGCTCAGGTGAAGTGGGGTGCGAGGCTCTGGCCTCAGGACCTTGGGATCTCAGCAGTCCCCGCCCAGGCTGGGAGCAGTAGTTCTCACTCAGGTTCAGGCAAGAACTCCACCAACAACAGGAACAAACGAGCCCCCGCTGGGCTATCCACAGGCCTTTCAGGGAAACTAGCTGCTGGGCTCCCCAGCTCCTGGAGCACCCCCTCCCCATTGCAGTGGCCCCTGTTGCTGGGAGACACGGCCATCTGCTTTACAAACCTGGCATAGCTGCTCGCCCCTTCGGCCATCTGAACAGCCCAGACCTCTAATGAGAACCAGCAGGACTGGCTCCCACCCTCCAGAAACCTAGCCTGACTTCAGTGGCCATAAACCATGCAAGCTCTTTCCTGTGTGCTTCTGGGAGATGCTGCCTGGAGGAACCTCACAGGCAACTCACTTCCTGTGGCTCAAGGCCAAGCAGGTGCAGTGGAATCTTCCAAGGCACAGAGCCCAAGGTTTCCAAAGCAAGCCTGGTGCTCCCAGGCCTGGCATACCAAGTACGAGGAGGGTACCGTGGGATGGAGACCCCCAGGGCAGGGTCTGGCTGAGGCCTCCAAGTTCCTCAACAGCCTTGCCTGCTCCCTGCAGTCAGTTCGTCTGGTCAGCCCTGCGAGCCTTCTGCAGCTAGCCGCCTGGCAGCCGTTTTCCTTGACTTCTGCTACGTCAGCTCAGACACGCCATGCTGGTCTGATTTTGCCTGGCTGCCTCAGGGTCCCATAGGTCAGGACCAGAGTTTGGTCTCTATCTGCATGTCAGCACCCAGCACGTTCAAAGCAGGATCCAGGCAGCTGGATCAAAGCTACCTAACCCTTCTGGAGCCAGCTCTGGTGGAAGGGAGTCCTTCCCTTTTCCATGGGAGCCTGGAATGGTGAAGCCATTTTTTTCTCACTGGACTCCTCCAGGCTGGTGTGGTCGGGACCTGCGTTGTCCCTGGCCAGGTGGACCAGGCTGATTCCAGTACACACGCCAACTTCCAGCTCAGTGCGGAAAAGCTTTCCACTTGGAGGACATCCCCGTGGCTGAGCTGGCTGGGGACTCACTTGGAATCTCTGAGGGATCCCAGCTGTTGGACCCTCCAATCCCTGGTGCGAGGGGAGAACAAAGCTTCCTGCCCCAGCTTCTGCTCAGGTAGAGATGGAGGTGGCTGGGCACCTTGACGTCTTTGATGCCTTTCTACAGCTTCAAGGCCACACCAGTGTGCAGAAAGGCACTCTGCCAGCCCCAGGGTCCGTGTGCTATAGTTTCCTGCAGGCCTAGCCTGGTGGGGTAGTCTCTCAGGAGGGAGGCGTTTTCTTTGCAGAGCTTGGAAGATGCGTGCCCATAAACCAAACCCATAGAGAGGGGCCATTAGCGTTTACAGATTGGGGCCTCCTCCTGTAAGCTGGACTGAGCCGCCAGTGGGCAGCTGGCAGGACACAGACAGCTAGCTCACTTATCCCGCGGGGACGATGGCTAGCATCCCCCTAGAGTGTGGCTGGATGGGGTGGCGTGAGGTGTGGGTAGGTGGCTGGATGGGGTGGCGTGAGGTGTGGGTAGGTGGCTGGATGGGGTGGCGTGAGGTGTGGGTAGGTCGTAGTATTGTTCTCCTCGGCATCTCCCTGGGCAGCAGAGTGGAGCAGGGCCCCAATGTGGAGTGGCCCTGCTGGGCTGGGTTGCTTCTACCATTCTGTCCACGATGCGGCTCCCAATCTGCAGTGTCCTGCACGGTCTGCTGGACACTGGTGTGCAGCCATTTCAGTGTGGAGTGCTGAGGGGAGCCGGTGGTGTTTACTGAGCACAGCCTATGCTGGGGCTGGCGCTAGACTCTGGGGGAGAGGATGGGGGAGAAGTTAAACCCAAAGCTTCTGGCGGGAAAGGACAGTGGGAGGGGGAGGGTGGGGGTGAAGGGAGCCTTTGAGTCAAGGCCTTGAGCTTCCCTGGATCAGCGGAGAACAGGAACCTGGGATGAGATCAGCCAGTGTTTCCAGAAAATGAGGTCTTTGGTGGGCTGCATCTCTGGAAAGGAGGGCGGGCTGAGGGAGGAAGCGGTGTCTAGCCTGAGGCTGCAGCTGTATCCTCTGCTCTTCTCCACAGCCCTTGTTCACGGGTCTGGCCTGCTCTCCCTCTGTGGTGCCCTGACTGTGACCCTGGAAGGGGCTGTAAAAAGGCCCACCCCACCCCCACCCACCTGCCTGCTGGTCTCCAACATTCCCGTGTGACTCAGGGGGTGGAGATGGAGCCTGGAAGCTTCTCAGAATCCTCTGTTGTCCCCTCCCCAGCTGGTGGCCAGATCTCCCCACCTTCTCTGTGGGACCCGGATGGCCTGTCCAGTTGCTCAAGCCAGCGGGGCACATGAATATGAACCTTACTTCCACTCAGGAAAACCTGGCTTATCCAAGGGTGTGCCTGGCAGGCCGCAGCCAGGGGCCCCGTGCCAACAGAGTAGCTGTCGTGGGCCCTGCCTGTGCTCTGCGTTCAAGGTGCTTTCAGACCCCTGCTTAATTGGGAAGCATTTAAAGTCTCTCTTCTGGCTGGGTCATGGCGGTCTGGAGTGAGAGAGGACGGGGCTCTGGAATCCATCCTAGGAGAAGCTTAAGCGGCGACAGCCAGTTCGCAGGTTTGCTTAGGCGAGGCCTCTATCCACTGGCCCAGTTCTAGAGCCCAGTGAGGACCTGGGCGTTTGTAAGGTTTGCCTGCAAGATGTGAGAGGTAGCATGGCACTTAGCCTTGGGGATGCCAGCACTGCCAGGGCGTGTGTGGAGGGACCACTACTCTCCTGCCACAAATAACTTTGTGTTTATTCCCTCTTCAATTTTTCTCTCCTTCCTTTTTCTTTAGTCTTTGACACAGGGCCTCATATAGCTAGGATGACCTTGAGATTGCTATGCAGCCCCCAATCCTTCCCACTACCACCTCCCAAGAACGCTGGGAATACCGGCATGTAGTCGGACATGAGGCATTTTTCTTTTCATCTCAAAACTCTTTACTGGGTCTGTCTGGAATTTATCACCCTGGAGTGCACGCCAGTGTTGCTAAAAACAGGTGTGGCCTTTTCTCTCCTTTGTAGACACTGACTGAAGCAGGTGTGACAGGGCCACATTCTTCGGGGGCCTCAGGAGAAAACAGTTTTCCGGCTTCTAGAGGTGCCTCATTCCTGGCCTCCCTCCATGCACCTTCTGGAGTCTTCCCAGGATGCTAGACGCTGAATGATCTGCTGTGACAAGATCCCTTTGTGTTTGGCTGCTGGGTTTTTGCTCCACCTCTCCTGCTGACTTTTGGGGAGGGTTCTCTGTTTGCCACTGGACTGACTGCAGGGCCCCGTGTGCCCAGGTCAAAGGTCAGCTGGAGCATCCTTAACTGAAAGAGGCTAACTTGTCCATGGCCCTGGGAAGAGGCCTGGTAATTGTCCCTGAATAAGGCTGGGGCTGCAGCATAAGCATGTGTGGCTGGTTATGACCACCAGGGGGTCGTACAGGGGGTATGGTGGGCAGAATAACAGCCCCATGAAGATGTTTAATTCATCTTCGTGATTTTACAGGGCAAAGGGGCTTTGAAGATGGCGTTAAAGACCTCCAAGTGGTGAGACCAACCTGAATTACCCAGGCAGGTTTGGTGTCACCAAAGGACCCTCACAAGAGGCAGACAGGAGGGAACATCAGAGACAGAGGGATAGAGACACAGAGGGAGACAGGAAATGTGTGTGTGTGTGTGTGTGTGTGTGTGTGTACACGCGCGCGTACGTGCACGTATCTGTGTGTATGTGTGAAGGGAGGGAGGGAGAGGGACAAGGACAGAGAGACAGGAAGAGAATCAAAGATGCTATGGCCTATTGAAGATAGAGCAAGAGGCCATGAGCCTTGGAACAAAAGCATTGCTTGAAGCTAGAACACTGAGATAAACAGTCTCCCCGAGGCTCCAGAAGACATCATCTCTGCTCCAGAAGACATCATCTCTGCTAAAACTTGCTTCTGTCACTTCTGGCCTCCAGAGCTGTGAAATCACACGTCAGTGTGTGTGGCCATATCTCACATTTGTCAAGCAGTCACAGGAAACCCACAGGGATTGCCTGGTGCTCCTTGGCCTCCTGTCAGACACCCCTAGGTTCTCTTAGGACCCCTCTGTGGCTTTCAGCCTGTGCCTTGCTCTTGGTGACCCTATTTTATGAGTCAGGAGAATGCCGACAGGATAACTGTATCCTGTGCGTGTGGAAGAGATGACCCATCCGGCAGCAGCTAGGAAGCACGGACTGAGCTCCTGACAGCAAGAAGCAGACAGTTAGAACTGTCAAAATAGATTGGGGACATACGGGCACACGAATGTATTAAATACCAGGAAAACCAGGCTAAGAATGTACTGGACACGGACTGAGGGTGTAACACCCTCACCTGCACTCACAGGACACTTTTGCTGTGATGGAAACAGCCCCACCCGCCCCACCCATGTCACCTGACCACCCAGAGTGTGTGTCCAGGGTCTGCTAGGCAGACAATTCCCCATGGTCCTTGGGACTTCAGTTTGCCTCCACCCCCAGTTTCCAACCTGCCTGGCCTTCCCTGCATCTGTCTGTCCTTCTGTTCAGTCAAAATGGACCCCCACCCTGCCTTTGTGCTCGCCCTCTCGCAGATGTCCAAGCAGACAGGACGCCCTCTCGCAGATGTCCAAGCAGACAGGAGTGCCCAGTGGAGGTGACCAAGTGCTTGCCTCGCAAGCTTGGGAACCTGAGTTCAACCCCCAGAGTTCAAGAAGTGGGGCTGTGCGCCCATTTCACATTTCTAATTCTAGTGCTGTGGGGAAGTGGTGGGGAGACATGGACCCCTGGGGATGGCCTGCCGACCCCGCCGCGTTGTGGCGTTCCAGGCGGGCGTTTCAAAGAGCAAAGTGGGTGGTATCCCGAGGAACAACTGCCAAGGCCTGCCTGTGGCTCCCAGGGGTGACCTGCACGCACGCACGCACGCACGCAGGCCATGTGTTAGTGCGTGTCCCTGTGACATTTCCCCGGTGAGTGGCTACAAGGACCCTGTTCTTTCTTCATGACCTCCTATGATGCAGAGCAGGCAGGTGGGCTCTGAAGAGATCTAGTAGATGGATGCACGTGTCACAGGCATCCAGGAGAAAGTAGACCAAGGTGTCAGCATGATCATGGTTATTGACAGCATGGCCACCAGCACGATGAGTGCCTGCTCACTCCAGTGAGGCCAGGTTTCCCTGTCTGGGTCGGCTGCCCCTGTGACAACAGCTGTGTCCTCTAGTCCTCCTCTCGCCCTGACCCCCCTCTCCCCTGATTCCTGTCTGGGGCCTGTGTTGTGTACTTCACACAAGACTTTCATGTCCTCTGGCTCAGGGCTAGACTCAATGCAGGCACATGCTCTCTCTCTCTCTCAGTCCACAAGGCCCTCCCCAGGCTCTGGGAGGACCTGTCTGGGCCTGTCCCCACCTCAGGTGGCTCGTCTTCCTTGGCGTGGAGACGCAGTCTCCATCTTTGTCTCCTTTGGCAGAGAGGGCCTTCAGCTCTGTACAGCTGTCCGTGTTGTCTTCTGATGGGGACACCAGTCACTGGATAGTGACTTCTTCTGGTGGTATCTACCTTGTTACGTGTGTGTGTGTGTGTGTGTGTGTGTGCGTGCGTGCGTGCGTGAGAGAGAGAGAGAGAGAGAGAGAGAGAGAGAGAGAGAGAGAGAGAGAGAGAGAGAGAGAGAGAGAGAGAGCGCTTTTAAGTGAGCTCACATTCTGGGGCTTTGGGTGGGCATCATGTTAGGGGTTCAATCTAGACACTGCCAGACCCTGTGAGCTGGCAATGTCTATGGTGGAATTTGCAGCCGGCTGCTGGAGAAGGAAAGTTTATTGGGTCAACTCTAGTGTTGAGAGAACACGGGCAATTGGGTTTCATCTTCTACAATGTAGGGCCCTCCCTGGCCAAAGGCTAAAGGAGAGGGTGGTGAGAGGCTTTGGGGAGGGGCCAAGGTTCTTGCTCATTGATGTCCTGTCAGATTTAGGACACCCCAGGCTAGCACACCCTTATTCTGTCCCAGGCATCTCAACACCACGAACCCTCCCAAGCGCTGATGACTTGGACTGAGCAGACATCATAAGGAAAAGGATCTGACACGTCACTGCCCTTTTCCACCCTGGACCTTGTTCTCCTGTTCCTTTCTGAGGGGAGACTTTGATGGGCTTCAAAGATGTCAGGAAGGGCCGTGTCCCCATTTCACATTCCCTGGCTCCTGACAGTCATGAGGCCAGGCTTCTGGCTTTGGATGTCTCCCTTTGTCCCTCCCAGCCAGAGGCCCCTGGAGGCAGGGTGGCCCGTCCAATGTTCCCTTGTTTGCTCGGCATCCTCACAGACCCTTGTTTGGTAAGCTGCCGTGTGAAGCTCCGCTCTGAGCAAGGCGGGGAGGGCTCGGATCTCTCCCAGCCACGCACTGAATAAACATGCCTGGTGCCAGCTCGGTGCCAGGCGGTGCAGGACACAGAGAGGCCAAGACGACAGGGAATCAGAGCCATCTCTGTCTGGAATTCTGACTCCACTCTTTGCCAGCTGTGAGACCCATGTGGGTCAAGCCTCCTCTCTCTGTGGGCCTCAGTGTTCTCCCCTGTAAAACGAATATGACAGTCCTGTCCCGACCCGTGGGGCAGTCAAGAATCGCTTTGCAACAGGCTTGGGACACGGGCACAGCCTTAAGTTCTAGTTGGCCTTTCCCGGGGCTTGCCATCCTGACGTTTGTTCGTGTTCCATTATAAAAAATCATAAACATGGAAAATGTAAATCCTTGGGCCAGAAATGCAGCTGAGTTGGTAGAGTGCTGGCTTGGCATGCACCGAGTCCCAGGTCAGGCTTTAGCCCGACATGGTGGCATGTGCTTGTACTTCCAACCCTTGGGAGGAGACAGCAGGAGGCTCAGGAGTCGAGGTCATCCTCTGCTGTACGCAGTGAGCCCGGACTACAGGAGACTCTCGGCCCTACTCCTCACATGTCCCTTCTGCTCTTGATTGCTCGGATGAGTTTGTGAGGTGAGTGAGGTGACAAGTCACAAGACACAGGGACCCGTCCTGCCCTGGTCCTCTCTAGGTTACCCAGTCTTCTGCCTTTGCCCTTGTCCCCGTTCCTGGACGTGGCCGATTTCCTTGCTGTCACATGGACCCCACAGCATTCATCTGGTCCCCACTGGCCTCACCGCCACCATCTTTCCCGGATTCCCTTCTCTACCTCTGGAAGTCAGGCACACGAGCCAATGTCCAAAGGGCCAGATCACTGCCACCCTCCCTTGACTTGCCCTGGCGTCTCAGAAGCTCTGGTTCTCTTTCCTATAGCCAGAATGGGGATGTGTCTTGAGGGTGGGGTGGACCAAAGTCACTTGGCTACCATGGGTGAGGAAGGGAACTAACTCCTGGCCTGGTGGCTGGAGTCTGTCATAGGGGCAGGTGCTATCTGGAGAATCCCACAGCTTTTCTCTTAATCATTGCTACTTTATCCGCAGCTCAGCAAAATCTCTCCTGATTTTGGACCCTCTGGAGTGTTAGGGGAGGATAAAGTTGTTCTGGGGCAGAGGGGAATAGGAGGAAGGGCAGGGGGGAGTGGAGGCAGGGGAACTGCAGTCCGGTTATAATGTATGAGAGAATAAAAGCTAAAGAATAAAAAGTGAGGAATCTGCTTGGTGTGACGTTGGAATTCCCCACTGGACACTTCGGCTCTAAGATGCAATTTAGGTCAAATAGGTTAACAAAGGTTTAAAACAAAAGGACCCCCAGGTCTTCGTGGGCTGTTGCTGGGGGGAATGGGAAGGCCCAGTGCATTGTAGGTGTGCTGTGTCAGGGTGCTGCCCCTTCTGCTGTCCTGAGGCCCCACTCTCTGAGGACCTGTGTGTTTGTGGAGACCTATGAGCTCAGGATGAGGATGTCAGCATGGGTTTGCCAAGCCCCTGGGGGAAGCTGTGCTCCCAAGAAGGGCTGTTTGATACCTGAGCACTGGAATCCAGTCCCCAAGTCCTTAGTAATGAAAACGAGGCCCCTCCCGTGCACATGGCATAGGCACGTTTGCGACAGATCGTGCCACGCCAATATACGTCTTTGTGGAAGCTAGCCCAGTCTTCTTCCCATCTCCAGCCACACCCAAGAGCCAGATTCAAGGGCCTTTGTTCACTGTATCTCTCTGTGTGCCCCATGGCTCCCCAACGAATAGGAGAGGCCAAAATGAACACACCCCTGACCCAGAGAAAAACCACTATTTTATTCCAGAGACTTAATTCCCCTGGACGGGGGTAGGCTGTGTACCGCCCAA
>JANBXA010000311.1:6250000-6427500 GCA_030556225.1 Cricetiscus sungorus | reverse complement strand
TAGGCTATCCTGACAGGGACCCCTGGTCTCTGAGCCATCCCTCACACGAGCCCAGCATGTTCTTAAGGGATTCCAGTCTGGGCTGCGGTGGCTTCCCTAGAAGGAAGTGACACCTGCAACCAAGCCATCCTTTCAGGAAGCAGGGGTGGGGGATGCTCAAAGAGCCCACCAGCTTCCGGGAGGGCTGCCCAGACCCAGCAGGAAGTGCTGGGCCAGAGGGAGGGGCTGCCTGCCAGTGGTGGGCGTGGCTAGGATGTGTCCTTTATCCACTGTCCCATGTGAATGGGATTATAATCTACAGGCAGGCGTGGGCTTCGTGGCCGTTCAAGTCCTATCTCTGTACCCACACTGCCTTTGATCTTGGTAATGCCATGAGCTTGCTTGGAAGTTATCATTATCCCCACATTATAGAAGGCACAGGCAGATCCCTGGGAAGCTGATAGGTCCACAGTCACAGATGTTCTGAGTCCAAACCCCAGACTTTTGATCTTAGACCTATCTATCTCTGTACTTCTGCTGCGGCACTGTCTCTGCTGTGGGCCAGCCTGGGGATATCTTTAATTTCCGCCATCATTTCTGGGCTGGCAACCCAGGTTTTAGGGAGAGAAGAACAGTTGGGGACTTTTCTTCTCCTTTTCTAATTCTCAGGAGAATTGAGAAGGAAAAATAGGCTCTGGGTAAGAGTGCAGAGGGGTATTCCTGGAGGACACCCTGGGACTTCAGGGAAGTGGCACTCTCCAAACCCTCTAGTCCTGGGCTGCACTCCTCTCCGATGGGGCCCTCCCAGGCCTCTCCCTGAGGCAGAGCCAGATTCTAGCTTAGGCAAAGGGTGTTTTCCTTCCCGGCGGACAAAACATTGCTGGCTCTTTCAGGAGGGGACTGAACAGTCTGTCCACTTTGGCGGCCTTCAGCCAGGATTCCTGGACGGACACACGAATGCTTTCACAGGCAGCAAGATTAATCATGCGTCGCCTTCCTCCTCCCCACCCTTCCCCTGCCACCGGCTCAGCTCTGCTTCGCAGTGAACTTTCTGAGGAAACTTTCCCAGTGGCCCCAGGAAGCGGTTGTGAGCCTGGAGTCCTGCAGCCTCCGTCTGGGGGAGAAGGTGGAGAAACACAGCCCAACTTCCAGTGAACCCCAGGAGACCCGAGCTCGGAAAATCCTGCCCACTATTTAGGGCTGTCCCAGCTTGACCCAGTGGTCTCTGGGGACAGGTTGAGGCCGCTATCCTCTCCCTCAGGGACTGCTCTCATGCCTACTCAAGGAACCTTCTAGAAGCTCTTGGCCGAGCTGTGGTCCCAGCCCTGGTCCCTTCGCCTTTGGTGTCAATGGCCAAAGCGGGAGAGACCAGGACGCAGAACAAGCAGAACACGGGCCAGGCTTGTCAGTGTGCGTATCTCAAGCCACGCCCCACGTACTTGAGCTCAAACAGAACTTGCCAGAGCATTCTTAGAGCTCCTGAGGCTCCTGAAGTCAGACCCGCTGTACCTCCTCGGGACACTTTGGAAACTGGGCTCCCAGCCGGGCTCCCCTTATAGTCCCAACAGATCTAAACAGGAGGGCGCCTCCAGGCAGCTGAGTGAGGCCGGTGGGGCTGGCGCCAGGGCCCTGAACCCGCTGGGGCAAGCTGAACTCCAGCAGGAGGTGGCTGCTCACCAGTAAGCAAGTTGTAAAACCCGGCTCAGACACAACATCTGGTAGCTGCTTTACATAGTTTCTGTCTGCAGTTGGAGCTGTTCTCAGCCTCCTGTCAGTCAAAGCCTGTGCACAGAGGGGAACCGGGCCGCCTGACCACGGCACCCACATCTGGCAGGGCACCAGCTGTGCCTTCTGTCCCCCACTAGTTCGGGGCTCACATTCCATGTCCTTGTAGGATCAACTCAGAGCAGGCCTGAAGCAAAAGCTGCAGGGATACATGCCCCTCTATCCATCAATGGGGGGAGATGACCTCTCAAAGTCTGGGGGAACCGCGCACTTGAAGTGTGATGTCTCAAGATTACGCTCTATTTCTAGAGACTTCTGAGCTACGGTTATCTTTTCCAGACCCTGGCAGTATAGTGGGTCAGAGGGGAGACAGAGGGAGTCCAAGCTGATGTGCACGGAAGTGGTCACTGAAGATCTGTGGCCAGAGCCGGGCCCTGCGGCCACTGAGTCTGATCTGGGCTCACACAACGGAGTATGGGTCAAGTATGCAGACGCCTGGTGTCAGAGACTGGGCCTAAAGGAAGAGGTCAGGGCCAGAGGGCAACCCCTGACTGTGTGACAACAGCCCCCATGGGCTAGCCTGGGCTGGATCTCTCACCTGTTTCTGTTGGGAAAGTCCTCCCAGCCACCCCAGTAACCGTCTCTAAGATACAGGTGGGGAGGGTCGTATGGTGGCCCCAAGTGATGTGTCTGTATTTTGAGACCGGAACCCATGGATGTGACTTTATTTGGGGAAAGGGTCTCAGAAGATGCCACCGCGTCAAGGACTTAAGATCAGCTCACTTGGGTCCCATGACAAGTGTTTTAAGAAGACAGGCATTAAAAACAGAGGGAAGGGGTGGGGCTATGACAGCTGGGGGGGGGCAGTTCATCTGGGGGGGCAGTTCAGCTGGGGGCCAGTTCAGCTGGGGGCAGTTCAGCTGGGGGCAGTTCAGCTGGGGGAGACTAATTCAGTTAGGAGGGGGCTAACTGAGCGGTTGCAATGCTTCCCTTGAAGCAGGAGACCCTGCATCTGAGCCTCAGAACACAAGTATCCAAAGCCAGGTGTGGGTGCGTGTTTGTAACCCCAGAGCTACACAGAAACAGGTAGACCTCTGGGGCTCGCTGCTCAGCTGGTCTGGCCTGAAAGAGCATTTCTGAGGGGCAACAGCCAAGATTGTACCCTGACCTCCACATACGTGCCCACATGTGTGCACACACACATACATCTACAAACCAAGCAGAGGGTCATGGGAAGCTAAGGGAAGCCTGGAACCATCTGGAGCTATAGGTTCCTCCCCTACAGCCTCCAAGGAGAGTACATCCTTGCCTACACCTTGATGCAAGACTTCTGGCCTTCAGGGCTGGAGGAAAATGCGTGATATTCTTAGCCACCCGGTGCGTGGCACTTTGTCTTATAGCCTCAGGAAATGAATGCAACATGGAACCTTGGACCAGAGATGCTGAGCAAGGCCATGAAACCCTTATTGTCTGGCCCTTTGTTGTTTCTGGCTCCCAGACAAAATAAACAAACAAAAACCCTAGACTGCGGCTCTTCCCAGAGAAACTGAGGCTCCTGGACCCTTAAAATGGTCTTGAAAGATGCCTCCAGGGAAAGGCTGGCTTGGGTAAGCACCGCATTCCTGCAAGGAAGTCTGGGTGGCTGGGAACTATGGAGTTACTCTCATACAGCTGTGGCTTACAAGTGTTCTGAACACTGTCAATACTGACTCATGAATCCCGAAAGGGTCCCGAGGAAACATTCTCCCCCTCTGAGGAACAAGGAGACCGTGAGGGACAAATCCCTTCACAGGTCACTGGGAAGCAAAAGAGGCCAGATGACAAAAGGCCCTGTGGGGACACAGGTCCACTGAGGAGGACACCCACCGAGGCAGAGTAGGTGCATGGCTGCCAGGCTGTGGGCAAGGGGAAATGGGACAGAGCCTGAGTGTAGGGGTCCTTTGGGATGATGAAGGGTCTCATATTGAGGTGGAGGCTAACGCCCAACCCTGGAAACATGCTAAATGCCACCGACTGTATTTTAAAGTGGTGAACTTAACATCATGTGATTTCAACTACTTCATTGCATATGCAAAGAGGGCTCCTGAGGGGCAGTCCCCATCAAAGGCCTTGCCTGAGCAGTGGCTTGGAGACCTGATGATGTCACCAGGCTCCTGGTGCAGCTTCCCAGGAAGCCATCTCCTGGCCTCTATTCCAGCACTTCCTGTGGACCCACTTACCTGCATCTGAAGACGGGACCTTTGAGCCTGGGTGGGGTGCCGGCATTGCTGCCTTACCTTGAGCTCTCTGGGGCATTGGCAGGGGCTAAGAACAGAGCAGGCGGCCTGCAGAGCCTTCACTCAGTAGCTTCTGCACCAGGGATGGCACCAAGCCCCTTCATGGCCCCCTTTGGATTTCTGGAGGGTCGATGGGCAGAGGGGTCTGCCTGGGTTAAACTATGCACAGAATTTTGGGATCTCAAGGAACCTACAGCAATTTTAACAGTCACCAGACTCTCCATCTTGGTGTAGCAAGCATGCTAGGATTTTTTTTTTTCTGTAGTTCCCCCACAGATGCAGGGGTCATCTGTGGACTTCAGCTGACACACCCAATTAGGGTCTGTTATTGATGGGCATATCCTAGCCCATGAAACATAGAGAGATACTAAGTATACCATCACACGGCATGAGGAGAGGAAGGGGCTCTTTCTGCCTAGAACATAGGAAAGACTACAGCTAGGCCTGGTCTGGAAGACAGACCCGGGGCAGGTCAGTGCTAGGGACACTCCATCTAGCGCTAAATGTGAGCCGGTGTTGTCCTTAGCCTAGTTTTTTTCCTTCTGAGAACATTCCCCTCTGCTTAGAAAATCATTATCAGACCGTCAGTGACAGCAGCAGATCTCCTATGGCTTCCTAAAACCGTAACAAGTAGATAATCTGGGTCTAGAAGAGGATCACGAAGTCCACCGGAAAGATGGACAGTCTTCCCACAAGCCTGGCTTCCCACAGCTGAGTCCTGAGAAACCCTAGCAGAGTCATGCACCGCTTCCTCTGGCTTGCTGGGCCAGGACACCATTTGTTGATCCTTCTGCCTGATCCGAGCTCATGATCTCCTCTCCCGTTGCCATGGCCCCATGCAGCAAACACAGCAGACGCCTGGCCCTGCGCAGTGCATTTATTTCAGATATTCCTTGTGGCTGGAACCCGACCATGTTTGGGTGTCTGGACTGGAACATGAACGAATTTTTCTGTCTTCAGCCCCCTCCCCAGCTTCCCCAGCATAGTTTACGGTTCAGCAGAGCCCACATTCCTCATCCCGCCTAGGAGCAGGAGGGAGGCTGCCCAGGATGGAGACAGAGGCGTCTTCCCATCTATGGCCAAGCCAGAGAGCCTGCTACCTGCTCGAAGGCCGGGGATTAATTACAACCAGATGGGCCAAGTCTGCACAGATGGTTTTATTAAAACCGTTCCCTTCGGCACAAAGGCCGGCTCCCCCAGAAGACTCCTGGCAACACAAAGGCCCTCATTTTGCCGATGCCTCCCCTACCCTATGCCTGACCCCTCTCCTCCCCTGCCACCCTTTCAGAGGAGGCCCGAGTTCCAACTGCAACCCAGACATGAACTCCTGCCTAAAAATAACTATAGACCCACCCTCTTTCCTCTGCCTACATCCTGGGCGGGTGTGGAAGGCTCCTCACCCAGTGTCCACCTTGATTTGTGGACGAGTACCTGGGAAGAAAGATTAGTCAGGGAGGTTAGATCAGGGACACTTGGTTTGTACCCAGAAGCCAAGTGCCAGTGTAGGAAGCCATATCTTTCGGAAGAGCTGGAGTGTCTACTGTGGTTGCTGGTACAGCTGCTGTAACCCCAGGCCCTGCTCTTGGAGTCCCACAGCCCCTCGTTACATCTGTGACTGTCATTTTACAGAGGCACATCCAAGGTTACCAGCAATGTCAGGACACTGGTGTGACTGGGGATTCCATGTGCCTGTCCCTGGGCCAAGAGGCCACCACACTGAGGTGAAACCCTTTACATAGCAACTTTGCAAGAGAAAGTGGACACAGTCCCAAAGAGCGCTGGCACATCTCTCAAACATCCCGCTGGATACGGGAAGGTGGGGGTCCCTGGGCCTGGCCCCAGAATTGTTGGTTGGGCCTACAGGGTACGGTTGCTGCAATACGCGTTTTCTTTTCCTTCCTCTCCCTCCCTCCCTCTCCATTTTTTATTTTATTTGAGACAGGGTCCCTTGTAGCCTCTGAATCACTGTGTAGACAAGGATGACCTTGAACTTTTGCTCCTCCAGCCTCCACCTCCTGAGTACTGAGATTATATCTGTCACCAAGCCAGGCTGCGTTTTGTTCTTACAATTTTAATTGTGTGCTTTTTTTTCTTTTTGCAGGTAGCACAGTGTGCATTAGGAGATCAAAGGTCAACGTGAGGAAGGCAGTTTTCGCCACCACATGGATCCTAGGGGTGAAACACTTTGCAACAATTGTCTTTACCTGCTGAGCCATTTTGGTGGCCAGATTTCCTATGGTTCTGGGGCGTCCGATGCAGGGTTTGGTGCACTCTGAGCAAGCACTCTCCAACCCAGTTACATCCAAAGCACAGGACCTTGCATTTAACAACACAGGGTCTAAGGTAATCCGCCAGGAGATTCTCAGAAAGGGACATGCTGAGTGGCTTGTGCCCTGAGCAGACACTTCCCAGAGTACCCCCAGAGCCGAACACGCCCTTTAGACGAAAACCCCCAACAAGCTGCATGTACTCTTGGTGGTCCTCTGGAAACTCGTTCTGACACATGAGCTCATTTGGTGAGTATGTCAAGGGCTCACATTATCATTCATCACTCCTCTAAATGAGCCAGAATTCCCTGTCCTTCCCACAGGGCCTCCATCGGCAGCAGTTGGTGAGATGGGCTCGCTGGGCCGCCACGTAGTGATGTGATGTGAGGGACACACGCCCAGTCTTGTGATGAGCCTTCTGATGGACTCAGAGGGGGCCTGCTCTGGTCCTAACCAGACCACGCTCCATGGGAGTATTCCTCCTCTTAGCTGTTCTTGTGTATGTGTTGCCTGTGTGCACACAGCACGCAGAGGCTGGAGTCTGAGTTCTCTCAGTCACGCTGCACCGTATTTCTTTAAAAACAGAGTCTCTCATTGAACCTGGAGCTCACAGATTTGGCACGGCCGGCTGGCTTCCAGCGGCTTGCTTTTCTCTGCTTCCCCAGTACAGATGCATATGGCAGCTCCCAGCTTTTCACACTGGGTGCTCTGACCCACACTTAAGTCCCCATGCTTGTGTGACAAGCATTTGACAAGCTGAGCCATCTCCCCAGTTCTCACGCTAAGCTTTTAAACAAGGCAACGAGGGACCCGGCAGCACGCGGGATCACTTCCTATTAGGCTTCGTGAGTATCTGCAAAAGTGAGGTATACCCTAGGATGGACCTCCTAGGATGGCATCTCCCAGGCGGGGTCAAGGACTGGCAAGTGAAACAGGATTGCTTGCTGGCTGGTAGAGGGCCTAACCCTGCCTCCTCCCCACCCCCCCACGAGGCACAAAGGACTCAAAGATGGTTTCATATTTTAACAAACTTTCTTTTATTAGGTTACTGTTATGAATCATCATAAAATAGAACAGAACGGGGGTTTCAAAACTATACATGCCACAGGCTTTATGCTGCCAGGACAGCAGGGAGGGGTGGCGAGTCCTGCGGGTGATGGAATATGGGGGATTCAGGAGAGCCTGTAAATTCACCAGCATCCATGGGGTACAGCTGGATCACGATGAGGAGCTGGGAGCTGTACAGTTGAATATGATCTACTCCAAAATGGGAACAAGTGAAATTTTACAATCTGAAAAGGCCCCAAAAGGACAAACAAAACAAAAAACAAGCAAAAAAAAAAAAAAAAAAAAAAAAAAAACCTAAAACTTCAAAATATGAAGGGAATAATTTACATTCTAGTCTTGGCACCAATTTTGTGCTTTAGAAGTTATATTTCACTGGAAGACTGAAAAAAAAAAAAAAGGTACCCTACAGCAGCTGCTTAAAACAATGCTTACAAATATATATTTGTAAATATATTAAACATTTTCAACATAAAGTCATCTATTGTACCTGTGCAGAAATGAGCAGACTCGGTGGGAGTTCGTTTCTTTCTTTCTGTTTTAAAGGACTGGGTTTCACATAGCACTGGGTGGCCACAGACTCAGGATGGAGCTGCATTCCTGGTCCTCCTGCCTCCACCTCCTGAGTTCTGGGATCATGGGTGTTTCACCATGCCTGATTCTCCGTGGTACAGGCAATGGAACCTGAGCTTCCTGCGTGCTAGGCAAGCACTCTACCAACTGGGCTACACCCCCAATTTAGGGAGGATCAGGCTCTGGAATGCTCCTCGGGTGCTGCCAGGGACAGGCATTCATCGCCTGCTACACCTCACTCCTGAGGCCTGAGGGTGTGTGGTGGGGTCATGATGGATGCTGCTCCAAGTGCTCCTGAGCCTGAGAGGCGCTGGCTCCCATGATGCCCACCCTGCTCGTGGTTTCTCTATCTTGCTTTGCCTATAGTGTCCCCAGGGGCTGGAAACCTCACTCACCCCCCATTTATCCTGATGGCCCTAGAGGCCCAGAACTCTGAGGATGCCAACAGGAAACACGAGAAAAATCGGCTGTGAAATTCCAAGCTCATGGAAGACAAGAGACTGAAACATGGGCAATGATGTATGCATGCCCGGGTGAGCGGCTTCCTGGGGACACGGACTTGCACAGTCCTGTAATTCTCCTTGGGGCCTGCTCTGATGCTGATGCAGAACCCTTTGGAAACGGAGTCAAAGGATCTACACAATGACACGCTTGTGTCGGTGCACGACGGTTCATATGTCACAGGCATGTCTCAGGAAAGGGGACAGGTGTGGCACACACATTCCAGGGAGGTGGCAGGTGGTGGAGGGGCAACAGAGCACAGCAGGGGGGTTTCCTGTCTAAACGGAATAAATAAATGGCCGCTGTTACTGTTTACAGAATAAATATAGGGCACGGAGCACCGACAGCGGGCACTGAAGCCAGGCACTCATTGGCCCGAGCGAGGTCCAACCTGGGGCTCTGTCTCAGTGTCCATGGCATGTGACATCCTGAGCTTCATCTGTGTGGCCTTGTCCTGGCCATTCCTGCTTTGCAATCTGCCCTGGAGCCCTGGCTTCTCCCACTAATCTCACTTCCCAGGACCCCCGTGTGGCTGCAGACTCACTCTGCAGCTCACTCCATGTGAGAGCAGACAAGGCCCAACAGAGGCTTTCTTAGAAGTTTATTCTCTGCATCTGGTTCAGGGAAGGGCCTGGATGCTGCTGCTTCAGCCAGTGTTGGGAAGGGAGAAGTCCGTTGGCATTGGTCCACCTAGCAGAGGCAGCTGGTAGGATGAGGACACGTCTGCCCGTGGCTGAGGGTAGGTATCCATCCCAGGCGCGGCGTCGGTGGACCCTGGCGGCTCGGTGAGTTGGCACCAGGTGGCTGTCGTGTGGCGGTCCTGGGATGCGGGTCACTGGTAGAGGAGGTAGGCCTTGAGGGAGGCAGGTAGCGGCAGAGCGGGGATCGCACCCAGGCGCTCCTTTCCTAGAGCTAAGCGCACCGAACGCCGGCACAGGTCCATGAGTGGCAGGGGCTCCGCTGAAAAAACCAGAAAAGAGAAGGAAAACCTTAGCAAAGCCCAGGAAGGTTCTAGAACAGACAGACAGCGCTTACAACATGTCCACGGTTAGCCCTGAACCGAGTGGACTTTAACACGGACAGAAGTTGGACTGGGCCAGACAGGTAGAGGAGCCCTTTTCCTGACACGGACTCATCCACTGTCCCAACAGTGACCAGCTGCGATGCAGTAACCACAGAGAGGCCCTGGCTGCTCTCATCCCTCTACACAAAGGGGAGCTGAGAGGTGGCACACAGAAAACTTGCCTAGGCTGCCCTGCGAAAGAGACGGGGCTGGGACCCGACCCGAAGGAGCAGTTCCCGGTCTCCTTGTGGGGCCGTTCTGCGCTGTCTGGGGGTCCTTGGGTGCCACCCAGCTTCTCCTTTCAAGGCCTCTCAGGTACTGTCCTCGTCTTTATAGCAGAGGACAATGAGGGACAGAAAAGGTGCCAGACAGGGTAGGGTCGAGGCTCGGACCCAATTGCGGGCACCCTGCGCCTAGCACCCATGTTTGAGGTACCATGCTGTATTGCCACAGACACGCGAAGACCCGGTCTGGGGCTACCTCAGTGGCTAAGCCTGAAGAGCCAAGATCAGTGTCTGCAGGACGACGCGTCGGAAGGAGAGGCCTAGCACTCACAAGTTGTCCTCTCGTCTTCACATGTATGCAATTACATGTTCAAGCACACACGCATGTGAAATAAGTAAACTTATGAACACATAAAACGTTTTAAAAAGAAAGAAATGCTAACCCAGAGTCATGTGTTAGCGGGAGGCAGAGCCACAGTGATGTTCGGGGTCGCGTTGACTAAGGCCAGGGCTGGAGGAAACCCAGGTCTTAGGGCTTCCTTCAGCCTGACAGGGAAACCGGAATGCCAGTCTAGCTGGAGCCCCAAGGGCACCCAAGGCCACTGTCCCAAGCACGGCTGAGGTGTTTCCCAGCCAGAGGAACTCATGGCAGAGCTGTCTTAGGTGTCCAGATTAAAGAATGCCTGGTTTTCCCTCACAGTCCCCTCACAGCCTCCGAGGGCCCTCTGTCCTGTCTGCTCAGACGCGGCCCTGGCCAGCTGGCCTCCCAGAGTTCTTCAGAGCCTGAGAACTTTCTGCCAGGCTTCTGAAGGCCCCGGGGGTGGGCAGGCCCTGCTGACCAGCATCCCAGAGCAGCGCCCTCACTCGGCTTTGCACCACGCACAAGTGCAGACATGCAACAGTGTCCCCCAGACCCTGAAGCTAGAAAGAGCACCAGCAAAGGGACTGTGTCTCGGTCCACACCCACCCACCCCTTCACAGCAAGTCTCCGTTGTGATCCGAAAAAGAAAGTTAGATTCTTTAATATTCACCAATGTGCTCAAAACATTAACAGTAAGCCCTTTAAGGGCTGGAGATGTAGCCTGGCGGTAGAGCGTGTACTTTGCATACGCAAGGCCTTGGGTTCAGACCCCATCACCAACTAACTAAATAAATAACAACATCAAACACTGAAGACTGGGTTCTACGTCTGAGAGAACGTGGACACGGCTAACAGGTGCTGTCTCCTGGCACTGGGAGAACCATGTCACCCTGACCGCACTGGGAGCTTCAGGTAGATGAGTGACAAGGGCGCCTAAGCTCTACCGCACACCAGACGTCCCGGAAAAGAAGAAACCGAGGGAGACAGCTCAGTCTAGAAGGTGCTCGCCAGCAAAGAGGAAGGAGCGCGTTCAGCTCCCAGAGCACATAAGAAATGCCTGTCGTGGCGGCACACATTCCTAATCCCAGTGCTGGGGAGGCAGGCACGGAGGCCCCTGGGGCTCTCTGCCTAGCCAGTTTAGTCAAACTGGTGAGTGCCGGGTCCCAGAGAGCAAGCTGGACTCGGGGTGACACCCGAAGCTTTCCTCTGGCCTCCACATGTACGAGCATACGTGCACCCACTCACATCCATGTATGTATATAACCACTCACATCCATGTGCATATGCACCCACATCCATGTGTGTATGCACCCATCCACATACACGAATGTATATAACCACTCACATCCATGTGCATATGCACCCACATACATGTGTGCATGCACCCATCCACATCCATGCACCCACTCAGATACATGTGTGTATGCACTCACTCACATCCATGTGCATATGCACCCACCCACATACATGTGTGTACGCACCTAATTCACATCCATGCACATGTGCACCCACTCACATACATGTGTCTATGCACCCATCCACATCCACGCAAATATGCACCCACTCACATACTTGTATGTACCCACTCACATTCATGTGCATATGCACCCACTCACATACATGTGTGTATGCACCTAATTCACATCCATGTGAGTATGCACCCACCCACATACATGTGTGTATGCACCTAATTCACATCCATGTGTGTATGCACCCACCCACATACATGTGTGTATGCACCTAATTCACATCCATGTGCGTATGCACCCACTCACATACATGTGTGTATGCACCCACTCACATACATGTGTGTATGCACCTAATTCACATCCATGTGCATATGTACCCACTCATATTCATGTGCGTATGCACCCACCCACACTCACCCCACCAACAGAATAACCCTGAGCTAATGGGATGGGTTAGTGTGTAAACCTACTTACTGCACCAATGTGATGACCTGCGTATGACCTGGTGGCATGGGTGTGCCAGCACTCCTACACCACACACACACACATGCACTCACGAATGCATGCATGTACGGAAAACTGCAGCCACAGCTTCTCAGGAGAAAAACCCCAGTAATGGTTTTAATGGGAAGCTCTGAAATAGACCTTTACCTAGACAACGCAGCGTAATCACCAGGACCTGGAGGCAGGAGGGTAAAGGAGTTCCATCCACCCATGGCCAACTAGACCGGGAAACCAGAGGCTTAACTGCAGCCTTCTGCATGGCAGAGTGGGACCTCTGTGTTCCCTCCTCTCTGCTTGGGAAGGCCATCACTGGGTCCTTGGGGCGAAGGGTCTGGGGCTGCCTAGCACAGTCTTCCAGGATGATGGGCTCAACCCCACTTGGGAGGTAGAGGGGCTTCCCCACAGGCTGGGGGCAGCTGAGGAAGCACTGGGGGTGGATAGAATGTGGCCCAAGAGCCTCACCAGCCCAGACGGTATTCCCCCCTCCCCCGCAACTCCTTGGCACTGTGATTTCAGGCCTGATGAAGCCACCCTGTGAAGGAAGTCCCACACAGAGGGACTAGGACTGACGGCCCCTGCTCCAGCTCCAGTGCTTCAGGACCAACACTGCAGCTGCCACCACGGCCACCATGGTAGGTGGGGCACATGCGATGGGCCTGGGAGAACGCTGCCCCAACTTAGAGATGGCGAAACAGACACCAGGAGCCCAAGGGATGCCACCGCCATCTCATTCTCCCATGCAGACGGCAGGCACACTGGGTGGGGCGGGGAGGCTCTGTGATGCGGCCATGGGCTACGGGGCCTTCCAGGACCAGCTTCAGGAGGGGCAGCTAATGGCTGTGCTGATGGCTTAAGAGCTGAAAACAATCAGAGTGAACCAGGCACTCTGTGAAGAACAAGCAGGTCCCACTTCCCCACCCTTGTAGGAGAAGAACTAATACTCAGAGCTGCGCTCTGTCTGCTTCTCAAAGCCTGG
This sequence comes from Cricetiscus sungorus, assembly GCA_030556225.1. Taxonomy (NCBI): domain Eukaryota; kingdom Metazoa; phylum Chordata; class Mammalia; order Rodentia; family Cricetidae; genus Cricetiscus; species Cricetiscus sungorus. The sequence continues at coordinate 6,414,517 of JANBXA010000311.1, read as the reverse complement.
ACAGCGATGAGAACACATGGATCCAGCAAACAGACACTGCCCATTTCAGGTGCAAGACCCTCCCTCGTCAGCACTTTCGGCCAAGAGCTACAGACTCGCTCCCTGCTCCATCCACAGCTCAAGAGTCCCTGCTGTCCCACTGAGCTCGGGGGTACACGTCCTGCTGGCCACTTATGCTCATCACAGAGGTCAAGGTGGCCACGGATACCAACTGTTTATGTGTATGACAGGGTGGGACTAATGAGTAGCAAAGACACCAGGCAGCAAGACAGACACGATTTCTAGGCGCAGGAGGCAGAGGACCTGGAAGAGCCCACATGGCCACTTCTGCATTTCTAAGAGGAACAGTCTCCTAGTGGGCTGCTCAGAGCTGCACAGCCCCACCGCTCCCAACCTCAGACCCTCGTGGTAGTCTTAAAAAAAAAAAAAATGAGACTTCAAGAGCACAAGGCTAGCTGGAGAGGTGGCTGAAACAGTCAAACCCAGCAAACGCCAAGTGGACCCGGCAATCTGCCCGTAATTCTAGCCTTGGAAGATAGAGACGGGTCCCCAAGGAAGCTGGCTGCTGACAGCAGCCACATCAGTGAGCTCTGAGTTTGACTGAGAGACCTGCCTCAGTGAGTGCGGAGGTTACTGACGGTGCTTCCTGGCATCAACCTTGAACTTTCACAGGCACGCGCACCCCTGCAGTGCACGGTGCACACGCACCCCCCTAGAAACATGCACAAATGGGAGAAAGGTAAGTGTGTGTGCCCAGCCTGTGACTTAAAGGATCTAGTTAAGTCACACTGAGAGGGGACTCAGTTCAATGAAGGTCATGCTGCTCGCCCCCATGGTACCCGCGGCTGGCACGGTGCTCACGCCTACAAGCCGCTGGCAGTGAAAATACTCATGGGAAGATTCTAGGATGTTCTGAGTGGAAGCATCCACGAAACCATGTTGTCCTTGTCCTCCAGGGAAGGACAAGTGACATCTTCCCAAGTGATACAGGTGCTCTTGGTACCTGTCCTCCAAACTCAGCACCTGCCGTCCTCATAAGGCCAGTTTTTCTGAGAGAGGCACTAGAACCCTTCTCCTTAATGGTGTGATAAGCCCCGAAGGAGGTCGTGACAGGGGCAGAGGACGAGTCTCCCCAGAGCTTGGATTGGGAGCAATGAGAAGCCAGCATTGTGGTGGGTCAGCCGGAGCATCAGCAGGACAGGGCACACACTCACAGTGAGAACTGGTCAGAAGCAGAGAGAGGCAGGCAGGGAGTGACAGCTACAAAGGGAACAGCAGCAGCCAGGCCTGCTGGCAGCAGGGAACTGACCCCCGACCCCCGAGCCTCTGAGAGGCCAGACCCTGCTGATAGCTCCATCTCAGACATCTGGCCTCTTGAACTGTGACAGAATATATCTCTGTTGTTTTGAATGCCTGGTTCAGGGTAATTTGTTAGCAGCCCCAGGAAAAGAATATAGCATCCTTGTCCTCTGTCAGGCACCAAGCCTTAACCCTGCTCCACCCACATGGCTCCTGGCGAGGTCCCTAACAACCTTCTTGTTGCCAAGGCAGCTGTCAACATTCTTGACCTGCCATTACTCTGTCTTTCTTGAAACCCTTTGCTCCCTTGGCACACAATAATACTATCTCTTGGGACTCTGGACGCAAGGCCTATTTCTCCTGGACACCCCTGCTAATGGAGTGCAGAGTCAGCCCTCGAGCCTGACTCTCCCCATCTCTCTGGCTGCAATCATCCAGGGTCATGGTGTACTTGTCCTTGTTATTTTTGGTGTGCTGGGGATGGACCTTTGCACACTAGGCAAGCTTGCTACCCTTAAGCAACACCCCCAGCCCAAGAACCACCACCTTCAATACCGCCTATACATGGACTGGTCCCCGCTAGACCCTGTGTCTCACACCCCTGGCTTGTAGGCCCAGCTGGATTCACTTCCATCTCTTACATGTTCCTCCCTCCAGCTTTTCCATCTTCCTGACTGCAGCCACATCCTTCAACCTGCTCAGGCCAAACACCCGGACTCATCCTTGGCATGCTTCCTCATTTCTTACCCACAATCCACTGAGGTGTGCATTCTACAATATGGCTGTCTCTACCGCCTCTACAGCTCTTGCCTTGCCTTGGGTCCAGTCATCTCTTACCCAGACAACTGTCATGGCAGCGACTCTTGCCTCCCATCAGCCAGGGAATCCTTGTAAGGCACGAGTTGCCCCTCAGCAATGCTCTGAGGTGTTGTGTAAGCAGGTGATAGCTCTGACACATGCCATCTCTCCCTACTCCGCCCTGGCAGCAGAGTGAATGATAACATGCCACCCTCAGGCGTCCTGCTCAGCATCCCAGGAAACAGGCACAGCTATGTTCCTACCTGCATTTTCCAAAGTCAACCATGTTCGTACAACCAGGACTACGGGAAATGAGAAGCCACGGGTCTTAGCACTGCCTGGCACTCAGTTAAGCTGCAGAGAGCCCGGAGTCTATACCACCGACCAGGAAGTAACTTGATGTGACATTCTGAGTCTATCTGGATCTTAGCTGCCATGACAGATGCCTGGGTGAGGTCTGTTTCCAACAACTTATCCCCATTCTCACACTCCCACCCAACCTCTTCTGAATTTCCAATTCATCTTTCGCTGCTTCCTGACTGTGGGTGTCATATGATTAGCTGTCTCACCCCGTCCCCACGTGAGGGACTGTATCCCTCGAACTGTAAGCCAAAGCAAACCCTTCCTTCAGCTTCACTGGTCAGGTATTTTGTTCCAGAAAGAAAAGTAGTTAGCTTGGCGGGTAGCCCTCCACCCGATGCGGAGCTACTGTGCACTGCACATGCGTCTAGGCCTCTAGGATACCGCCAATGAAAATGCCACGTGAACTATACATGGCTTGCCGAGGGCAAACACACCCAGGCCTCTCTTGACGTGTATGAATCTGTATGCTGTATAGGAGCTGGGACACATGGAAACCATACAAATTCTCAGGACTCATGAAAATATTGGCAGGCCTGTTTCCAAATGACATGGTTGGGTAATTCTCATGGAGTCCAGATCTGGTGTCTGGGAGACAACAGTAGCCCTGGCAAATGCTACCATCTGTCAGTCTTCAATGAAGGAGTAAAAACCTCCCTGGGGTACTACTGACCACTCCCTCCAGGGAAGAGAAGAGGGAGGCAGGCCCAGAGGCAGCTCCTGAGAACCTGTGCCCAGGAGTCCCAGCCTCCACCCATCCCTGGGCACTTGGTCGTGGACTTCGGCCACTTATTTCTGTAACTGAGGGACATAGACTCATAGGACTTGCTCTGCTAGCTCCCTGGTCCAGGCCCGAGGTGACTTCTTCAGGGTGGCTCCCTTCTAGGAGCACACTTAGCCACTCGGCCAGGAATGCCATGACCTTTGTGTTGGGCCACACTGGGACAGATGGAGTAGGCAGGGACAGAGCAGCCCAATGATGACTGCCATCGTCCAGGCAAAGCGGGGGTCGACCAGAAAGGAACAAAAGAGGCTTCTGAGAGTGAGCTCACGAGGCTGGCTACTCCCAGCCTTTCCGCATCTTCCGAAGACTGATCTAAGAGAGGGGCGCGGCAGACCTGGGGATCCTACAGGGTCAGAAGCCATAAGACAGTCGAGGTCTATCCCTGGACATCAGTGACAGCCACACCTATCACCACAGGTTGGGGCTAGCATTTGGATGCCAGGCCAGACCTCCCCTTAAAATCAGCCAAGGGCAACTGGTGCTTCCTGGCTCATCCCCTGCTGGAGATGGAACGTGCAGACCACAGGAGACAGCCCTGTAGGAAACAAACGATCTCCCAGAGAGGGCCTGGCTCGGGATGTATGGTTCCAGAGCACTAGGACTCCATTAACAGCTCCCTTTCCCACCTGCGCTGGGCAGTCCAGGGCCTGCACCTGTCTCGGGCACGTGCTGCGGCTGCATGTAAGCCATTTCAGCACAGGGAAAAGCTACACCCCTTTCCAAAATGACAGGCAGAAGTCACTGCTGACTCAGCAGAGTCCGATCGAAGACTAAGCGAGTCTTTCTCAAGACTGGTGCAAAGGAGTGTCAAGCTCTGAGAGACAGACTCAGAATCTGGGTCATGATTGGAAAAGGTCCCTGGCTTTCACTTATCTAAGAAGCCAGAGCATCCCCAAGGCTACACAGCTTAACTTTGGTGGCACTGGGTACTGTGTTAGAATATGGTCAACTACAGTTCCAGGCAGAGAAAAATAAAACCATTCATTTGTTTATTTGCTCATTACTCCAACACCTGTTCGTTCATTCATTCATTCATTCATTCATTCATTCATTTGACCTCTTCCTCCATCCATCCATCCATCCATCCATCCATCCATCCATCCATCCTGCATCCATGCATGTCTCCATCCATCATCCATCCATCTATACATCATCCATCATCATCCATCCATCCATCCGTCCGTCCATCCATCCATCATGCATGCATGCATCCACCCTCTATTTATATCATGAAGTTCTGGACAAAACTTCTCATTTAGCCAGGTATACGTCAAAAATGGTATGGTGGTTTGAATGTAACTGGCCCCCATAATCTTACAGGAAGTGGCACTATTAGGAGGTGTGGCTTTGCTCCAGTGGATAAGCCTTGTTGTGGGGGCGGGCTTTGAGGTTTCCTATGCTCAGAATACCACCCAGTGTCTCAGTCGACTTCCTGCTGCCTGCAAAATATAGGACTATTCACTCCAACACCACCTCTGCCTGTACGCTGCCATGCTTCCCGCCACGATGATAATGGACTGACCTCTGAAACTGTGAGAGAGCCACCCCAATTAAAATTTTTCCTTTGTAAGAATTACTGTGCTCACGGTGTCTCTTCCCAGCAATGAAAACCCTAAGACACATGGCCTGTGTGGACCTCCAAGCACTGGGCTATCTACTTAGAGACATTTTAAGTCCTCTAACTCCACAAGGTAGCCAGGACCGTGGGGATGTGGGGGATGGCGCTGCTCCAGACAAAGCAGGGACACTTACGATCAAGTCCGTTCAAGTAGCGCATGCGGATCTCACAGTGGCCCCAGACGGCGCTCACAACAGGATACAGTTTTTTACCCTTGAGTCCCCGAAAAGCCACTCCCATGTACTGTCCATCCACAATGAAACTCAGGGTCCCGTCATCCATGTCCAGGGCCACGAGAAAGGAGTCAGGGACAATGAATGTCTCGTCTGGTTCCAGAAAGGCTGGGTACGTTTTACTTGGCTGGTTCTTGCCGTCATGGTAGAGACGGTTACGCCCCAAGTCCCAGCCCCAGGACTCATGGTTATTTCCCACAAGGGTTGTGTAGCCAACAGAGTGCAGAGGGGCATCCGCCGTGGCCACCCCCACCACAGCGTGCGTGCCCCGTTGCCTCATGGCCCATGTGATCTGCCACACGTGCAGTCCACGTGTGTACCCGATTTTGCCCCTGATAGCGTCTGTGCTCTGGGCCACCGGATGCCGGTGAAAGATCAACTTGTCATCTTCCTTCACGAAGACATTGAGCGAACGGTCGTTGTTGTTCCAGGAGTGGAGCAGCTGGACGTCATAGGACACGGGGGGCATGTCGAGCAGCAGGTCCAGCCGGGTGGGCTTGCAATAATCCAGACCGCGGGGCTCCTGCTTCAGAGGTCGGTACGTGGGGTCCCGCATGTCCACAGTCTTGATCCCTCCCGTGACCTTCTGACCCATGATGACCTTTGCTTTCACCTTTTCTCTGACTCCCAAGGCAAACTCATCAATCTTGAGGCCTTCACTCCAGATTTCTAATCAGGACCAGACAGAATTCCTAAGGAAGGTTGCTAGGTGATCTCCGGAGGTTGTGAAGCATTCAGTATTGCCTAATGGATGGAGAGAGAAACAGGAGAGTGGATGAGTAGGGTGTGGTAGCAGGGGAGCGATTAAAGAGGAACACAGCTACATGCACACATAGGTCTCAGCGGCTTGGAAGCCTGGGCCAGAATGAAATGCCCCCGTCCCCGAGGCTATGTTGTCACAACGGAAAAGGGGCCATCCGCCCCATGGTCTGCGTGGAGAGGCAGAGGTGGGTTTGGGGGCTGAGAATCGCACTCAATGGGCTGGGACACAGGAGATGCCATTCAGGCTTCTGGGTGGCCAGGGTGGCAGCACGGATCGTGGGGTAGCCTCAGCTCAGTGACACCTTGGTCAGAATGAGGAGCACAGGCTTCTTTGCTTCCACAGCACAGGCAGGTCAAGACTCAGAGCCCAGACTCCCTTCTCTTCTCCGGCAGTCACCTCTGAGAGTCATGACACCGAGTGGCCCTAGGGAGAAAACCCCGATGCAGACAGCAGTTCAACTCTGTCTCTGTGGCCTAGAGCTTCATGCCCTACCAGGACCGGAGCCACCAGCAGGCTTCCCTCCAGGCCCGGGGCTGGGCCCCGGGGCTCAGATGGACACAGAAGGGGCAAGGCTCATCCACTGACCCACACGTGGTTCTGGGTAACTTGCAGATGGCCAGCTGCTCTGTTGGAAGATTCCCTTCAACTAGAAGACAGTGTTTCACCTGGAGTCTCCCTGCTACAGCTTGGTAACAGGGAGGCCTAACACCACACCGTGTCTCTCTCTGGCTTCACCATCTCCAGGATCCATTAAGGAAGATGGGGAAGAGAAAACACAGAGACCTCACTACATCTGTCTTGATCTCCAGTGGTGACTGGGAGGAGGGGGAGGGGACTAAGAGTAGGGCTGACAACACACCCCGCATGTCAGTGCCCAGCCTTAGATCAGAGAGGAGAGCGAGCAGAGCATTTGCTCTCCTGGGTCTCATGAGCCCATGCTCGCTGCCACCCAAAGCTGGAGGGCTGGAGAGATGGCTCAGCAGGTGAAGGGCCTGCCTCACAGGGATGAGGACCAGAGTTAAGGGCCTCAGCACCCACATAAAAGCTGGGTGGGCATGGCTGCCACCTGTGAGCCCAGTGCAGGCAGAGGTGGAGACAGGCTCTCTCCAGAGCAAACCAGCTAAGGTAGTGAACTCAGTGAAAGCCCCCTCCTCCACATACGGCGGAAAGGTGAAGACGACACCCAATGCCATCCCCCAGCCTCCACACACACACATACACACACACACACCACACACACACACACACACGCACGCACGCACGCACGCACGCACGCACGCATGCACGCGCGCGTGCACACGCACACGCGCGAGTGCGTGTGACACAAACGTTTAAAAACCCACAAAGCCCTCCCTGGACCCCAGCTTTCAGCTCCCCAGTTTGGAGACAGGCTCCTATGATCAACAGGGTAAGGAGAAAGGCAGCCTCCTGGCTACACAACCAAACAGAATGGACATGGGCTACGATGGCTGGGGGCCACTGGGCCTTGGTTGCTGGGAAAGGGGTCATGCTGAGTCACTTGTCCCAACAAGCTCTGGGACACCTCAACAAAGCAGATGAAGGGAACGTGAAGGAATTCAGTGAGAGAAAGCTGAAGCGTGTCAGGCTCGGGGACAGCTGGGACTACACAGCACGGGCCTCCCCTTCAGTGAGCACGGTCCAGGAGGTGGGGCAGGTCTGCAAAGCACCAATGGAAGCTACTGTCCTCTTGGCTGGAAAAGGGCCTCCATGAGAATGACGTCTTCAGGGTACAAAGGTCTCCTGGAGGTCCAGTCCCAGGGGAAGGATGTAGGTGGCAGCATGTGCCCAGTGCCCTTATCCTGTGGTCAGGGCACACGGTTCTTCTTGGCTCCAGAGAAAGAGCACTGTGCGCCGCCCACTCCCTACCCCCCAATCCCAAGGATACAAGCATCTCCACAGAGACAAGGTAGGACTGTCATGCCCAAATCTGCATAGAACGGAATTGTCCCTTTGCAGCTGAGGACAATACTGGCTCCACAGAGCCCTGTGGACACTATGACCCTACTTCCAGATGTCTGCGAACAATAATCCTAGTTTCTCTCATCTTTCGTCGTGATATGGGGATGAAACCTAAAGCTTTGTAGCTGGGCGTGGTGGTGCACGCCTTCTATCCCAGCACTTGGGAAGCAGAGACAGGTGAGTTCAAGGCCAGCTTGGTCCACAAAGCAAGTCCCAGGACAGCCAGGGCTGTTACACAGAGGATCTCTCTCTTATAAAAAAAAAACAAAACAAGCAACAACAACAACTAAACCCTAAAACTCTGTGCATGCCAGGCAAGAGCTCTACGGCTGAGCTGGACCACTAGCCAGGGCCTCACGCTGCTGGCTTGATCATTCACCTGGGGTTTTTGCTTCAAGTTCCTTGAGTTACTGCCCTGACTTCCTTCAACGACAAGGCTGGGATGAACCCTTTACTCACTTAAATTGCTTCATCAGAGTGTTTCATCATAGCAGCAGAGATCAAATGAAAACAAGTACAAACTGGCAAATTTTAAGGCTCCATGCTAAGTGTCTTGGGCTAATTGTCTTGGGCCCAGACTACAGCTATGCAGCTTCACAAAAGCACCCAAGAAAGGCACACAAACTGATGTTCATGGCTGCATGCCAATAAGACTGTGCATAAGAACAGGACAGCGCACAGCCCGTCAGTCCTGGGGCTAGGTTATGGCTCCCACTCTGCTTCCACTGAAGGAAGCTTCGTGAAGGCTGCAGCAGGCAGGCATAAAGCAAACATGAGAAAGGGTCTCCTGGTGGCCTAAGAACAATAATAAAAGTGGCCCAAGCATAGAGCGCCCACTATCTGTCCAGGTCTGTCCCACGTGCTCGTCTAGCCTGAGACGTTACCTGATGGGCAATGTCCTTCTGTACGCTGTGAATATGTTTTTCTTACTGGTTGACGAATAAAGCTGTTTCAGCTTTTGGGCAGAGAGGATTTAGCCAGGCAGGAAATCCAAACAGGGATAGAGAAACATAGTAGGCAGTGGCTGCCGAGGGAAAAAGAGGCCCGGGCATCAGCGGAAAGCCAAGACCACATGGAGATATATGGAGTAATAGAAATGAGTGCTAGCCAAGAAGAAGCCTGAGTCATTGGCCAAACAGTCTGTAATTAATAACAGCCTGTGTGTTCATTTGAGACTAAGTGGCTGGGGGACCGGGTGGGACAGAAACTTCATCAGTTACCAATGGCCTGCATACAGTCCAGTGAGCCCAGAAACACCCACCGTGCAGAGCTGCAGGAAGGGGACAGCCCAGCACGGAAGGCAGTGCACGGTGGAAGTCCACTGGAGGGAAGGCGTGGGGGAGAGGAGCTGGAGAGAGGGTTAGCACAGGTTAGCCCACAGTATTGCGAAATGATTCTACCACAAGGGCAGGATAGGGGACATGGCCCAAGCCCTCTGCTGTATGTGTGCCACCATCCCACCATCTGAGTCACCTTCTGAGTGGTCAGTTGCCATGGAAATCCTAAAGTCACTCTTGACTCATCTTTCCTGTGTGTCCAGGTTGCTGGCTGAAGATGACACTGTCCTGTTGTCCACGGCTAACCACTCCCAGCTTACGTAAGGGCGCCAAGACCATCCAGCTTCTCCCCTTTCGTCCACTTTAAATCTGCCCCCGCGGGGAGTTAGAAAGATGGCTACACGTTCACACTGCGCACACACACACACACACACACACACGCATGCACATACACACACGCACACACACACGCATGCACATACACACACGTGCACACACGCGCACGCACACACAGAGACACACGCACACGCACGCACACACACGCACACAGTTTTAAAAACCAATCATTTAAAAACGCCCCATGCGGATGTACTGTCCCACTCTTACCTTCTCCTGGGCTGTGGCCTGAAGGGCGCGTCCCCAGGCCTGTCTCCTAGGCTCCCAAACTCACTCGGGATGAACGTGCCTTGTGTATGCCAACTAGGGTCCACCCTTGATTTTCCCACGTTCCCGTTTGTTCATCTATGACATGAGTGTCACCTGTGTGTCACATGCTTTTCTGAAACGCAATGGGGACAACGTCCTAGAGAAGGTCTGGCACAACTGGCATACTCCTTTTGATGTTCTAGAATGTTCTCATTCTCTGAACAAAGACCACTATGAGTGGCTCTTCCTGGTTACCGCACCTGGCCGGACCGATGAGCACTGCCCCTGCATATGACCCAAGCACTGGGATGCCGTCCCACACAAGACTAAGATGAAGAGTTCCACCAAGCTGGAGGGAGGTCAGTGAACTCGTTCTGTGAATGACCAGATAGTAGATATTTTAGGCTTTTCAGACAGTGTGTAAATACATGGGTGTGTCTGTGTCCCAGTAAAGCTTTAAGAAAACAGAGAGCTGGATTTAGCCCATGGCCACAGTCTGCCAACCGACCCCTCTTATAAAGCTCTGGAGACCTGCTGACCTGCTCCCCAAAAGACCTGCTTAGGATGGGGTGTGCGTGCCATCCATGGGTGCTGAGGGGCAGGAAATGGGTGGGTCTGCATGGCTGTGGTTAGCAATGGACAAGGCAGCTTCACTGAGCCAGTGGGGAGCCCAGCAGTGGGCACTACTGGCAGGAAGTAGGGGAACCAGTACCCGTGGGTGCTAGGTCACCCCCTTTCCTGCTGTTCTAGAAACAAAGCACAGTCTCGTGCTTTATGGGGTCCAAAGGTGCCACATGAATGCCAGGGCCTGAGGCTTCCAAGGGAGCAGATGGCAAACCTCTAAGGGGTGGGAGGACCCCGTCCTCATCTCTACCCAGGAGATGGCGAACTGTGAAAGCTGGGAGGGAGGGGGTATGTGTCCTTGTAGGCTGAAACCAGACAGCAGAGAGCTGACAGGGAGGGACTGCCATCGCCACGCAACACTCGTCACGGCATGCACGGCTGCCTACAGACAGCATACATGCTGTACACACATGGGCACCACTAACTGTAGTGACGTCAGTGGTCACTGGGTCTGAGGAGCAGGACAGAAGCCCGGAAGTTGGCGGCTCAGAAAGTAAGCTCTGGCATTTCTCACCATGTCCCTCCATACAGTACCCGCTGGCCGTCCTCATGGCCAGCCAACCCCCATGGTCCTAGTTAGTTCCAAATTCTGGCCATCCAAAATAATGAACACATCCCACTGTGCTTAGACCCCAGGCCTGCACCTGTCAGCTGTCACACAATTACAGCATTGGTGATTCCCCCAAGGACCAGGGACACTCCTCAGAGAGAGCTGAGGAGGAGACGTATGATGCCATTACCTGCATCACAGCTCCCACGACACAGGACAACTACCCCAGCCAAGAGACTGTGTACACAGGTGTACATATTCGCACATTTGTGACTGTGTGTACGTGTGTGTACGTATGTCGTGTGTGTACGTGTGTGTATGTGTGTGTGTACGTGCGTGCGTGTGTGCATGTGTATGTGTGTGTTAGGAGCTCTAACTACAGGTCTGTTTCCCTTATTGGGCAACAGGGAACATGTCCAGTCATTCTCCCAGCCATGTTTTCCTCCAGGTAAAATCAGATTAAAGATCAACCCAGGACAGCAGAGAAAGCCGTCATCAAAGGCTGAGCAGGTTGCTTATGAGAGAGAAAGAATTTTCTTTGCAAACGGACCTGAGGGCTCTGTGAGTCACAGACGAGAGCTACCTTTCCTCTGGAATCTTGTTCCAGAGTCAAGACCAGTGACAGGGGCTGTGACATGAAAGCTACCTGGGTAATTACTCAGGAAACGCCATGCGAGCAGCTTCAGGGGTCAGAGCGGGCAAGCCTCCTCCCCACCGTGGCCACTGTGTTGGGGATGTATGGCTGAACTTAGGCACACTGGAAGGGGGCTATGGGCTTGGGTAGACCCAGGGCTATGGGTGAGATGTCCTAGGGAGACCTTGGTCTTCTCAGCTCTGACCGTTCTGTCCCTCGCATCCCAGGTCACCCATGCTCCACTTGGTATAGTACTGGTCACAGTCTGGGAATGGCGGAGACCGATCCGCACACCCTGGGATGTTCCTCTCTGGCTGGAGGGTAGGGTGGGTGAGAGAAACACAGAGGAAACTGGCCGTGGCAGGCAAGTGTCAGGACCATGGCAAGCAAGAGCAGAGACGTTTGCACACACACACACTCACACACACACTTTCATACACACACACTCACACACACTCTCATACACACACTCACACACACCACCACACACTCACATTCTCTCTCACACACACAACACACTCTCATATACACACACTCTCATACACACACACTGTCACACACACACACTCACACGCACATTCTCTCTCACACACATTCTCTCTCACACTCTCACACACACTCACACACATTCACACACACACACTTACACGCACATTCTCTCACACACACATTCTCTCTCTCACACACACATTCTCACATACACAAACACTGCCACACACTCACACACACACACTCATACACACTCTCTCTCTCACACACACACACACACCACACTCACACGCACATTCTCACACACACTCACAACACACTCACACACACACCCGACAAATTCTATACTTCTTTACATTAGCATGAACCAAATCAGAAGCTCCTGCCAAGGGAAGGAGTCTGCATCCTCTAGACCACACTAGACCCTGTGGTTTTAATGTCTTCCGCCTCCCTCTAAGGAAGAATTCCCACCCCTCCCCCGCTTCTGCTATACACAGGGTTGGGGTCACTCTCGGTTCCAGGTTCACGTGAGAGGCAACAAGCTTCCAATCCACCTTCTATCAGCTGCCATCAGATTAGGTGGCCTGGGACACCAGAAGCCACCAAAGTTGCCATTTGTAATAGACTTTCAAAGGCACAGCTTGGCTCCAACAAGGCAAAACCTTCCCCCAGGGCAGCGCTCATGTAGTCAAGGGCCCCTTGTTGGTATCCAAGATATCATGGAGGACAGAAGAGTGTGATGGGCATACAGGACAAGCTTCTCTGCAGGGGTTGTGTGATGTGGCATGCCTCCCGCCGGGTGTCTCATCTGTGGGAGCATCTCCCCCAAACCAGGTCTACACATAGGAGCCCTCAGATGAAGGCATTTCACACAGCCTAAGGTCCCTGTCATCTACACTGGGCAACGTGGCAAGCTGAGCAGCCCTGTGTGGGAAGAGGCAGCTTGGGATAGGCTTTGGAAATGTACCGTGAGGTTGTTCCAAAGCAGACTGTGCAAACGCACAGCTCGTGGTGGAATCTCCAAAGGAACAGAACGTAAATTGTCTCTCCACATATGTGTGTCTGTTTGCAGGCACTGAGAACTACCCCAAAGAATAAACACCAAATATCTCACAGGGGTGCAGTGCTAGCAAAGACACTCTGAGGTCCATGATTGACAGGAAAGCAGAGGCAGGGCTAAGTAAGGGTGCTGGTCAAGCTGTAGGCCGTCTGGAAGCAAACCACTGTCTGGGCTATTGGTTCCCCAGGGTGCTGCTGGCACTCTTTATAAATCGCCCGTGTGTCCACTGAAAACGGGGCAGCTGCCTATTGTCATTTGCCCCGACACATTTATCCTACAACTCAGCCAGGTGGGCTCTACTCAAGTTCTGCCCCTGTCACAGGCCTTACACTGCTGTTTCTTAAAACTCAGGCCTTCTCTGATCTCAACAGGCCAACTCTAGAGAGGAGGGGGAAGAGGAAAAGGAGGGGGAGGGACACCCAAGGGGGCAACTCTCAACACTTGGCTCAGGAAGAATTTCTGAACTTGTTAGCATCGACCTATCATGTCCCTTTAGTGAAAGGAACAGTTGCTCAGACCTCACCTTCCCCCCAAGGGCTAACAAGTAGCCTTTACTGTAGGAGGCCCTGCTAAGTGACTGGGGGGCCAGAGAAGGGCCACCAGGGAGTAAGCAGACACACGCCCACCTCCTGAAGCTCGGCTCACCCTCACTACCTCTGACCCCAGAACAGTAAAACCATTGTTTTGACACAAGATGGAGAGAGAATGAAATTCAGGATGTGGAACAAGGTGACCTATTTATAAAGCCTCCTTTCACCTGAAGATCAAACAGGCCCCTCCCTCCGGCGGCTCCCAGCCTCACACATCAGTGGTTGCAGCCCAGGGTTTTGCAAGAGCAACATGCCTGGGGCAGAACAGCCTGTTATTGTGTTACCCGTGCAGCCTCTGCAGGCTGGCTGAGCCACTGTCTGACTGCCTGCCCCAGGATAGCCTGCTGACCAGGGTTCGCTCTTCCTCCAGCCTTCCCACACAGGTGGGAGGATGGGTTAGGTTAGGTGGTGGGGAGCGCTCAGGGCATGCACAACAGGCTGTATGGATCCTCATCTGGGCTCCCACCATGTGGCTGTGATCTCCCACTCCACCCAATCAGGCAAGGAATAAAATCAAGTGTCTGACCCTAGAACCATCAGAGAGAATCGGGCCCTTCTGGGAAGTTCTGATAGGCGATTTTGGAAAGAAAATCCCACATAGTCCAGAGCCCTAGCCTCTGGCCTCAAAGAGCAGAAACGCACCTGCCACGAACACCCACGGAGGGGCCCAGATTACTCACGGCACTTTCAGAAAGGGCTCAAAGCAGTTACACGGAGCCCCTGGGAAACCAGTGAGACATTCATACAGAGACCAAAAATGAAAATAACAGTTAGCTTCTAGTGTAGTTTGGAGCTGGAGGGCTGGTCTGCGACTCACTTGGAGAGGCGTCCTTGCAGGGGGCAGCTATGCTGTGGCGTGGGCACCTTCCGTGGCCGTGGGAATAGTCTAGACTCTGGGCTGCTGACCCGCATGGCCTAGGAGGTCAGTCACAACCTGGGCTGGTGCAGAGGGAGCTGGGTACCTCCACAGCAGCATCAGAGAAGCAGGCAGGGCTGCTAAAGGAGCCCACACAGAAAGCCTGGATGCCCCTGAGGCATCCTCTTACCAGCTCCAGAGGAAGGATGCTGGAGGCAGGTGCCTGTAGCCCTAAGTGGGTTGGAAGACTCCAGCGAGACGATGCTCTTGTGAGGAGGCTCCCAGGGGAACCGTCCCTGGGCTCCCTCTTGCCTGGCTCCAGAGCCACCTGAGCTGAGATAAAGCTAACACAGGTCTGAGGCAGCTTGCAGGCCACAGCAGAACAAAACTCAGTTTTTGGGACCCACGGCCTGGGGCAGGAGGAGCAGGGGACACCCTGACCTCTTTCCATAGAGGTTGCTCCTAGAAGTTGACCTCAGGAGGAATCTGCTCACAGGTCCAAGTGTCCAGTGCCCAGCCCGTGAGCAAAGGAGAGGGGCCTGGGGTGCACTTGCTGCCCTGGGCGACCCAGGCCGATGCCCTCAAACTATCTGGGTGTACAAGGCAGAAGAAACAGCGTTTTTACGTTCCGCACACAACGTGCAGCTCCAGATGACTGCATCTAGCACCCAGGGCAAGTGTCACACAGGCCACGCCTTGCCTCCTGCCGCCTCATTACCAAGGGATCCCTCAAAACAAGAAGCCTGAAAGCCAAGCATGGTGGAGGGAAGTCACAGGTCCACGGTTCACAGCGGTAACTCCAGCTGCCCAGCTCTCAAGACGGCATCTCAGAGGGAAGACCTAAGAGGTGGGTCCCGGCCAGGGCATGCAAAAAAGCAGGAAGGCTGAAGGCCCCAGTTAATGAAGTTAGGTCTGTATCATCAGGAATAATAAACTCAGCCCCCTCACAAAACACCCTCTAAACTTCCCCTGAATTCAGTCAGTCTCCTGAGTGAACCCCTTAGATCAAAGGCGGTGGCAGCAGGAGACATCCCCAAATACTCAGAAGGGGGAGAGGCTGTATGGTTGCTCCCTGTAGTTAAATTGGCAAGTGGTTCTCAGAATGAGGTAGCAGCAGCAGGAGCCCCTGGGAAGCACAGGTCCCGGGTTCTGCCAAATGCCAGTCCATATCACACCTTCATATGCTAGGATTAAAGACACGTGTGCCACCACACCTGGGTCCCCCAGTCCATAGCAAAGGACTCACTCTATGCTTTGCATGAATGCATGCATGTATTCAAGTGTGTGAATTCATGTGTGTATGTGTGTATGGATGTGTGTGTGTGTGATCCATCCCCCTCACCCTTTCACTTTCCAAAAACCTCTTGTTCTACCTTGATATAAACTAGTTTAAACGTCACTTATAAGAGGTCATAAGATCCCTATATCTGCCATCTGGGCCATTTGAGAGTGCAGACACAGTGATGGTCACTTACAGCCAAAGGTCAAACCACACCCAGCACGTGGCCTGTTTCCCTGGTCACACCTTAGCTCTGGCATCACTTTTATGTTGATGGTTGCATAAACAGCCCTTGATGGACCCTCACCACATCTGAGTGACACCCAGGTTCTTTGTAAGGATGGTCTCATATGGGGTTAAGATTTCGTCTTTAACGGTGTGACTTGGGAGTATTTCAGTCTGACTCTCAAAGCCTGGCTAACCTCCGCTTCCGTCACCTTTTGTAGAAGATGCCCTCTACCCTGTCTCTAGGCCTCCTGGTCTCTGCGCCTCATGGTGCAGCTCAAGGTGCTGGAGAGTCTCTGCTTTGCTCGCCTGTCAGAAAGACTTCTGTCGGACTGCATCCAGTGAACTCGCTAAGGATTCTAAAGGGAACCAGGCAGCAGCCTGGGCACCAGTCCCTGACTCATGGGCAGTGTGGAAGCAAGGACTTCTCCTTGGTTCCTACAGACTGCAGGAACGTCTTCCCCGCTCTGGCCTTCCTGCTCCAAGCCCATTAGCCTGGAAAGTCTTAAGACCTCTCGGGGGATGGCCCTGGCTCAAGAGGATGACTCCTTCATTCAGACAGGCTCTGGGAGCAGGCTCTCATGCACCAACTTATCAAGTGCAGGAAAGAGCAAGGGGGGAGAAAATGACCTCCCGCCTCCTGGACAGACTGTGCCTCACCTATTGTCAAGCTGCCAGCACATGCCTGTAATTCCAGCACTCGGAGGTGGAGGCAGGAGGATTGTGAGTTGGAGGCCAGCCTGGTCTACATAGCAAGCTGGCTAGCTTTAATTCAACAAGCCAAAACAACAGCAAAGCTGTCGTTCACTGGCAATTAAAAATAAAATAAAAGAGGAAAGTGAAAACACTATTGTGTTCGACACGAGGGACTCACGGTCGCCCCGCCCTTCCCTTTAAATCTCATCTTGCTGTCTGCTATTGTTGGGAAAGGCAAACGGTCCCAAGTGCCATCAGCAGATGATGTGACTTACCAACTGCAGCTCACACACACCAGATACTCTCCGGTCCTGAAAGGACCAGTAACGGTGTATGTCACATTTTGGTCTTAGCTAAGTGAAAGAAGTCAGACACAAAGGGTCCCAGCCCACAGCCCCATCTTACGGAATAATGAGAGGCAGAGAACCCACATAGACCAAAGCAGATTGCTAGAGACCCGTAAATGGGGACTGTGCGTGCGTGTGTGTGTGTGTGTGTGTGTGTGTGTGTGTGTGTGTGTGTGTGTGTGTGTGTGTATGTGTGTGTATGTGTGAGATGCCACTGAAGTGGGCTTTTCAAAAAAGATTAACATTGGATTGACAAGATGACACAGTGTGTAAAGGCACTTACCTGCCACCAATCCTGAACACCTGAGTTTGGTCATGAGACCCACATGGTGGAGAGAATGACTCCAAGTTGTCCTCTGACTTCCGCTTGTGTGTACCACAGCACACAATACAGGTTAATGTGGGCTAGGGAGAGAGCTCAGTGTGGTGATATATTATTTGTGATTTATTAAAGCTTGCCTGAGGGTACAGAAAGCAAAACTACCCACAAACCATAGAGCCAGGCAGTGGTGATACACACCTTTAATCCCAGCAGCCGAACTAGCTAGCCACAGAGCCAGGTGGTGGCGGCACACACCTTTAATCCCAGGACTCAAGAGACAAGCATATGGATCTCTCTCCACACCGAGCTACAAGAAATTGATCCAGTCCTAAATCATCACAAAGGTGACCTCGGGACTTGGGATCACTCGCCTTTAATCCCAGCACCCAGGAGGAATAAAAGGAAAAACCAAAGGATCTCATGTGGAGATTCTCCTCGGCCGTGTGGAGGACAGGACGGCCCTTTCAGGCTGAGGCAGAGCTGAGAGCTAGTGGCTGGCTGCTTTGCTTTTCTGATCTTCAGCTTCAAGCTTGTACCCCAGTATCTGTGTCCCTGTCTTTTATTATTCATGTTACAGCTCAGTTCATGGAATGCTGGCTACACAAGCATGAAGACCCTCATCCAACCCCAGCACCCATGTACAAAGCCACACTCTGCAGAGGTGTGGACAAGGAAAAGCCCTGGGGACTCCCGGCCAGCCAGGCTAGCCTGTAAGAGACCTTGACTCAAAAAGCAAATAGCTAGCCCTGATAACAGCACTACAGGTTGCCTCGTGTCTTCACACACACACACACACACACACACACACACACACACACACACACACACACACACACACACCGGGTTAATGCTATGCTATCTGAAGTTGAATGAAGCACGCTCTGCTGCACGTTCTTGACCACAGGAGGAGGGTGGGACAGAGATGCAAGGTTGAAGAACATCCAGAACCTACAACACAGGGACCCGGCTGACACAGCAGGCACTGGCTTGCAGCCAGGGTTTCACACCAGCCACAGCTAATGGGCTAATGGCGTAAGATGTGGAAGTTAAGAGCACTCAAGAGCCTGCCTGCTGTGACCCTTCGTCCTGCACCCTCTCTCCTCCCTCCCTCCTCCTCCCTCCTCCTCCCTCCCTCCTCCCTCCTCCTTCCCCCCTCCATTCCCCCTCCCTCCCCCCTCCCTCCCTCAGTCTGTCTGCAAAAGAAAAAAGCCTGGCTGGTAGCTTTGCACACTTGAGCAGGCACCTGTGGATCGAGTTTCTCTGGAGGAATCCGGAATGTGCCTGTATCTCCTGCCTGTGCCCAAACAGAAGACTGGGGAGCGGTGACCAGCACACCCAAACTACAACAGTGTGAGGATGCTGCCATGAGAAACAGTCAGGGCAGCGTGCGGGCCCCGCCCACTGCAGGGAGCCGGACGGCCGACACATTCCAGAACCTACTTTCTCAGAGCAGGTCCACACCCGAGGCGTGGAAACATTAGCAAGGGCTCCGCTTTCTGAAATCAGGAACTCATCCTGGCTACTCAGTCCTGCTCGCTCCCCCTGCCGATGGTGTCCTGGCCCGGCTGGCAGCAATATTACCCCACAGAACCGCCCACACCAGGAAGGCCCAGAATGACGCTCAGTAGGACCAGGCTTGTTCCCGCATGTAAACTCATTCTAATGGACAAAGTGACGTGTTCTTGGGACATCACCACTTGACAGCTTGAGCACAGGTGCCATCACTTCCCATAGGCCCTTTCCAGCTGGGCGGGGCCCATGAGAAACACGGAAAGCTGGCTGTGAACCAGGGTCAATCAAGGGAGACAGGTTTAGTCGAGTGCCTATCAAACCTATCGAATCATAGAGGGCAGGTGCAGTCTGGGGCGGGGCCGTCAAGTCCCAACCTCTGCTCTACAAGCTGAGTGACCTTATTTCCCCACCACTCTGCGCTCTGGGTCCCTGGTGCACGGAATCAAAGGTGATGATGAGCCTCCAACCTCACAGGTCGCCTACAGGATAGCATGTGATCCCACAGGAAGTTCAGCTTTAAACATCCAAGGCCGAAGAGATGGCTCAGGGGTTACAGGTGCTTGCTACCAAGCCTGAGCACCTGAGTTTGATTCCTGGAAACCCATGGTAGAAGGAGAGAAATGACAACCTCTAACTTTTCCTTTGACCGTCACACATGCTCTGTGGCATTTCCTCTAGAGATGAAAACCTTCCAACCTTGCAGGGAAGCTCCTTAGGCAGGAAGGTAAACAACTCAAAAAGCTTCAGGAAGTCCCTGAAACTGAGCAGATTGACTAGGCCCCTTCCAGCCAGAGAAAACAATAGAAGCTGAGAGTCTCCCTCAGAGGGGCAGAGCCAGGCTGCAAAGAACAACTGAATCCAGACGGCTGCCTGGAAGAAACAGAACCCAGCCGGGCTGCGGGGAGGACGTATAGACCCACTGAGGCACCTGGAAAGACCTCTGCACCCTGCTGAGCTGCCTGCAGGCTGTGCCGTGTGAGCTGTCACTCATGCTGGGGTGGCCTTTGGTGATGCAGCTGCTGTAAGTAACCCCTCACCCATACCCCTGCAAGTAACCCAATAGAACCCACTGGGTCACCAAGATGGACTTTGGTGGTGTGCATGCATGCTCTGCCTATCTGGGGTGAGTGGGCATGTGTATTGTCTCCCCGGGAAGAGCTTTGTCACACACTGGCATGAACATGCCTGTACACATACACACAAACAAACAAATGCAAAAACAACTCAACAGCCAACACTGGAGATACATTTCCAATGTAGTGGTATAAGGAAAAAGATGAGAATGTCTCCTGATGGGTATGTCTCCTGATACAGGGCTGCAACGCTGTCATGCAAATCCACAGCTCCTACCCCAAACTTAGCGCTGACTTAGCTCTGTGCTACGTTGGGCCATCTCAGGCTCAGTAACAGCCACGGGGCCTCTGGGGACTTCATCCAGGATCTGGGGGAGGAGGGGCTCTACCCTTCCTCTGCTCCCTGAAGCCAGGAAGCCAGGGCCTGAGCATCAGGGAAGTTTCTCAGGGACACAGTTTGGATCTGGGGCCTATCTACCCCAGTTCTCAAATCTTGAGACCACAACAGGGAGGAGGGGGAAAAACCAGCCGAAGAATCACTTAGTGGCCCGACCCAGGATGACAACCAGTGCAGAGAAGGACAGCACTTGCTTGTCCCAACAGTCAGCTCAGCCTTGGGAACGCCCAGCTTCTGCCACCCCGGTACACAAGACTCCAGAGGATATTTTACACTCTGGCCTTGCCGGCAGAGAGCTCCAGAAACATCTAGGCCTAGCTTCAGAAAGGTACGTCCACAGCAGGCTGGATTTCCCACGACACAGCAATAGCAGCATGCATACCACCTGCCCAGGCACAAGCAGGAGGGCCAGGCACATCCCAGCTAGGCAGCTGCTGCCAGACCATCGTGGGAGACACCTTCCTCAGGCCCTGGCTGCAAGCCCTCCTGCCAGACTCAGACTCGGGCTTCCACAGCTGGGGCTGGACCACAATCCCTGCTCCTACCGGAGGTGCAGCCGGGCTCCACTGCTGAGTTTCTGTAACCATATCAAACGCGGCTCTTTTCTGCTGAGGCGACAAGACCTGCCAACAAAACAAGCCACTGGGACCTGCACTTTCACAGCACAGCACGCTACAATGAATCACTGAGGCTTAATGGCATTGGCAGCTGGGCTGGTGGCGGGGACCCGTGTGAAAGTTGCACAGGGAGCTCAGCCCTGCTCCTCATCTCTCCTGATTGACAGCTCCCTCTCCAGGCCCCCAAACAGAAGACCAGACAGCATGGAGATCCTGCACGTGGAACAGTCTGATTCCTCTATAGCTCCATCACAGGCACACTGTCCCGTTACAAAGGAGGAGGGGACCAGTCACCTGCCATGCCCTGCCCCTTGTGACACCCAGCAAACCCTGCATGCATGCCAGGAGCTTGATGGAAATAAATGCGGAACCTCGGGTCCCACTCTACCTATTCATGCCGAGGGGACCTACAACAGACAGCCCTCAGGTGGCTTGTGCTCAGGTGGCTTGGGGCGTCAGCGTCACCTTTGGGAGGTGGAGGCTTGGAGGAAACACATCAGGAAGGGATTTATCTCCCTCCAAGAAGCTGATCTTGAAACACAACAGACCGTGTGACAGAGGCTACAGAAATGTTCCGTGGCCTGGGTCAGAGACGCCAGCATTTTTGCAAGGCATAAAGGTGGGCAGGGTAGGGCACATAAGACAGACTGTGTTCCTAGACCTTACAGAAGGAAGGCAGTGGCCATTGTGATCTGGACGCACAAGTCCTGGTGACACTGCCTGAGGCAGCTCCTCTGCTCATCAGTCTCCCCTCTGCCCACCCTGCATCTGTCTGCTCATCAGTCTCCCCTCTGCCCACCCTGCATCCGTCTGCTCATCAGTCTCCCCTCTGCCCACCCTGCATCCGTCTGCTCATCAGTCTCCCCTCTGCCCACCCTGCATCCGTCTGCTCATCAGTCTCCCCTCTGCCCACCCTGCATCCGTCTGCTCATCAGTCTCCCCTCTGCCCACCCTGCATCCGTCTGCTCATCAGTCTCCCCTCTGTCCACCCTGCATCCGTCTGCTCATCAGTCTCCCCTCTGCCCACCCTGCATCCGTCTTTGCAGGCTCTTCTACTTCAGACAACCCTTAGATTCCAGTGAGCCAGGTAGACCCTGAGACTTCCAAGTACCACGCCTGCTATCAAACAGTCTTGGCCCATAAATGACCTACACTTGGCTGACGCCCATCTCTCAAGGTCTGCTCTGGCTGCCTCCTCCATAGGCTGCCTCCTCCATAGCGCCTTCCCTGGTTGGCCTCCGTGGCTGCCTCACAGCCCTTTCTCCCACACTGTGCCTGGGATTACCTCAGGACCCTGGGCCTGCAGGAACCCAGGCATGCGGTCAGTCACAACCCTGTATCTTGGCTGAAGTCCCTGAGCCTGTCCAAGACCCGCCCCTATGTGGCCAGCCAGCAAGTGGCTTCACAGTCTCCCAACACCTACCACAAAATCCAGAGTTCTGGAATGTTCCAGGCAAGTGCCTTGGGGAAAAGCCAGAAGAAAAGTCTGTGGGTCTTCTTCACCCCAGGGGGTGAGGGTTGGGGGAAGAAGCAGGAAAGCAGCCCTGGCTGTGAGACCTGGGGACCCTCCTGAGTGTGGCTGCCCCACAGGGTCCCCAGCCTGCCGTGCCTAAGCTGCTCGATCCAGTCCTGGCCAGGGCCGGTTCCACCGTCACCAAGGGGAAACGGCCCTTGGTTACCACTGGCCTAACACAGAAGGCAAAACAAACACGGAGGCCTAGCAGGCCTCCCTCCTCACTGCTGGGAACAATTACAGGGTAATCGGCCCAGCAGTTTAAGGGCCCTCCAAGACTGGAGGCTGTAAGCCAGCGGGAGGCCAGTAGGTAACTCATTCCCTTCTTTGGCTCTGAATGTTTCCCAAGGCCTAGGGACCCTGTGTCATCCCACTCAGGAAGACAGACACAGGGAACCCCAGTAACTGCAGAGTCACGACCAACGCAGGCCACAGCACAGAGCGCTGAGCCAAGTCTGCAATACTATTTTCCGCCAGCAAGCTTGGCAGGTGCAGAGGTGATGCCCCCGACAGACCCCAAGGAGGGCGTACCAGAAACCTCAGCCCAGGCAGGGGAAGGCTGAAGACGGGCATAGTTCTCGAAGACTCTGCCAGCCATGACCACCTCCTGCCCCAGGCCAAGCTTCTTGTCATCAGATGAATAGACTTCGCCACCAAAGAAGAAAATGTCTTCCTCACCAGGCTCTAGCCACACTGGACAGGGAGCAGCCAGGACAGCAGCCGGGCCCTGCACTGTCCTGAGGGGCTTGGGGGACGGGGGACGGGTGCAGCCAGCATAGCCCGGGCGCTGGTCCCCAGTC
Organism: Cricetiscus sungorus; assembly: GCA_030556225.1. NCBI lineage: Eukaryota > Metazoa > Chordata > Mammalia > Rodentia > Cricetidae > Cricetiscus > Cricetiscus sungorus. The sequence goes on along the minus strand of JANBXA010000311.1, from coordinate 6,391,176 downwards.
CCCTCCTGTCCCAGCACACCCAGAACCGCACTCTCTTCTGGGACAGGGTCTCTCCCTTGCAGGGTCACCCTCCTGCCACACCTTAGGACACCCTAAGTAGACACGGAGGGAAGCTTAAGCAGAAGCAGGAGAGAGAGAGAGAGAGCTAAGCGACACACCTCTCCCCTCCTCTCCTCTCCCCTCCCCTCTCCTCCCCTCCCCTCCCTCTCCTCCCCTCCCCTCCCCTCCTCTCTTCTCCTCTCCTCTCCTCTCCTCTGCTCTCCCTCCTCTCCTCTCCTCTCCTCCCCTCCTCTCTTCTCCTCTCCTCTCCTCTCCTCTCCTCACCCCTCCCCTCCCCCTCCCCTCCTCTCCCTCTCCTCTCCTCTCCTCTCCTCTCCTCTCCTCTCCTCTCCTCTCCTCTCCTCTGCTCTCCCTCCTCTCCTCTCCTCTCCTCACCTCTCCTCACCTCTCCTCTCCTCGGAGCCTGGCCCCGAGTTTCCAGGTCTGCCCTCTGCAGCAGGGTAGCATGTCGGGAGAAGTGTTGGCCTTCCCTCCCTCCACCAGACTCCTACTCCGTGGGCATCCGTGTGAGTGAGCCCTGCACTTTGACTTGGAAGGCAGAGTCGCCCTATTAACCTGGTGTTGCCGGGTGGGGGTAGTGGGAGTAGGGGGGGGGCATAGGGCTTCTGACCTTGAATAAGATCCAAATCCTCATCATATGGGAGCCACAACACTTAGAAGATGCTGCAAATACCCCCACGGCCCATGCTCAAGCTCACGGGCCCCCACTCCTTAGCCTCCCTGGAGCCATGTTCTCTCTGACTGCAGTAGTAGTCTACTCAGGCTCCAGGGACCTGCCCAGGTGAGATGGAGAACGGAGAATGGGAAGAAAGAATGTGGGGCTCCCAGACAGACAGACACAGAGGCGTGACTGGCCCCCAGTGTATACGGAATTGGAACCCCACCCTGAGCACAGTAAGGACATAACCCTCAGAGCCAGGAGGCAGAGCCACGGAGCACGGGGGCGGTAAGCCTAGAGGGACAGGAGGGCAGGGTCCCACTGCCAGGCCTGTCCTACTCTCTCACCCCCCACGGAGGGTTTTGTGTGCACAACCCAGGGACGTCTCAGGGAAAAGCAAGTTACCAGCTAGGCTGAGGTCTGCGCTGGAGTAGCCCTGGCCAGGCTTTCAGGGCAGGCCCTACCTCACTGAAAGCCACTTAAGCCTTGGGCTCAGCCCTCGTCCTTGCTTGTGTCAGAGCGGTGGGTCCCAGCCTTCCTAGCACTTCGTCCTTTAATATAGTTCCTCTTCTTGTGGTGACACCACCCAAAAAATCATTTTCGTTGCCACTTCATGACTGTAATTGGGCTAATGTAAATCTCTGTGTTTTGGATGGTCTTAGGCAACTCACAGCCCACATGTTGAGAGCCACTACTCTGGAGACTTGAGAACCCACCGCCCCTCATCCTGCCCCAGACACAGACAGGAAGGCCACCAAATTTAACAGTGGGGTGGGGGGGTGCCAGTCTTAGATTTGATATTGTGCTGCTGAAAATTTAAACTGCACACTCCAAGGACAACGACCCAGAAGCTATCAGGACCCCCTCCCCCTTTGTTTTGCCTCCTGAGTCACTGGAGACGTTGCTTAGAACACAAGGACATTTAGGGTAAGAATATGAAATGCCGTCTGCAGCCCAGTGGCAAGGACATTAGGGCTGTGTCACAACAGGGAGCTGGGATTGGACAGTGGGCGGGGAGAACACAACACAGCAGAAAGCCCGCTCACTCCACTCGTGTACTGAACCCCGGGTTCGGGGTGGGAGCCAGAGAGCACTGGAAATGGGGAGCGGTGTCCTCTCCCCACAAAGTTTCATTCCCAACGCAAAGGGCACGGAAGGGCTGCAGGCCCACAAACACGGCGACTGGTGTCGTTTTGGCATGCTAACGTTGATCTGGCGGTTTGGGCATAACTATGGGAACTGGTACCCAGACGCGCCCTCGAAAAGCCATCAGAAACAGCTGGTCCATCATCTTCCTCTCGCCATCATTTCCCATTTTCCTTCTCTTTTGTTCCGGGGAAAGGAGGCTAAGAACCAAGAGGGGGCTAGGGAGACACTTGGTTCTTGCTTTGCCCTACGAGCAGGAAGACTTGATTTAGGCCCTCAGACCACATTTAAAAGCCGGGCACGGTGGAACTTGCTTGTTATCCCGGCACTTGGAAGGCAGCTGGATTTCTGGGGCCACCTAGGCCACTAGGAGAGCTCCAGACCAGTCAGGTAACTTGTCTCAGTAAACAAGGTGGGGCTGGAAGGCGGCTGGGTGGATAAAGGCACTTGCTGCCAACCCTGATGACATAAACTCAGGCCCCGGATCCCACGCGGTGGAAGAACTGACCCCTGCCAGCTGAACTCTGACCTCCACACTCACAGTGGCACGCATGTGTCCATAAACACACACAGAATAAACGACTTCAAAAAATAGCCCCGGGCGTGCTGGTGCCCACCTTTCACCCCAGCATTTGGAAGGCAGAGGCAGCTACACGAGAGAGACCTTATCTTAAAAAACAAAACAAAAAACACACGGTAGGTGGCAGCTCAGGAACCACCCGAGTTTACCCTCTGGCCTCCACACACACAAGAACCAGGAAGGGTGAGGCAAAAGCATCTTTTAGGTGAATGGCCTCAAAGATGGCAATGCCTATCTGCAGCAGGCACGGGTTCATTTTTCTCCTGCGAAAGTGGGAAGATGAAACCCAGCCCCAGCAGGCTGCGGAGGCCACCGAAGACTGCAGTGGATGCCCCAGCAGGATCCGACGGCGCCCAGCACACAGTAGGTCTTTCAATGACGCCACACTGTGCGGGCAGCTTGGAGCATGCGGCATGTGCTTGTGCGTGAGGTGGTGGACATCACTATTTACCTGGCATCTATGTGGTTAAATCTTATCATAAAATACCTGACTGCAGATTTAAAGCTCCCTTAACATCCACCTGACCATGGACCGTGAGAGGAGTGTGAGGCAGCTGGGCACGCTTGGTCTGCGGTCAGGAAGCAGAGAGAGGGATGCTGGGACTCAGCTCACGTCTCCTCTTTTGAAAAAAATATTACTCTGTGGGTGGGGAAGAGCGAGAAAGGAAGAGGGAGGGAGGGAGAGGGGGAGGAGGAAGGGACACAGGGAGGGGACAGAGGTGTCTGCTTATGGCTCTGAGCATCGCGGCACACACGCTGAGGTCAGAGGCAACTCTGTGGAGTGGGTTCTCTCCTACCTTTAGTCAGGTTCTGGGGATTGAGCTAAGACTCTACGGTTTCCATCCGCAGAGACATCTCAAAGGGCCCCTGCTTTCTCCCCTTATCCAGTCTGGAACCCCAGTCCGTGGGGCAGTCCCACAGGCATTCTGGGTAGACTGTCCTTTCTTGGCTACACCTTTCTGGAAATGAATACCCTTATTCACAGGGGCAGAGGTGTGTTCCCACAGTGAGTCTAACCCAGGCAAGTTGCTAAGGACGACTACCCGTCACAATGCTACCCTTTGCCCACACGGTACTCAAGAGCGTCACTATGAAGCTGTCCCTTCCCATCCCTGACATTTTCATCTTACAATGCAAAACGAACGTAGTCTATCCCTAAAAGCCCCTATGGTCTTCCAACACCATTCAAAACTCCAAAGCATCTTCTAAGAGCCAAGGCTGCTTTGAATCTACAAAATCAAAAGTTATGCATCCTCCAATATACAGTGGCAGAGAATAAACGGGGGGGGGGGAGAAGAAGTAGCAGAGCAAAGCAAGACTAAAACTCAGAAGGGCAAACACCAGCGCCTGCAGTCCCACATGTGACATCGGGGGCTCATGATGATGCCAATCCCTCCTGCTGTCACCTACAGCACACATGACTCTCGGACCACGCCTGCAGCTTCCCCTGGCAGATGTCCTGTGATCTTAGTGCCCCCAGCATACTTGGAATCTCCTTTGCAACCCAGGCTTCACCTTCTCAGCCTCAGGCAATGACCTCTCAAGGCCTCCGGGCAGGGAACCCGAGCCTGCCACGCACTGCCTAGCTTCAGCAGCTTTCTGGAACCTTGGTGCAAGTCTCTATTACTACCTCCTCAAATCTCTATGACTGCAAAACTAACACCACCTGGGTGAGAGTGCCAAGTTCTGCTGTCAGCTCAAGGTGTCGCCTAGGCCCCCCAGACCACAAACACAACGGCCTCAGTGCGCCTTCAAGGCTAGTCTGGGGAAATGCTTGCCTAGGTGGCCATTTTGGAGCAGGGAACCCCTTTACCAGCATTCTCATTTCCTTTCTGTAGTGTTAGGAGGTGGAGCCTTCAATGTGCAAAGTATGGAGGGAATCCCGACCCAAGCATATTTCCTCCCCGTGCAGAACGCGGTCGGTAGTCAGCGCTGGCCATCTCTCTAAGGATACCCTCCCTGCACACACCTCTGAACTCGCTCACACAGCTTTCTTAGCCAGTCTGCACATCCCCCCTCTTTTCTATTGCACGTGTTGCTCTCTGTCCTGCAGACCCGGCTAAGAGGAAGCAGTGAGCAATAGCCGCGCCACAGTGTGAAGACGCTAACCTTTTTTGAAATTTCTTCTGTCAGATAAATCAGCTCATTACCTTTCGGCCTCACTCGAATTCTTAGGACACAGGCAGAATGCAGACAGGGTTTTGTTGCCAGAATAAAATATGAACGGCTCCAGGCCTTCTTCCCAAGAGACGAGGAGAATTCTGGGAAAAGTAGGCAGAGAGAGACCGCAAGGAGCCGCCATATAGCTACCAAAGGAATAACGGGTCTGGGCATTCTCCGGTAAGCCAAGGCCATGTGGAAATACACAGATTAGTAGTTATGGGTTAATAATTAAGGCACAGGTAGCCAATGAGAAGCCCTAGCCAAGGCCAACAGTTTTATAATTAACATGGCATCTTTGTGTTTATTTGGGGCTACAGCGGCTGCAGGACCAGGCTGGAAAGAATCTCCAGCAACATTGTGGTCCTTATAGAGGACAAAATTCAGAGACTGACGTGGACTGGTGAATGTTGGGGCTCAGGGGGAAGCAGTGGAGACGGAGAGTGAGGGCTGCATGGAACAAACTTTCAGCTGGGGTTCTGGATATGGCAGCAGTGAGAGTTGCATGATGACATGCATATTACCGCCCCCTCTGAACTTACCCTTACATACATACATGCATTGGGGGAGGGGGGTGTGCATGCCATGGCATGTCTGTGAAGAGCAGCAGACATCCTGTGGGAATTAGTTCTCTCCTCCATCGCGTGGTGGGCGGGCGTAATTAGGGGCCAGTGCCTTTGTCCGCCGAGCCATCTCACCAGCCCGCGTCTACTCTTTAAAATGGTTAGGGGCTGGACATGAGCTTCAGTGGTAGAGCACCCGCCCAGGATGCATGAGGCACTGTGTTTGGGCCTAGGGTTCAATCTGTGTTTGCCACAACAAACACGTCTTTCATATGAAGGTGAAGGGAAGCTTGAGGCATGGGCATCTGAACGTAATAAAGGAAGAGCTCTTTCCTCCCGGTATCCCAGGACAACAGCTCACAGCTGCCAAGAAAGGTGGCCCTCTGCCCCTCGCAGTACCCTCTTGTCTCTTTACGGTGACCAACGGCCAGCACTATCTGTCCTCCCAAGAGCAGCCCTGCCGAAAGGGACAACTGGCCTAGCACAGAGGGAAGGACACCGTTTATGTGGTCAGTTCCCCAGGGCTGTCTGCTGCATCCTTTCCTTCCAGCCGTCATTCCCAGACTGCACCTGGGTCCAGTCTGGCCACCCCAGGCAGCCCACATGCTCACAAGCGATAGTCTCACCAAACAGGCAAGGAGACAAAGCTGGCAGCAGGGAGATGCAAACTCAAGAAAAGCAGATTAAGACACTGAAAACCAAGCCTCCAGTAGCTAAAAGCTCACATCTCTCCTGAGTCTCTGGGCTCTGTTGTCAGGGAGATGCTGAACATGGTATCACCCGGGTCCACATGTCTGGAAAGAGGCTTGGAGACACGTGGGTGTCGCTGATGCTCAACGCACCTGCTTGTTGGTGAAGACAATTTAAGTCAAGCTAAGTGTGGTGGCACAATCCCAGCACATGAGGCTGAGGCGGGACAGGAGTTTGAAGCCAGCCTCCACCACATAGTGAGTTCAAGGCAAGGCTGGGTTACATGAGATCCTGTCTCATAAAACAAAACAGACAGACAGACAGACAAACCACTGAAGTCAGGACTGAGGCAAAGTGCCCAGGGGAGAGCAGTGAGTGCCAAGGTTACTTTGGCTCCCAGCATGCTCTCCTGTGGCCCACATTTCCTGTGGCCTCTGTTCCCAACCGCACTCAGCCTTCAGAAGCAGCCTACTCAGGCCCAGGTCAAGTGCCTTCAAGGCCAAGGATCCTAATCAATATATCGAACGGGCCTAAGAAAAGCATCCTCTCTACTTCTCGATCTCATCTGGAATCTCGCTGTGTCCTTGACAGACACTGAACTCTTCCTGACAAGCATTTCCCACTGCCCAGTGCCCCACCCCAGCAACTCTGCAGGCCTCAGCTGCCTCTCTCTCCGTTGCCCTCTGCTTTGGTGGCTCCGGGGCACAATCTTCCTCAAAGTTACCCTGAAACATCTCATAAAGACTCAGTCAAGCCCTCCCCTCCCAGTCTTGGTATCTGTTAATTTCCATTCTCAACCTCTGGTTCGTCTTGGTTCAAACAGATGCCATCCTTGCTGGGCATCCCTCAGCCCACACACCAGGTGTACGTTCCCTCTGACACTACAGGTCAAACCGGGCCCCCTCAGCCCGCCCGAGTCCTCGCCTGAGAAACTACTGGAGGGGTAGCTCCTGCCACACTCACTTCTGGATCTGCTAACACAGAGACAAGATGTGGCCAAAGATGTGAATAGTCCACTCAACAAATAAATAAATAAACCCAAAAGACAAACAGACTTGCTTGAAAAGATGCTTAAACTCACGTTCACAGGTATTGTGTGATGACATATTGCTGTGATTGATCTAATAAAGAGCAGAATGGCCAATAGCGAGGCAGGAGGTATAGGCAGGACTTCTGGGCGGAGAGAGGAAGGAGGAGGAGAGCTAAGTACGGGAGAGGGGGAGATGCGAGGAGACATGGAGAGGAAACAGGAGGTGCAAGATGGAAGAGAGGTAATGTCGTGTGATAGGACGTGGATTAATATAAATGTGTTGATTTGTTATAAGGGCTAGCTAGGAACAAGCCTAAGCTAAGGCAGAGCTTTCATAATTAATAAGAAGTCTCCATGCCATTACTTGGGAGCTGGCTGGACAAAGAAAGATTCCTTACAGACAGGGGAGTCCCAAATTAAAACGAGACATCACTGTGCACATGCCAGATTTCTACCGGCTCCTGCCTCCGCTGGGGGAGTAAAGGAGTTAGTGCCACACAGTTTGAATAGGGAAATAAACTGCCAGTCAACCCAGAAGTTCTACTCCCGGCACTCGAGCTGGAAGAATAAAGCCCCAGAAGGCAGGTGTCTGTGCATCTGTTGGTGACAAGTCTCCGCCCTCCGCGGTGGAACGCCTCCCTGAGAGATGGACACGCGTGCATTTACTAGCCGGCCTCTAAATTGCTGGCCCTTGATTGAGGTGGCCAATCTTCCCCCACACTTGGGTCGTCCAGGGCCAGGCTCCAGAGGCTGCAAGCAAAGCAGAGAAGCCTGGCACCCAGACCTTTGCCACTCCGCCCACAGCCTGCCTTCCTTCTCTCCGTCTGCCCTGCCCTTGCCTGTAAGATGCATCTCCCAAACTTCTTAGGACACTCACAGGCACCCATTCCCTTTGTAACCCAGAGCCTCGTTTGTGACAAATTCACCATCCTTTTTCAGTTTTACAACCATTTGGCAAAGGGTCCATTTTAAAACAATCATTCGCCCCCAAAAAATGACATAGACAGACACATATACTATGCCCACAACACGCGCACGCGCGCGCGCGCGCGCGCACACACACACACACACACACACACACACAGAGAGAGAGAGAGAGAGAGAGAGAGAGAGAGAGAGAGAGAGAGAGAGAGAGAGAGAGAGAGAGAACTTAATCTGGCATAGACAGAAGGAAAACTGTATGCCCCCCACCGCTGTGAGTGCTACTCAGGAGGGCCTGGACGGTCAGTCGGCCAGCCTGTCCGATGACTACACATGTGCACAAGGGTCATGCTTGACTCTTAGCTAAGAAACAGCAGCAGATTCATCTAAACACAAGAAACCACCTGATTACCAGCCCTGAAACACCAACCCCAAAGCCAAGACCCTCAGGTGGGAAGGCAGTGTCCAGAGAGCTGGTCAGGGCAGCAGGCAGAAAAGGCTTAGAGAATGCACCAGTTGTCCCCTCCCTCAACACACCATCCCCGACAGCCAACATGGGCTATAGTGCATCCAGGGGGGTTTTTCATGTTTTGACTCAAAAGTGATGCGTCTCTGAAATTAAGCCAAAGTAGACTAAACTTTCGCGATGAAGAAAGCCCCTTGGAAAGTCAGGCTACTGAGTCTGCCCGGCTAGAATCGGGGTGCTGGCTGTCTATCTCCAGCCAGCAGCTCTCTCTGGGAAAGTAGACATGGCAGCTGCAGCAGGGCCCCGTGGGCATCCCAACTTCTCAACTCTTAGATTTCCCCCAGCCCCTGTGCTCAGCAGCCCTCCAAGGAGGCCACTCACAGGGACATCTAGGCCAAGCTCCTGCTACGTCTCATCTGATCATGTCTCTGACTCCCTTTCACAGCACAAAGGAGGTGACCGTGGGAACCACTGGACTCTTCTGGACGGTGGGGGTGTGCTTCAGATGGTCTGAGAGTTTGTGCAGGGTAGAATCTTAGTGGTCTGTGGGTGTCTACCCAGCAGCGGGGAGACTGGGTCTCAGAAGAACAGTAAGGCCCGTCCCTGGTGGTCCTTGGAGTAGATGCTGATTGACACTGGGGGCTCTTCCCACCGGAGAAGTCTTCCCATGAGCACCAGAGACCCAACCAATCAATGGCAGAGAAAAGCAGTTCCGGCCTGGGAACTCTCCCACCTGATGGCAGCAGCTGGGCCCTGTCATGCTCTTGGGGACAGCTGGGACAGCACCAGTTCCCTGACTCATCTTCCCAGGTGGACCTGAGATACTCTGTCCCTGCTACCACTCTTGGCTACGATGGCCTTTAACCCTGACAAATAAAGTGCTCTGCAGTGAGGCGCAGGACCGGCTTCTGGAGTGGCAAAACAGACAGACATCATTGCTCCTGAAAAAGAGACAGGACTAACGAGGAGACCCAGTGCTAACTTCCCCCAGGACGTCAGGAGAGTCCCCGTCCCTTTTCACAAAGGAGGACTTGGACAGCCGCTGGGCCCTGGGAGATGGGACAGGACCTCAAACTGCTGTGTCCGGCGATTCCCAAGGCCCCGGGACAGCGAAGATACGGGACCAGTCAAAACAATCCTGGGACTTTTGCCTGAACGACCTTCTGAGAACGGGGTCAGAAGGAATGAAATGAGACACTTAAACAGCAAGAGACACGGTTGCTGCTGCCAGGGCTGAAACACCCGGGCCCAGAGCGCCTCGATCCACCGACTTCTCCCTCTTCTGCTCTCTATCAGCCTTACAGTTCACCAAACCAATTTGTTTTCCTTTTTAAGTGTGATTTTCTGACCTAAAAAAGTTCCTGCTGACAAGCAAGATTAAGCTTCGGGGTGTGATGCGGAGTGTGTGTGTGTGTGTGTGTGTGTGTGTGTGTGTGTGTGTGTGTATGGTGTGTGTGTGTGCGAGTGTGTGTGTGATGTGGAGTGTGTGTGTGAGTGTGTGTGAGTGTGTGAGTGTGTGTCTGTGTGTGTGAGAGTGTGAGTGTGTGTATGGTGTGTGTGTGATGTGGACTGTGTGTGTGAGTGTGTGTGAGTGAGTGTGTGTGTGAGTGTGTGTATGGTGTGTGTGTGATGTGGAGTGTGTGTGTGAGTGTGTGTGTGATGAGTGTGTATGAGTGTGTGTGATGTGGAGTGTGTGTGTGTGAGTGTGTGTGATGTGGAGTGTGTGTGTGTGAGTGTGTGTGTATGGTGTGTGTGTGTGTATGGTGTGTGTGTATGGTGTGTGTGTGTGCGAGTGTGTGTGTGATGTGGAGTGTGTGTGTGAGTGTGTGTGAGTGTGTGAGTGAGTGTGTGTCTGTGTGTGTGAGAGTGTGAGTGTGTGTGTATGGTGTGTGTGTGATGTGGAGTGTGTGTGTGAGTGTGTGTGAGTGAGTGTGTGTGTGAGAGTGTGTGTGTATGGTGTGTGTGTGTATGGTGTGTGTGTGTATGGTGTGTGAGTGTGTGTGTGTGTGAGTGTGTGTGTGTGTGAGTGTGTGTGAGTGAGTGTGTGTGTGTGAGAGTGTGTGTATGGTGTGTGTGTGATGTGGAGTGTGTGTGTGAGTGTGTGTGATGAGTGTGTGTGAGTGTGTGTGAGTATGTGAGTGTGTGTGAGTGTGTGTGAGTGTGTGTGTGAGAGTGTGTGTGTGTGAGTGTGTGTGATGTGGAGTATGTGTGTGAGTGTGTGTGTATGGTGTGTGTGTGAGTGTGTGTGTGTATGTGTATGGTGTGTGTGTATGGTGTGTGTGTGAGTGTGTGTGTGTATGTGTATGGTGTGTGTGTATGGTGTGTGTGTGAGTGTGTGTGTGTATGTGTATGGTGTGTGTGTGTATGGTGTGTGTGTGTATGGTGTGTGTGTGTATGGTGTGTGAGTGTGTGTGTGTGAGTGTGTGAGTGTGTGTGTGTGTGTATGGTGTGTGTGTATGGTGTGTGTGTGTATGGTGTGTGAGTGTGTGTGTGTGTGTGTGTGTGTGTGTGTGTGTGTGTGTGTGTGTGTACGTGAAGGCCGGAGGTCAACCTGAGCATCTATCTTCCTTATTCACTACCATTTTAAAGGCAGGGTCCCCTCTCGAGCCCGGAGCTCACTGACTGAGCTAGTCTGGCTGGTACAAGCTCCAGGAATCCTCCTGTCTCTGCCTCCCCAGCACGGGGATTGCAGGCACGTGCTGCCAGGCATGGTGCTCTTTTGTGAGTTCTGGGGGTTAAACTCGGGCCCTTGTGTTTGCATGACAAGCTCTTCAACAACTGAGCCATTTCCCTGGGTTGAGGGATTTTTGTTTGCTTATGAATATTTTAAACGATTTATTTATGGTGATGGGGACTGAGCACAGGACCACTGGCATGCTGGGTGAGCACTCGTCCACGGTTCCAAGCTTGCAAAGACTTCTTCTGGCCCATACTGTTTCCTCCATCAGGCATGTCCTACTTCCCCATCAGAATTTACCCCACAGAGCCTTTGACCTTGGACATTCCTATGGCCTTTCCTCTGTGTGACAGCCGTCCTGTACCCTCACAGGGCTTTTGCGTGCTTTCTGTCATTTGCCTGATTCCTAGCACCCACATGTACTGAGCCATAGAACCCCGCCCCTCTGGTGCCTGCCTCAGTCCAGCACTGCTGTATGCTAAGCGCTGGCATTAAACCTTCTCAAAGTTAGTGCCAGGCACACAGAACACATCAGACAACATCTGGACGGGGCACCTGCCTCTTGGTGGCACTTACTTGATGTCACATCGTGTGCAAGTTTGAGGGCAGAAATCCAGTCAGTCTAGGAACAACCAGGTACTGTCCCCACCTCTGCTCCCTCCAGGGGCCATCATGAGCCGTCAGTCACAGCCCCTCCTTTCCCTGTGTGGCTTCTAAGCCTGCTTTTGTCCCTCCGCCACTCACACTCTCCCTGTGGCTGCCTTCAGGCACGAACTGGCATCCCACAAAGCCTGATTCCCCATTGGGGTCAGGTCACCTGCTTCCCGACCCCTGCTATGCTCCAGTCTTCTGCAGCACCCAAGGGTTCCCCTGCATTCAGAGGGCTATCCCGCCTCTCCCATCAGGCCTGGCTCTGAGATCAATATACCGCTGAGGCCATCGTCTATGGTAGCAGATACGTCTGCCCTAGCGTTTCTGCCCCGGGAACCCATCCCATGCTTCTCCAGAAATGATATGCTCATGGAGACACCAGCTGGAGACCTGTCTTCACCAGGAGAGGCACTCCATGAGGGCAGGAGCTTCCTCTTGCCCTCCACATCTCAAGATCTGGAATAGTGGCTGGTGTGGCAATAAATAAATAAATATTCTAGGGAAGCAGGGCCTAGTGCCTCACTCAGATATGCCACCACACTGAAGGAGTACCTATGCATCCCTCTGTCTGTCCCCAACTGGCTGGCTGTAAACCCTCCTCCACCGCCCCCCACCCCTCCCCCGCCAGCTTATCTTCCAGGGTCCTCCTTTCTAGAGATGCAGACAAGTTCTCTGCAGCCCAAACTGTCTCCAGTGGGTAGAGCTGGCTGTGCCCAGGAAGCAGGCAGCAGCTTCGGCCCCTCCCTCTCTCCCTGCTGGCCAGGGTATCAGCTCACAGATGGACCACAGAGCACTGGGCCTTCTGGGCAATCCACATCCACACTGGGTACGGAAGAGACTCTGCACATTCCCTCCATCCTCACAAACCATCTCTTCAGGAGCAACGGCCAGGAAGTACTGCCCTTCCAGACCGACAGCCAACAGCTACACCTTGCACCCGGCCATTTCCCAACCATCTGCCCGAGAGGCCAGTGTCCCTGTCCTCTAAGAAAGACTACATCTGCACCAGATGCGGTCACACAGGCCCCCTAGCACAGAAAACAGACTTCTCGTCTTGAACGTGACCATCTAGCCTGGTGTCAGTCAGCTCTAAGAAGTTAAGGGTCATAGGGTTATTGTCATGGTGCATACACCGTGGCTTCAAGGCTGTCACACCCACCCCAGAGTCTCTGGGCGCCAGGAGACACCGGCCAGCAGCTGCCCCCCACCAGGAGCCCCACAAAGCCCTCTTTATGGGAAGACAGGCTGGCCACTGGCAGATGAAGCATCAGGGAGCCAGGTTTGAGATCTTCTCCAAGGATAAGATAGGCTTTTGTCTTGACTCCTGTCCCATGCCCACCCATGCAGCCTCCTCAGTGGGGACAGTCCAGGACTCCGTAGGCTGCCACACCTGCCCGTAAAGACACTAAGAATAGAAAGGCTCACTCAGCCAGCACTGGGCATCTCCACACTCCCTTCGAAGCGTTCTGGGGACCTACTATGTGCTGAGCAGTGGAGCTGCAGCAGAATCTGCACACAGCAGAGCAGGCACAATGGCACTGCTGGTCACTGAAAACGTCATTCACGGTTGCCACAGACGGCTGCATAGTCTCCCTGTGTGGCCTACTTCACCGAGGTCTACATGGTGATGAGGACAACCTGCTCACTTAGGGGCGGCTCCAGCTGCATCACAGGTGCCAGACTCACTGAGAAAAACAGGCGAGAGATGATCAGAAATCTGTGTCCCTTAGGCTGCGGATGGAACTCAGCCGGTAAGGGCTTGGGCCATGGAAGGTAAGAACCAACTCCCACAAGCCCTCTTACCCCCACATTCAAGCTAACATACACACACACACACACACACACACACACACACACACAACTCACACACACACATGCACACACACACTCACACACACTCACACACACATACCACACACATACACACTCTCACACACACACTCACTCACACACACACTCACACACACATGCACACACACACTCACATACACTCACACACACACATACTACACACATACACACTCTCATACACTCACACACACACATACACACTCTCACACACACACACACACACACACCACACAACACACACACTCACACACACTCACACACACATACCACACACTCACACACACTCACACACTCACACCACACACACACTCACACACTCTCTCACACACACAACACACTCACACACTCATACACACACACTCTCACACACACTCTCACACACACTCACACACTCATGCACACACACTCACACACATGCACACACACACTCACACACACATACCACACACATACTCACACTCTCACACACACACTCACACACTCTCTCTCACACACAACACACTCACACACTCATACACACTCATACACACACTCACACACACTCACACACACTCACTCACACTCACAACACTCACTCATACATACTCACACACTCATACACACACTCACACACACTCTTACACACTCATGCACACACACTCACACACATACCACACACACACTCACCACACACTCACACTCTCTCACTCACACACACTCACAACATACACTCACACACACACCTACTCATGCACACACTCTCACACACTCACACTGTACACTCCACAAGGTGAAACCGTCTGGGGAGGGATAAATAAAGTTCCTAATATAGCCACACAAAAAGACAGGAGCCAGGCAGTGGTGGCACATGTCTCTAATCCCAGCACTCTCGAGGCAGAGGCAGGGGGATCACTGTACAGAGTGAGTTTCAGGACGGCCAGGGCTACACAGAGAAACCCTGTCTCAAACAAGCAAACAAACAAACAAAGGTAGAAACTGGAAGGGAAGAGAAGTGACCTAAAAGACCCAGGAACATTGTCACCAAGATGGAGTCACCACATACCCTGGGGAGGAATTCTGTGGCTTAGACAAAGTAATTCCCTCCTTGGGGTTCATACCTCAGTTTTCCTCACTAGAAGATGCCCCCCTTTCTCTTTGGGCCTCAGGAGTTGGGACCCGAGGGGGAAAGGAAGAAGGTCTATGGTTCCAAGAATGGCCTCTGTCATCCATGGGCAGATCTCCTAACGTCCCAGCCAAAAGGCCTGGGGTTGGGGAGGGGTGAGAAAGCGAGCCAGGAAGAAATGGAAAACCCCAGGGTTCTGTGGGAGGCGAAGGGGTAGGGGCCAGAGAGGGGCCATATCAAGCCCCAGCAGCCCTTGGCGTCCGCCCAGCAGGAACTCGCCTGCTCCATCCAGAGACTGGGAGCCGCCAGCTCCTGAGAGCAGAAGAGGTCAAGACTGGATTTCCCCTTTCCAATATGGCACAGGGGAGGAGGGGCTGACCGGAGGAGCACGCAGTGCTGCTGGTGAGATGACAGCGTCTTCAAAGGCCAAAGCTGGGAAGAGATGGCCACCTGGCCCCGCCAACATCAAAGAGTGACACTCAGACAGACACTGTCACATGGGGCAGGTCACTGCTGGGTCAGGGCTGGCTACACGGGAAGGGAGTGACCTATTTCTAAGGTTCCCCATTAGGAACCTCCCTGGGAGCCCAGACGGCTGTCAGAGCCAGACAACAAAAGGTGTCTGGGAAGAGCCATAGGAAGGGTGTGGTGAGGGTGACAGGCTGATGTGTCTGGTGACTTGATCCGGAGCTCCCACCCAGGCCAAGGGGCCCGGACTCCTGCTAGCCAGCCGAGTAGCCAAGGCCAGCTGCGTGTTCTAAGCCACCCGCCGCCCTCTATAGTAGCTGCACCTGTATGTGGCTTCTGTTGGCCCTCCAAAATAGTCCACCGATTTTCAACCGCATGGAACCAGCAGGTGACCCTGGCCGTCTGAGTTCCTTAGCACACACGGCACCCCTGTCCCGTTTCACATCCTGTCTCCCCACTTTGAAGGAAACACTCTGGCTGAGGCTCTCAGGCCCCGTTCACAGATGCCTTGGTCAGATGTCAGCGGGAGTGCCAACAGCTGATGAAGACCCCATAGAGAAGGGACAAGTGAACGGACACTTCTCCAAACACAGATAGGTAAGAGCCTGGACAATTTGCCAAAATCAGGAACAGTCGTGAGCCTTGAAATCCTGTGTACATCCTGACCCTGGCTGGGTTATGACGTGCGACGGTGTGGGCCTCTGTTTCCCCTTTCTGTGAGCTGGAAAGCAGCACTGTCTTACAGGAATGACCTGAATGTTCGATGAGACCATGCTGCACCCCTGAGCCCTGAGACGGGCATGTGGCAGGAGCTGACGAAAGACAAGCTACAGGACAGGACCGAAGCGAGACTCCGTCTCCAGGGCTGGATCAGGGGTCCAGGGGTTAACGAAGACCCTCTGAGCGCCTTACAGGATGGGAGTCCCAAGGGAGCAGGCATTTCATCTGCCTGTTCACCATGAGCCAGCTGTGTATTTCCTGGGGACAGACAGACACCTTTTGCCATGTATAAATCTGACAGCAGAGCTGTTGCTTCACAGGACATAAAGCCGTGCGGGCGGGGTAGGGGTATCATAGGTGGCACTTATGGGTTGCTCCTATGGCTGTCACCCTCTCCAGCCCCACTGTGTCTATGAACTGCCACTGAAGACACCCAGGCCTGCAGCCCCACACCCAGGACAATTTGTCTTGCCTACAGAGGAGCTGTGCCTGTTGACTCGGAGCAGAGTTGGAGCCTTCCAGCCCTTGTGTCCTGCCTGAAGGACCAAGTCTGTGTCCTCCAGCTTGCTTGTCCATAAAAATCTCTTCCCATGACCTTGGCTTGCCCATCCCTGACCTAGACCTACCTGTCCAACATTCTCATCCTCTCCTGCAACACTAACTCAGTCAAGGGACCTGCATCTTTCTATCCCTCCCACCAGACCCGGTCCTGAGGAGGTGTCACCTTAGAGTGACAATCAGGTGGCTTCAACCCCAATGGCGTTGATGTGATGAAATGGGAATAGCCCCATGCCTGTGTCCTCACTTCTCCGAAGCTTCTTACCTCCTCTCAGCTGTGCCAACACAGAGCATGCTCTAAAGGTCTGAAGACCCAACTATGTCGTGATACGTCCCTCCCTAGCGCAGGAGCCTGTTTCCATGCCCTCGTGCTCCAAAAGGCCACCCATGCCTTGCAGGATATTTCAAATTCCAACACACACATGCTTTCTTTGTAAGGAGTTCTGACTCCATCTTGGTGGACCACTAACCCAGAAACTCTACACCCCAAGAGCCAGCTAAGCCCCAGGAATGCAAATGTTTAAGCTGCCCCCATCCCACCCCCTCCTAACCAACCCCGCAGACTAAACTAAGGAGGTTTAACGACCATCCCCCACCCCGCCCGCGGCCTGGTGTTTTGGGGAAGTTTTGTTTTGATTTCTTTCTTTCTTTCTTTCTTTTTTTTAATTTTCTTCCAGTGGGATAGAGAAGGCTAAAAGGAAGTAAGATTACTTCCAGTAACTGTAATTACTCTGCTGCCTCCTCTAGAATCATGGCCAAAGTTACTCCCCTGGCTGTAGCCTAAAGAGTAGGAGTGGGGATCTCAGGAATTCAGACATTTGGACAGTTCATAGGAATGGGGGGTAGAGGAAGGGTGGGGGTCTTCCCCTGGAGCCTGGTAAAGCTTGGTCCCTCCTGTCACACTGCATTTGTGGGGTAAGGGACCACTTAACTCCATTCCACTCGCTTCAACTCAGGACGAATGTCTCAAAACCACCAGTGACAGAAACAGAGAAATACAGAGCCACCTTCAGTGTCCCTGTATGAGGAAGGTAGGCAGCTCCTGTCGGAGAGCCAAGAGGGGCTCCACCCTCAGCCCACCTTGGGAAGGAAGGTGGGGATGTGTGGGCAGAGGCCCACTTGGGGAGGAAGGAGACAGACCTGACCCTTCAGGGGCCACGCACAGGCTAGAGAGCCAACACAAGCTTGTCCATCTATGTCGAGGGACCCAATCCCACTGCAACCCATGCGTGCACACACAGCAGCTTCAGAACTAAAGGGATGGAGCCCCTGAGAGCCAGCCAATGGACACCCATAAAATACGACCTGGCTAGATGCTAGCTTCTCATGGTTACTGAAGAGATGGACTAGCTCATTCACTCACTCATGCATTCCTTTCTGCTTTTAACATGCACCCACCATGTGTGGCCACCATGTTCCAGCTACAAGCCATGCCTGTGCCTGGAGTGGGTTCTAGCACTTTCTTCGGGGCCTCAGGCCAGATCCTGAGGGAAAGGATCAGCCCCAGCTTGGTCTCCGCAGGTCCCCCAGGGCTCTGGTTCTACTGTGTCACTGCCTAAAACACTCCCGAGACGGAAGGAGGTGACACTTACTTCGTCTGTGTTATAAGGACTAAACGAGGCATGCCAAACAAACAGATCATGCCTGAGTACAAAGGGACTCTTGTGGCCAGCCCACGTCTGTACACACCTGAGGAGAGGCAGAGGTGAAAGGGGACTGAGAGGCAGTCTTCTGTGGGATTAAGCCTCTGGCTTGGCCATCCGAACCGGTGATGTGTCTAGCACAGAGGGCAGTCCTGCCCCAAGAGACAGTGATGGCTAATTATGGTCCTCTCGTCTTCCTCTCACTGAGCTCCCCTCACACCTCCCCTTGCGCACGCTAAGAACAATACGTAGCACCAGTGGATCTCCACATCCATTTGTAGGAGGGAGTTCCTGTCATGAAAAATCAAGAAGGAGGCAAAAAGAAACGGTAGCAACCTGGACATGTAATCTCTATGCCTTGTCCCAAGAGAGCCAGAGCTACATGATCCAGAGGCTTGAAAGCAGAGTTCCTTGTCTGCACCTCATGTTTGGACACTGGGTCTTGCTATGCAGCCCGGGCTGACCACAGCAATCCCCTTGCCTTAGCCTGCCGAGCGTTTATTACAGGTGTATCGCTAAGAGGACCCCCAGCTCCTCATATCAGCCCAGCTTCAGAAGGAAACAGGATGTCTACACTTGGTGGGCTTGGCTTCAAGGGTCTGGGTGTTACAGGGCTATGAGGCCGGTGACCAATGGCCTGGGGGACTTACACAGGCCCGCCCACTGCCGCCCCCAGACTTCTGCCTCAGCAGCTCCTGACTCCTCATGAGGTCTGGGCCAAAGGATCCCACACCAGTATCTACAACTGTGGAAGATTCTGCACAAGGACCCCACGCCCTTATCTACAGCTGTGCAAGGCAAGGCTCAAAGAAGCACAGGAATGTGTGACCCAGGTGGGGAGCCAGAGCCTGAGCTCATGTTGCTTTCAGGACAGGAAGGCTTTCAGGATGCGGGAAGGCTGGGGAGGGGGTCCTGGTGCAAAGGAGAGTGTGGCAGAGAACAGCTTCTCCCATTCTCACTGCCCGCAACCCAGAGAGCCCAGGGAGAAAGCCAAGAGGCCCCAGCCAGAGAGCACGCGCATTAATGGGCCTGGGGGTGGGGGTGCGTCTCTCACTGCCAGCCACCTCCCTAGGAGGATCTGGCGTGGCACTGTGAGCTTCCGAGCCCATGCCCACCTCCAGCCCTGGCCTCAGCCCCAACCCTCAGGCTCCGCCCTCACTGGCCACAGGAAACCCAGGCGCTGTCCAAGCCCAGCTTCCCAGAACAGTCCCCGTGCTTCCCTAACCTGCCCGGAAAGGGAAAGGGGGAAAGAGCGCAGCTGCTTCCTGTCTGCACCTGGCTTGTCACAGCCCACGACTGTCCGCTCACTCGCTCAGATTCCTATGGCTGGGGAGGGGACACGTCAAGCCTGGCGCCAGACACCCTTGATACGCATATGTGATAAATGGAAGGCTGGAGAGGAATAAAAGCTCAGACCTGAGAAATCAACTGATCTGTAGAGGGAGGGGAAAGACAGAGACAGACCTACAGACAAGACACACACACAAACACACACACACACACACACACACACACACACACACACACACACACACGCGCGCGCCAATACTGAAACTGAAAACCCAGGCGTCACAGAGCCTTTACTGATGGCATTTCTCAGGCGCCCACTGTGACTTGAGTCCCAGGTATGCATGCTTCCGAAGACCTGGCATGCACACTGCCCTCAGCCCCATCCCTGCTGGACCCCTTGGCCTTCAGCACTCTCCCTGTGTTACATCTGAGGGGTGATATCTGCTCACCCGCCCTCTTGACAATAAACTACCTCATTTCCAACAGGCAGGGCACCCTGACTACAGGCGGGACACCCCCAGGCAGTTAACTCACCTGCGTGCATCACCTCAGTCAGGGGGCATCCTGACACCCCCACTTTGCACAGGAAACTGGAGCTGGGAAAGGTGACCAGGTCACAGAGGCGGGAAGTGCCAGCGCTAGACTGCAGGCATCTCCCTGACTGCCAGCCAAGCTCAAAACAGCTTCTGCCTCCTCCACACCAGACTATACCCCGCTTCCCTGCGGCCTCATCCAGACAGAGACTGCCACCCTGAAGAAGGGTCTAACTGGCCACTGCAGTCACCGAATGGCCTGCATGCTTGCTCCTGCGTTCTAAGGCAGGGGAACACACAGGCTGCAGGGCGCCAACACTTCCATGCCTGCCGCCCAGCCAGCCAGTCTCTGCCCTGACCCGTGCCCGCTCCCTCTCCACACAGCAACTAAAAGGGGCTCTGCCTTAGCAGACGTTCCTGGGATCCTGCCAAGACCCGCACCAAAAGGAGGCTCTGCTTTGATAGTGCCTGGACCCAGATAAGTGTAGTGATGCCCTGAATGAGGCTATGTGGAAATATCCATTTACACACACACACACACACACACACACACACACACACACAGGACTCCTGGAACTGCCTTGAGCATCCTCTAGCAGGATCTAAGCAGCCTAGGCATTCCCCTGTCTCCAGTCCAACAGCAGTAGACGGCCAGCCTGCACCAACTGGGAGCATCTTCTTGCCAGGCCACATCCCTTGGGAGTGCCACCAGCCCCAAAGTTTTGGTCTGCGGCCTCACCTGCCACCTCCTTCGCCCAGCTCTCCTCCTGCTGTCTGGGGCAGGGCTGGACTGGAAGGCGCACCCAGCTGCTATGGTTCCCCCCACAGGGCAGGGCCTCTTGTGACCCCGCAGCCCCTCCACCTCCCTGACCTCCCGCACTCCAGCACCTGGATCTGCTTGCAAATGACTAAGCAATTTCTCCCTGGAGCTGACTGCCAAGAGGCCCTGCTGGCTGCAGAAAAGCACCACGATGCCCTGAGCCATGCATGCTGAACCCTTAATTAGCGAGTCCTCTTCTCGGGAAAGAAAGCCCCTCCGTGTTTATTTTGTTTCATTTTCCCCTTTAGTGAAACAAATCCACCCACGGGGTAACTGGAAGTGTAAGCATGTGAAACAGCCTTTTGCAAAGAGAATTAGTCAGCGTCCTTGAGAGGTGCAGGCCCTCAGAGGCGGGGCAGCCTGTGTACCCTAGGTTCCCAATGGAGAAGACCTGGGGGCCTGGACCTCCTCACCCAGAGTTCTTCAAACGCAGGTGATAATGCCAGGCAGTGGACATAATTAGAACGCAGCCCATGCCCCAAGGGCAAGGTCCCTGGCACCAGACTGGTACAGTGTACACAGGGGAATCAGACTTGCATTCAGATCCCACCCCGCAAAGCAGGCAGCGCCTCAGCAGGCCACCGTTCACTTATCAGCAGCCAGAGATAGTGGGCATCTGCCAGGGATGTGCATTAGACCTCCAGAGCTGCGAGGAAACCACCTTGAGAATGGCCGCCCCCAGGCCCTCAGCGCCAGCCCGGGTCTCCTGCTGCAGTAGACGGCCTCGGTCAGTCCTCCGTTTTACCCACAATGCAACCTGGGCAAATGGGCTGGGGGCTGGGCCACGTACAGAAACAGTTCCAATCCCAGCTGCCCTGTGACCCTGGTGGGCTCCCCAGTCTCGCTGCCTCCACTGGACTGCTCTGTCCCAGGGACGACTCCTTAGCCTCAGTCTCCCGATGCCCTGCCGCCTCCCTCCCCAGCCTCGGCAACATGTGAGCCTATGACCCAGTTAAAACCCTAATTTTATTTAGGAGCTCAGGCTCAGCCACTTGTCACTAGAAATATCCACAGGAGATGTCCCTCGGGACGGTAATTAAAGCTTAGCGCCCAAGGCTGGTTTTTCTCAGAGAAACCCGTGGCTCTACAAGGGAAGCCCAGTGTCGATGCCTTCACTGTCTCAGTTTTGTTTTAGTGTGAATTCTTAGACAAAGAGCAGAAGGAAGTGTGAGAGCCCTGCTCCCTTCCCTGGACCATCTTCCCTCGAGGAAAGGTCTGGGGTAGCTGTGGGGAGCCCTCTAGCTTTCCCAGCCAGCAGCTGTCTTCGGTCGGTTTTGTGAGAATGTGTAAGAGCTGCTGGACATGGCTAGATCTGCTGACAGCCTGGCCGAATCACTAAACGTGTCTGGGGCTGTCTGGGGATCTTTCCCTTACCTCTCTGAAGATGCCGGTGTGGGTCACGTGGTCATCACCAACATCTCCTGAGGGCCGGACACTGGAGACAGGGAGCGGTGAGCTGGACACGCTGCTACTCACTCTCCTACCTCCTCCTCCTGGGCTCAGGCACGTGCCATGCCTTCGCCTCCCTCCACCAGAAACCGTGCCACGCCTTCGCCTCCCTCCACCAGAAACTGTGCAGCTCAGCACAATCCCACCCAGGGCTTACACTGTGGTTCTGTAGTGACTGCTTCCCACCACCCCATCCTGACTGGCTTCCAGCTCAACGGTAGGCAGAGGGTCAGGACGTGTGTGTGTGTGTGTGTGTGTGTGTGTGTGTGTGTGTGTGTGTGTGTGTGAACGGTGGCCCACCTGTAATGGTAGCCTCAGAAGGTGATGACAAGAGAATTCCTGGAACGAGCTAGCTAGCAAGACTAGCCAGATTGGCACCGTCTGGGCTTGTCCAGGAAACTAACTTAGCAATAGTGTGACAGAGTGATGGAGGATGGTTCCCAACTCAACCTTAGGCCTCTACATGCAAACAGAATTGCAAGTGCACACCTGCAAACACACACACACACACACACACACACACACACACACAAGTAAAAATGCATGCATACCACATACACATGAAAAAAATAAAAAATACAAACTGCTTTCATTTGCATCATTGTATCAGCATGAATTCCTATTTGATTTCTTTCTGCAACAGGGTCACTATGTAGTCCATGCTGGCCTAGAACTTACAATTCTCCTGCCTCAGCTTCTCAAGTACTGGAATTCCAGGCTTGCCATTAATCTCAAGGTGCTGCATTTGGCCTGTCTTTAGCTGTCTGTAAATCTTGTGATGGGTGAGGAGCATTTAGCAGGAAACCAGATTCAGGGGCTCTGTCTACACTGAGAACAGATCCAGGCGCTCTGTCTACCCTGAGAACAGATCCAGGCGCTCTGTCTACCCTGAGAACAGATCCAGGCGCTCTGTCTACCCTGAGAACAGATCCAGGCGCTCTGTCTACCCTGAGAACAGATCCAGGCGCTCTGTCTACACTGAGAACAGATCCAGGCGCTCTGTCCTCTGTCTACACTGAGAACAGATCCAGGCGCTCTGTCTACACTGAGAACAGATGCAGGCGCTCTGTCTACACTGAGAACAGATCCAGGCGCTCTGTCTACACTGAGAACAGATCCAGGCGCTCTGTCTACACTGAGAACAGATCCAGGCGCTCTGTCTACACTGAGAACAGATCCAGGCGCTCTGTCTACCCTGAGAACAGATCCAGGCGCTCTGTCTACCCTGAGAACAGATCCAGGAGCTCTGTCTACACTGAGAACAGATCCAGGCGCTCTGTCTACACTGAGAACAGATCCAGGCGCTCTGTCTACACTGAGAACAGATCCAGGCGCTCTGTCCTCTGTCTACACTGAGAACAGATCCAGGCGCTCTGTCTACACTGAGAACAGATCCAGGCGCTCTGTCTACACTGAGAACAGATCCAGGCGCTCTGTCTACACTGAGAACAGATCCAGGCGCTCTGTCTACATTGAGAACAGATGCAGGCGCTCTGTCTACACTGAGAACAGATCCAGGCACTCTGTCTACACTGAAGAACTGGGCTCACTCCTAAGCCCAGGAAGGAAATAAGTGATTTACATGCAGGACCACCCGGACACACACGGGTCCTGCCGAGCTTTGAACAATCTCCCAATGCCACCCTGGGTCACATCCTGTGGGGACAGCTTTCCCTGGGTGCTTTCCAAAGCTGTGGCACTTCCACAGGATGAGTCAAAGTCAGAGATTGTTCAAGTGACATGAGCAGCCTGTCCCAGAAATCATGATGGTAGCCACCTGGATTGCAACCAGCAACCAAGGAACCTGAGAGAACTCTCTCCAACCCAACTCTTGTCACTTGCAAGGATGCTGCTGTTGTGAGGCAAAATTTAATTCAAGAGCATCAATGAAGCCAGGTGTGGTGGCGCACGCCTTTAATCCCAGCACTGGGAGGCAGAAGCAGGCAGACCTCTGAGAGTTCAAGACCAACCTGATCTACAGAGTGAGTTTCAGGACAGCCATGGCCACAGAGAGACCCTGTCTCACATACACGCACACAGATGCACAGACACAGAGAAAGACAGAGACAGACAGACACACACACACACACACACACACACACACACACAAAGCGGGGGGGGGGGGAGATAGGGAGAGAGAATAGCAATGAAATGAGTGACCATCTGTGTACTGTGTCTTAAAAATCAACACGGACAGTTACAGCAGGCAAACTGCGCCATGTAAATTAAACCAGTTAGGACCATAAAAAGCAAGCCTTGTACTAGTTCCTACTGTATATAATTTGGACCCTATGACATAGCAGCATGTGCCGATAGTTTGTGCAGTATGCCAGGGATACCCTGCCTTGCCTTATAAAATATTCAGAAAGAGACAAGCAGGGAGGCAGCTAAGCAACAGGACATCCGGTCCTCCTGAAGGGTCGTGGGTCTCAATGCAGTGAGTGGCTTAGGAAAGAGAGAACCCCAGCCCTGGTTTCCACCAGGTCTAACTGAGCACAGCCGCTTCAGCTGGGGGAAGCAGAAGGGCGGGGAACTCAGCACCACAGAGCAAGTTGACACCCCTCCAGTGGCTCTCAGCCACCTTCTCAGGAAGAAGCACAGGACCCCACGTTCCCTCAAACATGTCAGGTGAAGCTGTATGTCATATCTGACACAACAACCTGCAGAAACAGCCTGGGCTCTGGCTGGTGGCCTCGGTGTCGTTTGCGACTATTGGTCCCTGCCAGGTTTCTGGAAGCATTTTAGACAGAAGACAGAACAGACGGGAAGGAGACGTCTTAGAGTTGGCTTCTAGGGGAATGGTCTCCAAATCTATACCGAGCAGAGCAAACCACCACTCAAAAAGAGAAAAAAAGTACACCTTGTAGAGAACCCTAAACTGCCCCTCCCCTAAATCCAAATGTAAGTAGACCCCTCCACTTCAAATGGCCCCAAGACTCTGCAGAAGTTGGGGAATGCGTCCAAGATTCAGGTTCAAGGAATGCTCCGTGTAAGCCTCCAAGACACAAGAGCCCTTCCAATCTTTCCTAAAACAGGGATGCTCTTCCTGGGCCTGACAGGTTTTCTAGGGAGGCGATAAGGACATGTGAGCAGTAATCCTTGACGCCAGGCCATTAGGGCGGGGACTGGAGGTATCTGCACCTACAAGTCTGCACATTAAGCATCTTGAGCAAGGCAAACCTCCGCTGTGGCAAGACCCATCACAGGGAAGAAAGGGGCCCAGTCACGCGGGTGCAGCTCAGACGAGGCCTCCGGGTTAGCCCTGTCTGGGCATCTCCCTCCATGCAGGCACCAGGACCGCCTGGACAGAGCAGGCATTCAGGGGACAGACAGCGGCTGGATGATGAAGGAATTTTTATACAGAGGGGGGCAGAAAACCTTTTATCTTGAGCTTTGCAGACAGTCCTGAAAGGCTGACTTTAAGGGAACTTAATGGGCAAATGGGGCACGAGGGGGGTGGGGGCCGATCACAGCAATCAACCCAGAATCAATGTGACAGCACACACAGGACAGAGACATCATCACCACTCACAGAAAGTCTTTTCAAAGGGACCCTGACACAAGCATATAACTCAAAAGTAATTAACACAATTCAGTGCTCCTGCAAGTCCCACCCCCCCACCCCCCCACCCCCGCTCTCCCATGCTCACAGACAGACAGACACCTTCCTCATGAGTCCTGGAATCACCAGACTGAGGAGAACGTGGGATCCGGAAAGCACGCAAAGGTCCTCCTCATCTCTCATTTTCAGAGGGATCGAGCTACATGGTTCCACGTCCGTGGGCTTTCTGCCTGTCTACAGGTGGCATTCAGAAGCCCCTGCAGGGTTTCACGGAACAAATGATGGGTATGCCTCACTCCTCACAAAGTCTGCTCTCTGACTCCTGAGGTTAGGTTTGGGTCTGCAAACTTCCTGGGACCCCCTAGGAGGCAAGCCCCTCCCCTCTGATGCTGGCTTCCTGGGGTCCCCTAAGAGGCAAGCCCCTGCCCTCTGATGCTGGCTTCCTGGGGCCCCCTAAGAGGCAAGCCCCTCCCCTCTGATGCTGGCTTCCTGGGACCCCCTAGGAGGCAAGCCCCTCCCCTCTGATGCTGGCTTCCTGGGACCCTCTAAGAGGCAAGCCCCTGCCCTCTGATGCTGGCTTCCTCTGTGGCCTCCCACAGCAGGTGCTGGAGCATCCCATCATCACAGACGGGAGGGAAGGCTTGAGATAACAGAGACACCACACGCTAGACAGACGGCAGTGGACAGCAGCGTGGCCAAAGGGGCAGCAAGCACCTGACTGTGGGAGGCAGCCAGTTGGAAGGACTGGGGACTTGAATTTGGGTCTTCTGAGAGACATTGTTCAGGACCCCCAGTTACTACGTTTTATATGCAAGATCATACGGACAAGTTGGGGGAAAAATCCCATCAAGCCACACATCCCAAAAACAACTCTGGAAGTGAGATGGTGGAAGAGAGGACACCCCGCACCCACAACAACCCAAGCCTGACACAGGATGCCACCCCTGCCATACAGCAATGCAGCTACCACCTTTCAGGCTTCCCCCACGACAGCCAGCTTTGCCAAACCCTCCTCATGAGTACGTGTGTGTGGTCCCCATGATCCTGGGCTCTGCCAGGTACTGGCAACTATCTACAGCTCAGGGAGTTCATTCTTCTCACCCGTACACAGGGCAGCAGTATCTACCTCGCAGGACCGTTTCAGAGTGGCAGACAAAGGCATTTGACAAGGATTCTGACTACTAGCAGAACTGTCCTTGGAGAAGACAGGATTTCAGACACCCTGAGTGCGGCCTGAGACAGGATTTCAGACACTACCTACCCTGAGTTCGGCCTGAGACAGGATTTCAGACACTACCTACCCTGAGTGCGGCCTGAGACAGGATTTCAGACACTACCTACCCTGAGTGCGGCCCCAGTATGGGAAGAATGCAGAAAGCTATCAGGAAGAACGGAGAAAGAATCACACTAGCTACCTGCACGCCGGCCTGTGCTTCCCAACTGCCGTGAGGTGCACTGCTCTACTCTGTCACCTCCTCCATCTGCAGGAGATGTGCAGCCTCACACAGGCCCAGAAGCCGCAGAGCTGTGTGACCGTGGACTAATCTGAAACCACCAGGCAAACATCCATCTGGTCTCCCCTGGATTGTTTCTCTTACCTATTTGTTGCAGCAAAAAAAGCCAGTTAAAGAACAGGAAGGTCTCAGAGTCGGGGTGTGTGTGTGTGTGTGTGTGTGTGTGTGTGTGTGTGTGTGTGTGTGTGTCTGTGTGAGTGTGTGTGTGTCTCTGTGTGTGTGTGTGTGTCTCTGTGTGTCTGTGTGAGTGTGTGTGTGTTCTGTGTGAGTGTGTGTGTGAGAGTGTGTGAGTGTGTGTGTCTGTGTGTGTGTGTGTGAGTGTGTCTGTGTATGTGTGTGTGGCAACAGTGATGCAAGCAGGGTCTGGTAGCACCAGGAGAGACCCAAGGAGGGGACAGGCGCTCCTAAGCAGAGTGAAGGGCAAGGACACCCTAAGCGTGTGGGTAATGGGGACAGGTCATTGGTGACGTCTGCTGAGCAGCTGTAGTAACAAGGGTGTTGGATCAGGCTGGGGGGGAAGGTTAGGATGGTAAAGGAAGGGAGGAGGCAGAGGCCAGGGCGTTGATCACAGTCCGGAGACCTGGGAATGAAGTCGGGCCATGGCCAGTGTTATTCCTCTCCTTCCAGATGGAAGGTGGCGAGACACTTAATGGCCAAAAAGACAGAGCCACACCCCTACGGCTCCCAGACCTTTCCCCCAGCTGCGACACAAGCAGCTTCACTCCACCTGCCATCCAGCTGCAGTGGAGCTCAGAGCTCTCCAGTTCCCTGGAAAGCATACCATGAAGCCACCTTCCCCGGGCAGCTGGCAACAGAACAGCTGGCAGAGTATTGGTCTGGCACGCACAAAGACTTGGGTTCTATTTCCATCATGGTGGCGAGCACCCATAACCCCAGCACCCAGGAAGCTGAGGCTGGAGCATCACAAGTTCCAGGTCAATCTAAGATAAAACGACAAAGCTGGAAGTGTGGCTCGGCGGCAGAACTTCTCCAGCACGCACAAGGCTCTGGGTTCAGCCCCCGTCGCTGAAGAAAAGAAATGGTGAGATAGCAGATTTTATATTTTTCTCTTGACGTTTCAGAAAGGGAAACAGAAGCACAAACCCACAAACTGAAAGGCTTTCCTGATGGTTCTCAGACACTTTGCTACTCGCCTTAGAGGCCCCAACACACATTAGGTGTCTGCCGGTTTCCGGGTGGTCACTCCCCCAGACTTGGGGAGCCAGGCAGTGGCGACAGGCCTGAGAGGCCAGCAAAGTCTTCCCGGTTCTGGAAGAAGATGCCTAACATGGTCTCCCCGGTATCTCAAACTCACCTCATGCCATGCAGTCTGCAGGCAGAGAAACTCCCTTACAATGAAGGCCCCAGTACCTAGCTGCTAGTCCAGGCCTCTCTCTAACCCAAGCCATCCTGTCTGTCATCTGGACAGGTCCCCTCGGGCCACGTACACCAGGACAGGTTCGAAGTATCTCCATGGACCTAGTCCCCAGACCTAGCTCTAGGGTCTGGATCCACCACGACCTAACTAGCTGGGTTTCCCAGAAACGCCTATCATTTGTCACCTTCCTTTAACATTCCATGTCCAGTGGGCTCCCCAAACCTGCCCACCGGACCCCAGGAGCTCTGCCAGCTCACCTTCCAACTGGTAGGCGAGAGTTAAGACAGCTATCTCCCCTGACCTTCCAGCTCCAGCCTCCTCACCAGACTCGTGTGTGTGTGTGTGTGTGTGTGTGTGTGTGTGTGTGTGTGTGTGTGTGTTATACATTCATGTACGTGTGCATTCATGCATGCATGTCTCTGCGTGTAGAGCTAGAAGCCAACCTCACATGTTCCATGGGAGGTGTCAGCCCCTTTCACCAGTTCTTAAGCCAGCATGACTATTTTCCATATAGACAGAAACAAGCCACACTCCCATGTTATATACACCGTCTCCCGGCTTCTCACACACAGTGTGCTCCCATGGCACCGTGGCTGCTTCAGGGCATCACTGGGCAATAGGAGGGAAGGCAGGGAAAGAAGCTGGCAGTTATCTTCAAAACAAGCCATCCCTAGTCACTGTGCAGAGGTCATCTTTTAGTGACCATTCACTCGGGACACACATATCTAGCTACATGTCCTCTACTCACTTGAGCCTGCAGGGACAGCTCAGGTTCACATCAATACCTTTCGTTGTGGATTGCTCCTATGTACACATCCATCTTTATGGCTTAGGGAAGTCCAATAGCACCAGTTCATATGGGTGACTCAGATCAAATGATAAAGTTGTGGCCCAATGGTCAAAGGTTTGCTTTCCAGTAAGGCCCAGCATCATGCCACGGGCTGCCTCTCAAAGGGGGAGTAGTTATTTGGGGACAGCAGCTGGGACATGCTCCAAAGTCCCAACCACTTGTGCTGTGATTCACTTGTGGAGGTGCCAAGGGCTCCAAATAGCATCCTTATCTACCACAACACTTCAAGGCTCACTGGATGGAGCTTCTGGGTCATACATGGGAGCCTGGATCTGTTGTAGAGCCTTCTCCTGCTGGTCCAGGTCCCACTCAAAGCTAGCAGCATGGAGAGTACCTCAATAGATGGGCCGGGTGACACACCCAACTGAGGAATGTGCGATCTCCAAAGTCCAAATAGGTCTGCTGGCATTGTGCTTCTTTCCTGGCTGTGGGCAGGGCCAGGCACACCTCATCCTTTGCCTGAGAAGGGGTGTTCCGACATGCCTCAACCCAAACAACACAGAACTGGTAACATCGCTGCCACGCGGGACATACTGTAGAAGGAAAAGGTGAGCAAGACCGCCGTCCCAAGGAAGAAACTGTGCACAGGAGGCAGCACCACGCATGTGTGTACACTGGCTTGCCAAGTGAAAGTGGACTACTTCCGGAAAGTCTTGTAGACTGGAGAAAGAGGCATTTGCAGGTACCAGATGTGTGCATTTGCTTAAGCGAGAAAGCCACATCTGGAATGGCAGCTACAGCTGGAGTCACCACTTGGTCCAGTTAACAATGGCCGCTATTATTCCCTAAGAGCCACAAATGTTTCGCGCAGGCTACATGTCCTTTGTGGAGCTGAATGGGGACCTGGGTGGGAAGTCCATCACCCTTGGCATCTCTCACCCCCTTGATGGGCTTGCTCATCTCTAAGTCCCTCTAAGAGATGTGGCATCGCTTCCAACTTATGACCTCCCTGGGTGGACACATTTCTAATGGATTCCATTTGACTTGCTCACCATAACAGGCCTTGCTCCACAGGTCAGAGAATCAAAGTGATGGTTATGCCAGCTGCTATACTTTTTGTTCCAATTACATCCTGGGATTGGAAAAAAATAACCACAGGATATGTTCGGAGACCCATTGCACCCTCAGAGTCGGATCTAAACTGAAAATGCACGGATCATATGACTTCCATCAGCCCCTATGAGACCGCAGCGAAAATTCCAGGCTCCTGGACTCCAGTCAGCTAAGAGGCAACATCCACTAGTCCAGGGTACAGTCAGGGTACGGCTCCTTTTCCCCAGTGCACAGTCATCCTGCTTAGAGGTCTTAAGGCCCTTCGGGGAGGCCTGGCCGAAAGATTAACCGTATAAACTTCCGTGAGTGATATTGGGTATACTCAGGTAGGCCTGGCCTCCCTGTCATTGAGTTCAGGGCCTGAAAACTGGGCCAGGTCCGGAACTAGTTGAGGAGCCACGCTGCTGTTTTCATGATTTGAGTTAGATCAGTTCACTCACCTGGGAGGCTTTTTGCTTGTACGGTCAGGAATGCAGCAGGCTTCTAGGAACATGGTGATTAACTCCCCAGCCCCACAGGTCTGCACGAGCCAGACGGCTGTGATTGCCGCTTTGCTGCGCCTCCCATTACCGTAATTACTAACTACACCCACCCCGCCTTTGGAGGTTGAGAGCCACCACTCAGCCTCCTTCTCCCCCACCCAATTACTCCCCGGATCTCAGGGCTCCACGTAAGGTCTGAGAAGAGCAAGCAACACTTTAGGAATGGTGAATCTCTTCTCCTGAATCTGTCTTGCAGAGTACTGGTGGGAAGTCCATCTTCTGGAACCCTCCCAGGATGGGCGGTGAGGTTTTAAGTGGGAAATCTGCCCCTCTGGAATTCCAATCTTTCCAGCCACCAACTCTTTCCTCCATTAAAACCCAGGGAGATTTGGCATCTCCTGTTCCAACAACTTCTCATGCTTCAGCCAGCCAACCGACCTGCTGGCATCCTCCATAACTCTCGGGATACTCATAAAGTGTACCCCCAGAGGCTTGTGGGTTCTTCCTAGTGTTTTGGAAGGCAGCTCACCTTGCACAGGTAAGGTGTCCCAAAGAGCAAAAGTCTTTGCTCCTTAGGGATAGGGTGACAAGTAGGAGACACAGATGCTCACAATACAAGGGTGCTATGGTATTTAGTCTTCCTGGTCAACTTGATGGCATTTAGACTCACCTAGGAGACACTCCTATAGGTGTGTCTGTGACGGTGTTTCGAGGTGTAGCTGCGGTGGGAAAACCCACCTTGAATGTGAGTGACAAGGTCCCAGATGGTCCTGGGCTGAATAAACGAGATAAAGCGAGTGAGTGGAATCCCAGCACTCATCTCTCCCTGTTTTCTGACTGTGCATGCCACATATCCTGACTGGATGCCACATGACCTCAGGCTTCAGTGCCACGCCCTCCCCAAGATGACAAAATTACTTTCTTTAAGTTGTTTTTGTCAGGAATTTTGCTGTGACAACAAGAAAAGTAACTAACACAGGTGTAACTTTAACAATCAAGGTGGTCCCAGAGCACAGCCAGCAGCTTCAGGGAAGCCCCACGTCGCTACCCTGGAAAGCTGGGTTCACAATGAGGGACAGGGCGGAGAGCTTGTCACAGGCAGGGCTGAAGTCCCACTCAGCTGCCCTGTTCAGAGGGTGGAGGCCACATCCCAACCCCCTCCACATTCAGCCTGGGTTACCCAGAGCTCCCCTTCGGTCCCCAGACGTCCCCTGGGGAAGCAGAGGTTCCCAGACCCCTCCGGCCACGCCAGCACCGTAAGCTGAAGAATAAGCTTGGGTTGAGGTCTGGTCCGGAATTTGTTGGTAAATCTCGGTCCCCGCCGCCCAGGCCTGCAATGACCCCGGCACCAGCATTGCACAAGGCCTGGGCCTGCAGGCAGGCAGAGCTGGGCTGTGCCTTAGCGGCCTCTCTTGCCCAACTCTTCAGGGAGGCCGAGAGAGCCGAGGCCGACGCGGTTTGCCTCATGATCCTCAGACTCATTCTTTTTAATATTAGGCAACGAACAGAACTTTTACGAGGCTAAATAAGCCGGACGCTGTCCAGAGGCTCTGAGGAGTGGCACCGAGCTGAGGCCCCGACTGGCTGTGCACTCCTGTTCCTCCAGAGCACAGTGGCAGCCTCACCCTCAAAGAGCAGGTGGCACACTGACCCAAATCTTGCCGTCAGAAGGAGTCACAGGGCCTCTCAAACACGGTTCTCCCCTTACATGCGTCTTAAAAGGTAACTGCTAGTAAACTGACAACATACTTCTGCTTCAGAGTATTCCAGCATGCATATATGTGTGCATTCACGTGTGTGCACAGGTGTGTGCTGAGCCCTGAAATGGTGACGGAATGTGGGGACTTGCTCTTTATACTCTCCTCTCTTCTGACGCATGGTTGGATCTTTTTTTCAACAAAAAGTCATTAAAAAAAAAAATAACAGGGACCACTGAGATGTTTCAGCAGACCACAGCTACACAAACCTGCCAGCCTGTGCTTGACCCCCAGTCCACAAAGTTGTCCTCTGACCTCTACACACATACTACAGCACTTTGTAACCCTACACACACACACACACACACATCATACACACACACACACACACACACACACATCATACACACACATCATACACACACACACACACACACACACACACATCATACACACACATCATACACACACACACACATCATACACACACACACACACACACACACATCATGCACACACACACACACACACATCATACACACACAATAATAACAACATTTAAACATTAGCACGGACTTGCTGAAGGGACAGGGAAGGCACAAGAGTGTGATGGTGACTGAAGTCTAATTGGAGCTTCAACCTCACCATTCAGTGGCGAACAGACCCTGACTATGTACCCTGCCAACTGGGGTAAAGAGGGAGGGAGGGGGGCAGGGAGAGGCCACAGCCCAAGGCTCCCGGGAAGTGCAGTCAAGTCGAGCCATTGCCCACTGGGAGTAGGAAGACGGTCACATCAGAGCCCTTGAAGCACAGACCCCCTTTGACTCTGCCTTGGAGAGGACGTCACTTGGAGAATCCGTTGCAGAGGACGTCACTTGGGGAAGGTGAGCACAGCACTGAAAGATGACAGACAGCCTTTCACGCTGCTCTCACTGACCTGGCTGGTAGTCAATGTGCGCTTACGCCTAGACAGACTGAGGCATACCTGCCACGCGCTGTGCACCGATAACAACAAGATGAATCAATTCACACATACCAGCCACACCCTATGTCTGAAAGGGACTGGTGTGAGATTCCTAGACCAAACTCGGAACACTTCACTAAAAGCGAAGAAGACACATCTGCCTGCAAGCTTCATCCACACAGGGGGAGGCGTCAGGCTCAGGAAGGGAGCACCAGCACCCACCAGGCTCAGGAAGGGAGCACCAGCATCCACCAGGCTCAGGAAGGGAGCACCAGCACCCACCAGGCTCAGGAAGGGAGCACCAGCATCCACCAGGCTCAGGAAGGGAGCACCAGCATCCACCAGGCTCAGGAAGGGAGCACCAGCATCCACCAGGCTCAGGAAGGGGGCACCAGCACCCACCAGGCTCAGGAAGGGAGCACCAGCACCCACCAGGCTCAGGAAGGGAGCACCAGCATCCACCAGGCTCAGGAAGGGAGCACCAGCATCCACCAGGCTCAGGAAGGGAGCACCAGCACCCACCAGGCTCAGGAAGGGGGCACCAGCACCCACCAGGCTCAGGAAGGGAGCACCAGCACCCACCAGGCTCAGGAAGGGAGCACCAGCATCCACCAGGCTCAGGAAGGGAGCACCAGCATCCACCAGGCTCAGGAAGGGAGCACCAGCACCCACCAGGCTCAGGAAGGGAGCACCAGCATCCACCAGGCTCAGGAAGGGAGCACCAGCATCCACCAGGCTCAGGAAGGGAGCACCAGCATCCACCAGGCTCAGGAAGGGGGCACCAGCACCCACCAGGCTCAGGAAGGGAGCACCAGCACCCACCAGGCTCAGGAAGGGAGCACCAGCATCCACCAGGCTCAGGAAGGGAGCACCAGCATCCACCAGGCTCAGGAAGGGAGCACCAGCATCCACCAGGCTCAGGAAGGGAGCACCAGCATCCACCAGGCTCAGGAAGGGGGCACCAGCATCCACCAGGCTCAGGAAGGGAGCACCAGCATCCACCAGGCTCAGGAAGGGAGCACCAGCATCCACCAGGCTCAGGAAGGGAGCACCAGCATCCACCAGGCTCAGGAAGGGAGCACCAGCATCCACCAGGCTCAGGAAGGGGGCACCAGCATCCACCAGGCTCAGGAAGGGAGCACCAGCATCCACCAGGCTCAGGAAGGGAGCACCAGCATCCACCAGGCTCAAGAAGGGAGCACCAGCATCCACCAGGCTCAGGAAGGGAGCACCAGCATCCACCAGGCTCAAGAAGGGAGCACCAGCATCCACCAGGCTCAGGAAGGGAGCACCAGCATCCACCAGGCTCAGGAAGGGAGCACCAGCATCCACCAGGCTCAGGAAGGGAGCACCAGCATCCACCAGGCTCAGGAAGGGGGCACCAGCATCCACCAGGCTCAGGAAGGGAGCACCAGCATCCACCAGGCTCAGGAAGGGAGCACCAGCACCCACCAGGCTCAGGAAGGAGCACCAGCATCCACCAGGCTCAGGAAGGGAGCACCAGCATCCACCAGGCTCAGGAAGGGAGCACCAGCACCCACCAGGCTCAGGAAGGGAGCACCAGCATCCACCAGGCTCAGGAAGGGAGCACCAGCATCCACCAGGCTCAGGAAGGGAGCACCAGCATCCACCAGGCTCAGGAAGGGGGCACCAGCATCCACCAGGCTCAGGAAGGGAGCACCAGCATCCCCATGAGCAGCAGTGCCTCCTGGGAGCAAGGAGAATTCAACATCTTTGCTGAGTCTGAGGGGGGCAGTTTTATTCAGCAGCCGTGAGGAACCCACTGAAGGGTGTACCCTTGCTGACACAATCTCACACTCAGGCAGCCTCATTTACCCCCTAATTGACCTCACCCAGGGCCCCAGGCAAGACCACTCCTTCCGAAGACTCTGACAGCTGTGGCTTCTCCCCAGGGTTTGGTCTGGCTGATCTGAGTGGGGTCTGGGCTTAAGTAAGAAAAAAGACTTGTAACGTTTCTGCATTCAGTAACTGCCACCCAGATACCTCCTTCCACTGGAAGAAGTGCTCCCCGCAGAAAGAGGAGGAGGAGGAGGAGGAGGAGGAGGAGGAGGAGGAGGAGGAGGAGGAGGAGGAATGCTTCAAATGACCTAATCCAGTTCATCACTTTGCAGCTGCCTGGCCTATGACCTCAGTGTCGGGGACACTAACCAACAACAGCCAGGACAGGACTTGGAGCTTGGTCCACAGCACTTTGGGTAAGTCACCCAACCTCTCTGGGCTTCCACTGGGAAAGGGCTGGTCTAGTTAGATATTCTCTAAGTGATGCAGTGTTTCCCTGATTTCCATGATTCTTTCTGTCTGTGCTACTAATAGTGAGCTCTCCCTCCCAGAGATGGAAGTTAGGAAGGCAGTCCCCTCTCCTCACATCTAACCATTAGGAAGAAAGCTGCCAACTCCCCCAGGCCATCCTACCTCAGCATGTACACACACACAGACACACAGACACACACACACACACAGACACACACACACACACACACACACACACACACACACACACACACACACTCTTCAAGGACACCAAGCCTTCATCATGGGGTTAGCACTGTTACCATAAACACCTGTTAAAACTCAGTTCATGAGCAGTTTCTGATGCTGCAAACTAGAGTATTTAATTAAACATTACTCACTCAGGAAGCAGCGTCTGCCAGCTCACCACCACACTGCAGTTTGCTTTCAGAGAGAAAGAGAGAGGAAGAGAGAGGAGCGGGGAACCCTGCTCAGCCGGCAGGCACTGGCAGGGGCTTCCCTCGCTCCAGCAATACCCACTTACCAGGATCAAACAGGCAAGGGCAGTCACACTCCTTCCAGAGCCAATGGCCAGCCCCACTGGCTACCCCGGATGGTGTGCGCACACAAGCCACACACACACACACACACACACAGATGTATAGACACATGCTCATGTCACGGAAATATGTTCACAGACACGCAAGAACACTTACAAAACACATATTCACAAGGATACACGGGCACAGACACATAAACACACGAGGACACACGCCCATACTCAAAAGCACACACACAACTTCCTGGCCGGCCAGCATCTTTACAGGCACCATTTGGCAAACATTCAGAGCCTTTGCCATCGCACACTGGTAAACTTGGAAATTAAGAGTCTTTACACGCTCGGCAGGCGCGGGGCAATCCATCCCGCTGCTCCACCAGCCAACTCTGACTGCTCTTGTTTCTGTTTCCATCGATTTCCTAACATAACCTCGGTTGCCGGGAGAAGCATCGGCGGCTCCGGGGTGGCTGGCGCCGCGGCGCAGTGTCACCAGGCGGTCTCCCATTGAGAGGCGGTACGGGGCCGGATCGGAGGGGGACCGGGACAGTAGTGAGCGCTGCAAATTGGAGCCCGGACTGGCGGGAAAAGCGAAACTAACTAAAGTCAGCAGGGTCGCGATGCTCGGTGCGGAGGGGTCCACTCTACTTCGGCAACGGGAGCCGGCCTCGAGAAGACAACCCTGAGGCGCCCCGAGACTACCGCGCGCCCCAGGCCTCTTTCCGTTCTGCAGCCGCCGAGGTTCATCCCTGGGCGCGACAGTCCTCGCTGCACTGAGGCCCCCGCCCAGGGCCGCCCCCGCAGGTGGGACCCCAGCGCTTCCAGGAGCCGCCCTCAGCCGCACAGGCGGCAGCGCGCTGGGCGGCGCCCGGCCCCTCTCCAGGGACCCACAGCGAGCAGGGCTTCGGGGCCAGCACTTCCCGCCGGGTGCCCACCCATGCCCACCTCTGGCCCGCGCCCACCCTCTGAGCTCCCGCAGCGCGGCGGTCCCCACGTCGCCCCCTGCCCGGGTCCCAGAGGCCGACCGCGCGCCCACTCACCGGGTCTTCGGTGGCCCGCGCCGCCTACCGGGCAGAGAGGCCGCGGCCCCCGGAGCTCTGGAGGCTCGCGGTGGCCCGGACCGCACCCGCTGCTGCAGAGCGAAGTCGCTTCCTTCCCGCGGCCCCGGCGCCAGCGCCTGGAGCTGGTTCCTGCAGCAAGCAAGCGCGCGGGCCGCTCGAGCGCGACTCGTGCGCTGAGAAGAAAAACCAACCGACCGCTCTAAAGTGGGGGGCGGTGGAGGGAAAGAGGGACGTGCCGTGGGCGGGGTTTGCACGCCCCACCCCGCCTTCAACTGCCCCGCCACGCCCCGTGTCGAGCTCCTTGCACCACGCCCTACCCCGGGCCACGCCCTTTATCCCCGCCCTCCCTCCTCTGCCAGCCCCTCCCACGCCCCCGCCCCGCCCCGCTTTTCCACCGGGCCCCGCCCCTCCTCGCCACGCCCCTCCACTCTCCCGGCCTAGTCTTGGGTTTCCCAGCTCCCAGCGCTGCGAGGCGCCCGAGAGCTCGGAGCGCACAGGGTGCAGAGGCGGGGCGGGATTACCGGCGTGCGAGCTCTGCAGCCCTCGCCACCCCCCTCTTGTGGAGGTTCCCTGGGGTGGTGGAGGCTGCAGCCAGGCATCTCTGCTCTGGCGTCTGCAGCAACAGCTTCAATCCCTCCGGAGGAGTTTTTGGGAAAGGCTGGGCTTGAAGCCGGGGTTGTAATAACGGAAACCCTGCGGAGAGCTGCGGTGGTGCCAGGCCCTGCATTGGGGAGTTGAGGTTCATTCATGGGGGGAGAGGAGGGACAGTTTGGCAGGGTGAGGTTACAGCAATAATCAGAGGAGCAAACCCTTGCTTAACTCGTTTGAAACTCCAAGTTTTAAGGTTCTGTAATGGCTGCGTGCTAAGGACGGTGTTAAGAGTCCATTTATAATCCCACTGGACGATACTCACTCTGTTTTGGCGCCCGTGGGGCCAAGCAGGCACCTCAGGACTTGGAGTCCCGAGGGGCTGGTTACATAGGCATTCACGTTACCTAGATGTCTCCGAGTTTAGGACAGTGTGAGCGACAGGGAGTCTCCCTCCAGCTTCTAGTACTTGACATAAAAAGTGCTGTTAGATTCTAGTCTGCGGAAGGAATTTTCCTTTCCCCTCACTGTGCACAAGAGAGGAGTCTGGGGGATCTCCGCACTCTTCACCTGTGAGAGGGAGGGCACGCTCGAGAAGTCGCTGTGAGCACTCTGGTCAGTGTAAAGCCCCAACCTGAAGGGCCAGAGGCTGTTGTGATGATTCCAACAACACTGGGGAAGTCTAGTTTTGTTTGAAAACATAGATGCCTCCACCTGCTATGGACAAGGCGGGCCTGAGCGGGAAATGAGGTCTCTCTGGGGCCCTATAGGTCCATAGCCCTACAGGTGGGCAGCCCTGTCAGTGACTTGGGGGTACTGCCCACTCGGTGGGCTGTCATGACTCCCTCCTGTCAGCCTTTTCCCAGTCTGAAAACTTGCAGCATTCTGGAGTGATCACAGCAGCCACCAACCTACTCCAACACGGGAGGACAGCCAGTGTGCAGCGAACTATGTGTCCCTTATCAGGTGTGGCCATCCCAAAGGGCTGCCACTGCAGCCGTACCTGACCAGGGGCCCACATAAGTTCCGGTTCCCCACAGAGTGTTCTTCCAGACCTTGTCTTCAGCCTGGGGGGACGGACAGCTTCCAGGACAGACTGGAGCACACTTCAAACCATTAGAATGGTTCATCTGGGGGACCCCGAGAAAGGCAGTTCTCAAAAGTCTGGAATGCCTGTCTGTCAGCACTGATCTTGAACTATTGAGCTCTGATCCTGTTGGTCAATAGACACTGACAGTCTTCCTGGGATGGAAGACTGGGGTTCTGGGATGGAAGGCTAGACGTCATCAGGCGGTTAGTCATATAGCAGTGACCTCTGTGACTCACCGCAAGCATTAGTAAAGAATCCTCAAGGCCAGGTTGTGAGTGAAAGGGGTGTACTACTATTGTTTGATGAATAAGCCAAAATCTTGCAATAGTGTAACACGGCTGATAAACACCATTGGAAGGTCAGCTGATAAGTGCTTGAAGCCTGAGTCAGGCCTGTGGCCCACAGCAGAGGAGGTGGGTCCACATTCCCAGTGCTGCCCAAGCCCTCCCACGGCCCAGTCCTACACCGTGGATGCAGTTATCATGGGTGCTCACTCCTTTAATCTTGAGGAAATGATACGCATGGACACTAGGGAACCAGCCTGCAGACTTCCTTTTTCTGATGACAGCTCCAGGTCTAACTCGAGATGTCTTGGACATTTGAGCCAGGAGGGAAGAGCCCTGCTGTGTTTCAAGGCTGCAGGCTGTCTTCTCTGACACCCTTTGGACTAGGAGCAGCCTAGTGTCAACCCCACCTCTGTCCTTTGCTCACTCTGTGTCCTTGACCACGATACTTACCCTGCAGGGATTGTCTCGAGGTTAATCTTTGTGCGTGCCTCTCTATATAAATGTGGGCACCAGTATATCACAGCATTCGTGTGGAGGTCAGGGCAACCTCGGGCATTGGTCCTCACCTCTTCCTCATTTGAGACAAGGGTCTTGTTACTGCACACGTCAGGCTGGGCTACCCATCCTCACCGATTAACAGAGGCAGATTCAAAGTGGAAAGCACAAAAAGAAGATGATGCATTCATATAGTTGCACTGGGAAGAGGGACAGAGAGGTCTAGTAAACCCCACAAGCTTGGGATTCTGAGGTGGGTTAGAAGCCGGGGATTTGCACATCTAAGCAGTGCCAGTCAAAACACGGCTCCACCCGGCACTGGCCCATCATTGTTCGGGGGTCCAGTCTCATCCTGTAGGAAGGCCTGGCGTCCTTAGAACCGTGTGAAACCTCTCTGGGAGACACCCCCCCTCTGGCTGGTGTCCTTTCCTTCTTCCAGCGTGAGATTCCTGGGGACATTCACATTTCTCTGGGGTCCACTGTTTCAATAGTCCAACAGTCAGACTGAGAGACACATGTCCCTTTAGAATAGCTTCGTTTCTGCCAGGTCTGCTACCAGAGCTTCTGGGGATTCTCCCATACCCCCCCTCCCCGCCTCGAAGTCTGAGTGTCGAAATGAGATTCTAGAGGATCAGCTTCCATGCCTACTTTTCATGGATGTTTGTTTTCCCCAGCCCAAGAGATGAGTTTTGTTATCCAGGGAGCTGCTCTAGGTACCTTCCAGCGTCTTCAGAGAGGCGCCTTGTCATAGGTGTGTGTTCATCTAACAAATATGAGTGCAGGACATTGTGTTAGGATGAAATCAAAAGGTTTTGAGGAATTTAAAGATTCCGGGGATTTGTGAGACACACAAGTGTAGCAAAAGCCACCAAAACAGAAAGGACAATCACTGGGGCATATTAGTCAATGTAGGCACCCATAGCCTAAGATAGAATTCTCTCACAAAGTAAGACTAGGCTGGTTCTTTCACAGATTTTGATCATGTAACGCTCATGATTTAGTGTGTCCATCCTTCCAATATTTGTCCTGGGGCTGGGGTGGGGCACGGTGCTGCTGCAGAATCACTGTTATTGAACATTGACACCTGCTGGCAGAATGTGAGATGGCAGTATGGCTCTAGCAAATGTTCAGAGAAAAGTTCCTGTAACTTTACACAAGGCTTTGGGTTGTCCCCAAGCTTGAAGAGTCCCTAAGGTTCTGAGAAGGCATTGACAGAGAAACAGTCATTCTGTGGGATGCAGCTCAGGTAGCACGCTTAGTATCGCATAAACCTGGCCTTGCTGGCATGTACCTGTAAACCCAGTGCTTGGGAGGTAGAAGCAGGAAGATATAAAGTTCAAGGTCAGAATCCCTTATAGTGAGTTCGAGGCCAGCCTGGGCTACGTGGAATCCTAAAGAGATGGGGGATAGAAGGATAGGGGAGATCTTGGGAGTCTATTTTTAAAGATGTATTTATTTTTATGTCAATGAGTGTTTTGCCTGCATGTACACAAGCATACTGCATGAGTGCCTGGTACTGGCGGAGGCCAGAAGAGGGTACCAGGTGGCCTGGAACCGGGAGTTTTGGATGGTTGTGAGCTGTCGTGTGGGTGCTAAGAATTGAACCCACATCCTCTGAAAGAGCAGCCAGAGCTCTTAACCACTGAGCCTCCTCTCCAGCCCTGACTGCAATATCTTCTAAAACTTGTTGCAGCACAATAACAGCCTCAAACTGGAAGGCCGGTGCCTCCGTCAGCTTTTCCTGGTGACGTTTTACCAGCCCTGCAGGGTATTTTCCCCT
This sequence comes from Cricetiscus sungorus, assembly GCA_030556225.1. Classification (NCBI taxonomy): domain Eukaryota; kingdom Metazoa; phylum Chordata; class Mammalia; order Rodentia; family Cricetidae; genus Cricetiscus; species Cricetiscus sungorus. The sequence goes on along the minus strand of JANBXA010000311.1, from coordinate 6,349,533 downwards.
AGGACATTTTTACTAGAACGGCAAAACTGTATTAACACGGTACAAATGAATGGTTCCTTGAAGTATTTCTTCCTTTGGTCCCTCGGGATTTATTTATTTTATTAAGTGTTAAGGATTCTTTCTCCCCCTGCTGCCCAGTCTTAAGGATCTTAATGAACTCATACTGTGCCTCTCTGGTTTTCCTTCCTCCCTCCCTCCCTCCCTCCCTTCCTTCCTTCCTTCCTTCCTTCCTTCCTTTTTTCCTTTCTTCCTTCCTTTCTTCCTTCTTTCCTTCCTCTCTTTCTTCCTTTCTTCCTTCCTTCCTTCCTTCCTTCCTTCCTTCCTTCCTTCCTTCCTTCCTTCCTTCCTTCCTTAACCCTCCGAGTTCACTTGGTGCTGCCTGATGGAATGTGGGCCTGATCTCCTTGATCTGCTCTTACACGGAGCTTGTACTGGTAACTGTAGCTGTGGCAAGTTCGTGAGCACAAGGGACACGCATGTCCAGAAAACAGCATGTCACAGGACTCCTCCCATTCCTCCAGCTCACATCTTTCTGTTCCTGCTTCAAGGGTGTCCCATAAGCCTTGGGCAGTGTGTATAGGGGGAAGGTATTAACATAGATGTGCTTTGGTGGTCCTGCCGCCCTTCTCAGCCCCAAATAAACACACGGACGCTATATTAGTTATGAAACTGTGGGGTTTCTTATGGGCTAGCTCTGTCTTAATTATTACCCCCATTTCTATTACTCTAAGTATTTCCACATGGTCTTGTCTTATCTTACTGGAGAAGGGTCTGGTGCATCCTGTCCTCCCGGTCTCCACATGGTGACTCCTTTTTGCCTACACTTCCCAGAATTCTCCTCTTCTCCTAGTCCCACCTATCATCCTGCCTTATTAGCCAACAGTGTTTTTATTCATTAACCAATAAGAGAAACATGTACACAGAAGGCCAGCCCCATCATAGATGTCCCATGCAGGGCTGAGCACTCAACAGCCATTCTTCTCAGCACTCCGGCCGGTTCTGCGTCTCTGCATCAACTACTGCTCAAGGCAGAAATGCCCCTGGCCATGGCTGGGAGCAGCACAGTCTACGGTCAAAAGCAATGAATATTTACAAGGCGCTCAGACAACATGGCCACTTAGTAAAGAGCATCCTCTCTCCCGCACCCCAGGGCCCACGACCTCCCAAGCATGGACTTTTAACCAGGTTTACAGAACCAGAAATGAATTCCCACCTGAGGAAAAGGCCTCGGGCTCAAACAGAAAGCAGCTGGTCACTCCTGTAATCTTTGTGCCACTGTGGCGCCAGTAGGCACAACTTACCTGGCAGGCCAGTATTGTAGCATTCAGGGCCTCACACACTGGGTAAAACTACTGCTCTCCCCCTTTAGTCCCTGCACAGAACTGTCCTGTGCTGCTCTGCACAGACCAAGCTCCTGGCTTTAGAGAATTTCCATGTACATGGGAAGGGTGACAGGGGATCATTGAGGTCTGGGGACACGGACCACTAGGTAAAATGAAGGCCTGATAAGAAAGTGGCCATGGTAGAACACCTGTAACCCCGGTGCTGAGGACACACGGACAGGGTCCCGAGGCCAGCCAGTCTAGCCCAGCCACCAGTGACCCCAGGTCCAGTGAGGAGCCCTGTCTCAAAGTATACAGTAGAGACAGATTTAAGATGACACACAATGTTGACTTCCAGCCTCTACATACAAGCTACACACACACACACACACACACACCACACATTCACACACCACACACTCACACACACACACCACACTCATACACACCACACACTCACACACATACTCACACACATACACACTCACACACATACTCACACACTCACACACACTCACACACACACTCACACGCTCACATACACTCACACACCACACACTCACACACACTCACACACACACACACTCACATGGTCACACACACTCACACACTCACACACTCACACACACTCACACCACACACTCACACACTCACACACACTCACACACTCATACACACTCACACACCACAATATTGTTAACAGTCCCAAAGTCTGACCACGTCTACAAGGCCCTCGATGGCCTGGCCTGCCTTCTGCCCCCTCTGCCCCCGCCCCCTCTTGCCACCTCTCCTAGCCCCGCTACTCTTCCTCCACCCTTTGCCTCCTCGTCCTCCTCGTCCTCCTGCTTCCTCCCGCCACAGCTGCCACAGGCCTCTCTCTAGGAGCTTCCCCTCCCCTGCTATGCACTGGCTCCCAGCTCCCATCAGCCCCCTTGGTTTGGTCATACCTGATTGCACGCTCTCCCACTGGCCCTGCCTCACGGCAATCTCTGTAGTTTGTCTGAAGAGTTGATGAACCCTAACCTCATCACACTCTTACACTGCATGGAGGGCTGTGTCGGGTTCCCACAAATGCCCAAGGCTCATCTGGGTCCAAGCTGGGCACATGGTATCTCTCCATCATTGCCATGAAGCAAACCATCCCAAAACACAGTGGTTTTTAAAAAGCAATCTTTTATTCCGTCACATGTGTTGAGTAGCTGGGGATGAGCTGGTTCCCCTGGCCTCAGGCTCCAGGCCTGTCTGGGCCTGACTCATAGATGAGCAACCCAGTGTGCGCCACCTGGAACCAGAGCTGTAAAGGCAGCAGGAAGCCTCTGGAAGCCTTTTAAGTGACTGATATGCTGCCTTCCAGAACAAAAGGAAGTCACAGGGGCAGAGGAGGAAGGTACTCCAGCGGGTGGGATTGAGGGAACAGTGACTATTTCCTCAACTATGTCAGTCCCCACTGTCCTCAAATGGTATTTGATGAGTTAATGAAGGCGTTAAGCTGAATAAGCCTAGTCACTGAAAGGGACAGCTCGGTAAAGAAGGAAAAGGGGGAGCCTGACTGCACAGTCATCCTGCTCCCTGACCAGTGTCCCCCGGTGGCTTCTGGGCTGCAGCATACATAATGCCTTGGGTTCAGTTTCCAAGTTCTGCCAAGTTAGAATAAAGCAATCTTTAAAAAGAAAAACCTTGTTTAAAGTACAGGTTTACTGCCGGGCAGCGGTGGTACACGCCATTAATCCCAGCACTGGGGAGGCAGAGGCAGGTGGATCTCTGTGAGTTAAAGACCAGTCTGGTCTACAAGAACTAGTTCCAGGACAGGCTCCAAAGCCACAGAGAAACTCTGTCTCAGAACCACCCCCCCCCCCACACACACACACACACACACACGGCAAAAAACAAGTACCAGCCATAGCGGACAACCCCAGCCCTTGGGAAGCAGAGCAGGAGGGATGACCAGGCTGCCAGACATGACACTGCCTCAAACAAAAACAAAAGAAGCCTCATCTCGCTGATCCCCACGGGAGCTTTCTGCTGTAGGTAAGGAAATACAAGCCAGAGATAAAAATGAATGGCTTGTTCAGGACAGCGTAGCCACTAGCTAAGTTTCTTACAAACTTACAGCTTGGATTCTAACCCATCAGCCCAGGCCTTGGTACCTTTTCTTGTGACGATGACTGAAATACCTCCCAGAAGCAATGTGTGGGAGGAAAGCTTGGCTTGGGCTCACAGCTCCAGTGGCTTTTGGGGAGGGGAAGCACGGTGGTAGGGACAGGTCAGTTCCCGGTTGGCAAGGGCTTGTATGGGGTCTGCCTTGTGGTACTAGAAGCAGAGGGCTCAGGTTAGAAGCAGAAGCAGATACCAGCCTTAAGGTTCCCAACCAACAACCCGTTTCCGCCAGTCAAGCCGCTGTCCCGCAGACGCCACGGCATCTGAAACGGCTCCATGAGGGTATTTCACATCCTAACTGTTACCAGCATCTTGCCCAGGTCTCTGTGTTTAGGTAACATCAAAACCAAAAATGCGGGGCTGGAGAGATGGCTCAGCAGTTAAGGGCGCGTTCCGCTGTTCCTCGGTTCCAGCACCCACCACACACATAGGGCACTTGTCATTCCAACTCCAGGCTCTGATGCCCTCTTCCCGCCCACCCACACACTGTACTCAGGCTTGCACACACGGAATAAGATAAGCCCGATGAAGGGACGGTCTAAGAAGACTATTGAAAAATGTGAGAATAAATATCAGAACAACGAAAACAATGCTAGTAGTCATCCCCTGAGAGTAACAACCGGCTGGGGTGAGAAGGGTGGGACAGGGAGTCCCTGAGGAAGGGTGTTGTTTTATCTTTTTCATACTTAAAATAGCATTTGTGACACGAAATACAGCCCAGTAGAAGGTCACATTCCTAGTGGCGCTGTGTCTGTCTGATCACCGGCCTTGTGGAATCAAATAAATAAATAAATAAATAAATAAATAAATAAATATAAATAAAATAAATAAACGATTTGCGTGCATTTTAAATAGTTCATGTCTATAACAAAATACCACAGGGATTTCTTTCCCAGAGTTCTGCAGGCTGGAAAGCCTGGAATGAAGTCCAAATCCCCGTGTCTCCGTGTGTTTCTACTGCTGTGATTGATAAACACATGGGGAAAAGGAGTGTGGGGAGGAAAGGGTTTATCTGGCTCACAGGCTGGAAGCCATCACAGGGAAGCCAGGGCAGAACTCAAGGCAGGACCTGGAGGCAGGAAGCGAAGCAGAGGCCATGAAGGGTCCTCTCTTTCTGGCTTGCTCAGCTTGCTCTCTTATAGGACCCAGAACCGCCTGTCTAGGGATGGAGCCCCCCTCAGTGGGCTGGGCCCTGCCACATCTGTCACTAATCTATCACTGACCAGCCTTCCGGCTGGCTAATCTAAGAGAGGGGTTTTCTGAGTTGTGGTTCCCTGTTTTCAGATGACCCTAGCTTATGTCAAGGTGACAAAAAGTTAATCAGCACAGCCTGTTTGCCAGACAGTTGTAGCCTATACCGTACCTGTCCTCTCTGTGCCCTGTGAGGTGGGAGTGTAGACAATCTCTCAGGCCTCTTTTACAGGGATTGTAGCCCCAGTCGTGAGGGCACCACCCAGCTCGGAGGACACAAACACTTAGATGGCAACAGTCTGCGTTGTCCTGATTACAGTGCAAATCAAGAAAAGCCAACTGCAACAGTCCCCTTCCGCAGAGGTGACCTTCCCATGGTCACACGGGCATCCCCCAGAGAACAAGGGGCCCATTGCGCTCTGCTGTAGGCACCATGACCCAGGCCTCCTCTGCCTCTTCCTCCTAACCGTCGACCAAGAAGTTGGCTCCAGTCAGGGGCCAAAGGCACCTTGGAGCTCAGAACTGAGGAGCTGCCAAGAGCCCCTACTTGGCTCAAGGAAGAGAGAGGCCCTTGAACCCACGGTCTCTCCTGCCAGGCAGGGCTCAGAGCCCAGGACACAGCTTTCTGTCTCTTGCTGGCAGACAGCCCTGCACAAGGCTCCTGTGAACCCATCAGCATGCCTTGTCCCCTTTCCATTGTCACGGCTCCCCCAATCCTGAACCCTATCTCTCATCTGTGCCACGGGGATGCCCTGGACTTGGAAATGGGGCCCCTCTGGCTACATGGTGCTCTGCCGCATGGGGTAAACCAAACACCGGTCTACCCCGTACCATATCCCAGCCTGTTCTCAGCAGTGGACAAGCCACATAACCACTACTCACCCCACCTGACCCTGCTCCATCTCTGAGCCATGGCAGCTCAGCGTGGGAGCTGCTGCTTCTGGCTGAGGTCCCAGGCGCCCACCCAGAACAACAGAAGACCGAGGCCTGGCATAGATCTAGCTGAAGGTCCCTTCTATTTAAAGGAAAAACACAAGGCAATAGTTCTAGGTGCCAGCTAAGTTGGCTGTTGTGTGGCTTAGTGGTGGAGGGCCCGTCTGCAGCACGGGCTGCAGCAGAGAACGAGGATGAGGTGAGCTGGCGCCTCCTGTCTCTGAGTGGCTCGGGAGACCCTGACATCTGGTTTTAAGTGTGGGGTCTGGTGGCTTTGCCTGGAGCCCCAGAAAAAAAAACTCTCAGGAAATTGGTGGCAATCTGAACTCAGATCCTTTGGCCTCTGGGTCCCTGACACTAGACCACCCAGGATCTGTAACATACCATGAGTGGGCTGAGTCATTTCTGGTGGTTTCTGCCCCCGGAAGCCACTCTGAAGCTGGTAGGGAGGGGGCAGGGGGGAGCGCTGGCTTCAGGATGTCAGCCTGTGCTCCTCAGGTCTGGGCTTCCCAGGGCGCCTGCTCCCTGAGGAGCCAATGGCACAATAGGACACCAAGCCATTGTGTAGCTAGGCAGGGCCACACTAGCCAGAGAATGAGAGCTCAGCGAAGGCTGCCAGAGAAGCTGATGCCACCTGCTTGGGGCCGGCTACTCCCATCATAACCCTACGAAGGCCCTGGCTCTCAGAAGGTGACAGTCCTAGTCAGGGGTGATGGTACATACCCCTAATCCCAGCACTGGGAAAGGGGAGGCAAAAGAATCAGAAATTCAAGGCTAACGTCATAGCAGGTTTGAGGCCAGCCTGGACTATATGAGACCCTGTCTCAAAAACCAAAGACAGAGAAGAAACAGCCAGATGGCTTGATGGGCAAACCCTTGCAACATTAGCCTGAATTCAATGCTCAGAAACCTGTGGGGGACAGAATGGACTCCTGAAAGCTGTCCTGTGACCTCTGCAGGCATCTGTGACATGCTTGTACACACACACACACACACACACACACACACACAGAGAGAGAGAGAGAGAGAGAGAGAGAGGGAGGGAGGGAGGGAGGGAAAGAGAGAGGGAAAGAGAGAGGGAGAGGGAGAGGGAGAGAGAGAGGGAGAGAGAGAGAAGATAAAATATTAAAAAGAGGGTGGGTGGGGGCTTCAGTCTTTCCAGTAGTTTCCATTGAATCTGAGAATGTCTGGGAATCATGCCGTGGCAACTGCCAAAGCCCGAAAAGCAATTTCAGCTGTTGACGCTTGCTGGGGTGAGAGGGGTGAGGCCACCCCCTCCCCGGGATGAATGACCTACCTGTGCAGCAGAGCCTCCCATCTGTCTGGCCCCAGCTGGGGGCTGGTGTCCCTGGAAGAGGTCCCTCTGCCTGGCTGCACACAGCCCTGGCTGCACGGTGCTCGGGGCGGTGGCTGCCTGGGACCTGTCTTGTCTCCTGCAGACTGGGAATCCCAGGCCAGGTCCTGCTATGAAGTTTGTCCCAATACCTAGCAGCACAGTAAGTGCATAATAAGTACTCGGGGGACCATGGAAAATCAGCATTGCCATAAACTGAGCTCCTGAATTGTGGTCCTGGCTCGGTCCCCACGGAAGTGTCCGGAGTCCTGCTGTGCCCCATCCCAAGCTCTCATGATGCCTGCAAGATCTGAGGAGTCTTCTTTCTCCTGAAGCCCCTGGCGACAGACTCTCCGCTCAGCTCATGGAAGCCACAGTGAGGTCTGGCTTTGTGTCTCCTTTCTGGAGAGCAGAGTTAATTATCCCAGTTCACAGAGGAGAAACCAAAATTCAGAGTGGAGATGTGACCCATGGCATTCACTGCTGAGCAGTTAGGATTTGAACTCCATCTTTCATGTTCGGATCTTACAAGGTGTCTTCTCCTCAACAGGCTGAGAACAGGGACCCCACATCCCCGCTTCCTCCCCAGAGGGAGGGACGCGTGTGTCACAGGCGAAGCTGATCCTCCCTGTGGACCTGGGAGGCGGTCTGAGAGGAAATCACTGGGGCAGGAGCCAGAGAAGGGGCGCGTGGGCAGAGGCCAGCAGGAGCCAAGCCCATGGGAAGGAAGAGTTGGTGGCAGCGGAGCTTGGTGGCCTAGCACACAGGCCTGACGGCACATCAGGCAGGGTGTGCAATGAGGAACAGCAGCCTTCGCCCCTAATTGGGGAGACCTGTCACACTGTGACAAAGAAAGGGAGGGCCTGGTCAGATTCCTCATAGCCAGGGACCCAGCAGCTGCCACTGTGCCTGAAGGGAAGAGTTACAGTGGAATGAATGAATGAGTGAGTGAATGAATGAATGAATGAATGAACGAATGACCAACGAACAAACGGTGTTTGTGTACAGATCATCCACTCCTGTATTCCGAGCTGTCACACCACAGCTGAACTGGCTGGACCCCTCCTGGTGTGAGAACTCTCACAGTGTGAGCACTCTCCTGGTGGGAGCACCCTCCCGGTGTGAGCACCCCTCCCGGTGTGAGCACTCTCCCGGTGTGAGCACTCTCCTGTGGGAGCACTCTCCTGGTGTGAGCACTCTCCTGTGGGAGCACTCTCCTGTGTGAGCACTCTTCTGTATGAGCACACTCCTGTGTGAGCACTCTCCCGGTGTGAGCACCCTTCCCGGTGTGAGCACTCTCCCGGTGTGAGCACTCTCCCGGTGTGAGCACTCTCCCGGTGGGAGCACTCTCCTGTGGGAGCACTCTCCTGGTGTGAGCACTCTCCTGTGGGAGCACTCTCCTGCGTGAGCACCCTCCTGCGTGAACACTCTCCTGTGGGAGCACCCTCCTGGTATGAACACGCCATGACAAAAACACTGACAAGCACATTACATCTTTGCACATCACCCAAGCAGTTCTCTTGAGTGATGGCCCTTCAGTCCCAAAGGGAAGATGTTAATGACCCCAGCTAGAGGGGTGTGGGGACACACAGAGCTGCTGGAGGGTCCACCTCAGACTTGTCTGAGTGCGGAGGACTGGACTGGGCATGAGACACAGAAACAAGTCAGGACAGGTGACAGCGACGTGGGGACCCAGCAGCCCAGGAGGACGCTCAAGCAGGGGGTCTGAGCTCAGCTGGAGCCCCGGGGACACACACATCAGGCGGGGCTCCCGGGCCAGTGGGACCACCCTCTCAGTGTTCCGTGCGTCCCGGCATGGCGCCCACTCAGGACCCACGGTCCCTTCACAGGTGTGGTGTGTCAGGCCGGCTTCTTCTGGCATGGTTTCACGTTTTCTTTGTTTATCCTTATCTGCGTGTGTGGACACTGGAGTACAGTTGCGGGGTCAGCACTTTACATGAGTTCCAGAGAGAATACGGACCATCAGGCTTCGTGGACGGGCAGCCAAGAGCCTTCCAGGCCTGCTATGATCTGCGCCACATTTGCTGCTCCAGCTTTGCTTTAGGGCAAAGTCATTCCTGTCCTGCCCTGGCTATGGTTTCTGTCTGGGAGATGGCTCCCGTCTCCTGTGCCGTCTGTGGGGTGGCCCAGTCTCAGAGGCCGGGGCAGCCTCTGCCCTCTCTCAGCCTGCGTAGCCCACGGTGCCCACCTGGAACCATCCTGCCTAGCAGCGCAGGGTCTTATGTGTCTCCCATCGGAGGCATGCCGCTTCCAGTTGCGGCCTGAAGAGCCCGTTCTACCCTAGTCCTTTCTCCTGGGGGACTTGAGGACACAACCATCAATCCCCTTCCTGCTGGGAGCAGCACGATGCTTTGGGCTCCCCACATCATTGGACTTGTAAGGCAGAGTTAAACTCCTGTTTCCCCGTGTCTACAGGTACAGCTTAGTTGGTAGAATGTTTGCCCAACATACCTGGAGCCTTATAAACTAGAGTGGTCACCTGTGCCTATGATATGCACTCTGAAAATGGTGAGTTCAAGGCCAGCCTGAGCTGTGTGAGACACACAGCCCTGGGGTTAATCCCTAGCCCTGTATACAATAAGATAAATAATAATACAAACTAAATATAACGTGAACATGAAGGACCCTGATTGCCTAGTACTCCCTTGGGCTGAGGATGTGTCGGGGGTGGGGGTGGGGGGTGGAGAACCAGCCTGGATGTTCTCTGTCAGCTCCATTGTCCAGGGTTCTTTCCTCACGTGAAAAAATCCAGTCCCAAGCAGCTCAAGCTGGGAAAGATGCAGGATGGATTGATTTGCAGGCAGGGGAAGGCGTGGGCAGAGCCTTGGGCACCACGAGCTGGCTGGAGACCTCAGGCCCCTGTCTGCCGGGCTTCCTTCTCTGGGCCCAGCAACGGGGGAGGAAAGAGGCCAGCTGCAGGCTTGAAACACAGGGCCAGCTCTAGCAAAAAGAGAAATGTGCTTTCCGCCCAATTCTAGGTAGACAGTGGACAGTGCTGGAGTCCTAGCCCCAGCCTTTGGCATATGCCTGAGGAGCGCCCTGCCGGGTGGGAGCACCCTGCTGGGGGGGAGCACCCGCTGGAGTCCTCCTTACTCCTTCCTGAAGTAAAGGAAAGGACTGGCAGGCACCCTGCCTGCTCAGACAGACGCCCACTAGTGGGCGTTTGCAGCATCAGCTTCCCTCAGACCAGGTTGAGACCGGATGCAGGACAAGGCACCTGTAGAGGGACCTAAGTGGCCTGCTGCTACCTGCTCTCCCTGGGCGTCTGTGGTTAGAGGAGAACCAACTTTCACACTTTGTGTGCCTTCACACACACACACACACACACACACACACACACACACACACACACACTGAAAACTTCAACACATCGGAAACGGAAACCAAAGCTGGGCATGGTAGCACAGGCCTTTGATCCCAACACTTGGGATACTGAAGTAGACAGGTCTCTGTGAGTTCAAGGCCAGCCTGGTCCACATAGCAAATTCCAGAACAGCCAGGACTTCATAAAGAGACCCTCTCTCAAAACAAAAACAGAAAAAAAGGAAGCAAGGACAAAGACACTTGCTGGCGGAGGCACCGCCTGTGCCCCTGGATTGGCCGGGATGAAAAGAGCCACTGCCAGCGTTAATCTGGGCAGTTGGAGCGGGGACAGAAGTCCTGTGCTCACAGTTAAGCACTAGGGGAGCCTAGAATATTAAACGCACAGGGCTGTCCTTCAAAGGAAGCGATGTATAACCTGTTATCCGCCCAGAAGGCTAGGAGTGGATGTGGTTTAAATAGCCTGGTGACCTCTGCCGGACCTGTGTGGCTGAGCCTGGTTTGGTTTTTTCCTGGTTAATCTATAGAACCTATCTATAGGAACCTTTCTCTCTATGGAAGTGTCACATGCACTTTACAAAGAATTTCAATGTAGTCACGACTTTGTTTCAATGTAGTCACGGCTGATCTTTGTTAGCTCACTTTGTTTCTCAGAGAGATTAATGAATGCTTTGTTGTACACATGGACTTGAGTTTAATTATCACCAGAAAAGCTTCACCAAATTGTGCCCTGCTTAAATGTGCCTAAAATAAACTACTTGGCGTCAGATTTCTGAAGCTCGAACCAAAACTGGTTACTTATTTGTGTCGAACCAAACTGCTTTCTTGTCTCCCACGGATCGTCACTCTGCTGGCTATGGGGGTTGCAGGGATCTCCACAGATATTCAATGCAAGGCTCATTACAATTCTGACAACATTTTTTTTTGAGACAGGGTTTCTCTGTGTCAAATCCTGGGTGTTCTGGAACTCACTCTGTAGACCAGGCTGGCTTCAAATTCAGAGATCCACCTGCCTCTGCCTCCCAAGTTCTGGGATTAAAGAGGTGCCACCATGCCTGGCTCTGACAACATTCTTCACAAATTCAGATAAAAACAAAACATCTAAGAATTCATGCAGAACTACAAAAAAAAATCACAAATAGTCAAAGTAATTTTTAGAGGAAAGAACATAGCTGGCTAGATCACAATACTTGACCTCAAATTATACTACAGAGCTATAGTGGCAAAGCATGATTTGGCATAAAAAAAAAAAAACAGACATTTACACCAATGGAACAGAATAGAAGCTGCCAATATAAACCCACAAAGCTATGGGAACCTAATTTTTGACAAAGGAGGCAAAAGCATGATTGGTGGGGAGGTGATGTCTTAGTCAAGAGACGAAGCAGGTAAAGCCGGGTTTCTACCTACAAACATATGAAATTAGATTCATATCTTTACCCCGTGTAGAAGTCAACTCAGGGTGATTAAAGACCTTAATTTAAAACCTGGAATGCTGAAAGTGCTGGAAGAAAACACAGGGACTGCTCTTCAAGGCACCGGGGTGGGCAAAATCTGTCCAAATAGAACCAGCCTGGAGCATCAACATGGGAGGGCATGAAAAGAAGAAGTGCACAGCAAAGGGAACCATCAGCAGAGCAAACACACAGCCCACAGGGTGGGAGAGAATCTTTGCCTGCTGCACCTCCGATAAGGGCCAATGTCTAGAGCTTACAAAGGGAAATGAAAGGGCATATCGACAGACGGGCTAATGAGCTGGGCAGAGTTGTGAAGGGAAGAAGCACACACAGAGACAAGAACTATTTTTTAAAATGTTCACTATCCCTAGTCACTGGAGAAAACACAAATGAAAATTACTCTAAGACGCCACCTCATCCCACTCAAAATGGCTATCACCAAGAAACCAGACACTAGGGTTGCTATTGTTGTGTGATGAAACGCCATCACCAAAAGCAAACTGAGGAGGAGAAAGGTTAATTGGGCATATGATTCCACATCACTGTTCATCATCAGAGGAAGCCAGGACAGGAACTCATGCAGGGCAGGAACCTGGAGGCAGGAGCTGACGCAGAGGCCATGGAGGGAGCTGCTCACTGGCCTGCTCCTTGTGGCTTGCTCAGCCTGCTTCCTTATAGAACCCAAGACCCACCAGCCCAGGGATGGAACCACCCACCATGGGCCGGGCCCCTCCTTTGTCAAGCTCTAATTGAGAAAATGCCCCACAGGCTTGCCTACAACCCAATCTTAGGGAAGCATTTTCTCCCCATGCTCCCTCTTCCCTGATAACTCTAGCCAGTACACACTCCCACGGTAGACAGTTGATGGCTTCTGGGGGAGTGAGTCAGTTTTCTTAAGGGTGTGGCCCCTATAGGTTGATCATGGCCCAGTGGATGACCTAACCCATGAACACAAATTGGATTTAGAGGATTACTTTTAAAAAAAAAAAGGACACAAGAGCTGGAGAGAGGGCTCAGCAGTTAAAAGCACTGGCTGCTCTTCCAGAGGACAGGGGTTCAACTCCCAGCACCCACGAGGCAGCTCACAGCTGTCCCAGAAGGTCAGATGCCCTCTTCCGGCCTCCCTGGGTACTCTGCACACATGTAGCAACCACAAACACATGCAGCCAAAACACACACAATTGAAGGGCAATTTTTAGAGAGGATACAAAGTCGGGAGGAGTGGAGAAGTAGAGGAGAAGTTAGGGGAGGGATGAGTTCCATCAAAACACATTGTGTGGAATTCATAAAGAATTAATACAAATATCGTTTTAAAAAGTCTGGGGGCTGCAGAGATGGCTCAGAGGTTAAGAGCACTGCCTGCTCTTCCAAAGGTCCTGAGTTCAATTCCCAAAAACTACAAGGTAGCTCACAACCCCAGCAAAACAACACTGTATAATATATATATATATATATATATATATATATATATATATATTTCATATGCATATATATATATGAAAAAAGTTATCTTTATAAAAAAGAAGTCTGACAACAAATGTTGGAGAAGTTGCAGGGAAAGGGAGCCCTTATTCACTGCTGGAGTACAATCGATGCAGCAGTTATGGAAATCAGCTTGGTGGTCCCTCAAAGAATTAACTGTAGAAATACCCTATGACCCAGCCATTGCACCCCTGGGCATTTACCAAAGATCCCCATACTCCGTCACAAAAATGTTTGCACATTCATGTTTATTGTTGTTCCATTAATGAGTGCAAGGACATGGAACCAAAATAGATGTCCATCAGTGGACGATAATGCAAATTATCGTTCCAGTGTGGTTTACTTACACACTGGAACACCATTCAGTAGCTTAAAAATGAAACTGTGAGGTGTTTTCAGTATAGACCTGGAAACTATATCATACAAGGCGATCTAACCCAAAACACTCGCTCTCTGTCACATTCCAATCATAGCCTATAATGTATTCTTGTTTGCAAGTAACGGGAGTCAGTGTATATAGTCTAAAACTTACAAAAGAGACCAAGAGAAATACAGGCCAAAGGACACAGGAGTCATGAGAAAGAAGGATTTTTTTAATAGTTTCATTTCTGTTATAGTTGTTTTTCATGGTGGATATGCAAATTCAATTGTGTTCTGAGTAGCATTTTTGTCTTCCAAAAGAATACATTTTTAAAAATTTTTATTTATGGCCAAGTAGTGGTGGTGCATCCCAGCACTGGGAGGCAGAGGCAGGTGGATCTCTGAGTTCAAGGCCAGCCTGCTCTACAGAGTGAGTTCCAGGACAGCCAGGGCTACACAGAGAAACCCTGTCTTGGTGGGGAAAAAATACATATATGAATATGTGCATGTTCAAGCATACATGCATGTGTTTGTGTATGTGTGTCTGTGTGTGTGTGGAGGTGGCCTAAGGGACCAGAAGAGGGTCTCTCCCTTCCCAGGTGACTCTGGCCTGTGTCAGATTGACAAGCACTCACCAGCCACGTCTTTGCTCCAAGTCCCCTTGTCTGTCATATTAGCCAGGCTCACAACCCACTTCACTCCATCCCCAAAGAAGAAACAAACAAGTTTATCGTCTAAGAAAATCAGTGTTACATTCGACATACAGAAAGACGTGAAGGGTCTCGGAAAGTTTAAAGGGGCATTTGTTCTAAGTCCCTCATTCTCTGGTGCAGGTGCCAGCAGCCATGAGATTGGGGCAGTTTCCCTGGCGCAGGGGACCCACATTCTTGCTCATGGACATTCCCAACTGTGCCACTGCCCACCGCCATACCTGACAAAGGCTCAGACCCCCAAGTTCCTTTCTATAGGGCAAAGAGTAAGGACATGACCTGGATCACCGTAGTGGCTTGACCTTCTGTGATGACCTGGGTGGAATCTGTCTGCAGACTCACGCATTGGGAGCTGGGTTGCCAGCTGGTGGTCTTTGAGGAACTGTGTCCTCAAGTGTATGATGCCACTGATACATTCATCCCTCACTGACTTTGTAATATGAGGACATTCTCGGAGGTGTAGGAGGCGTCAGCCTTCACTGGTGAAAGCGGCCCCAACAGCGCGTTTTTGAAGGACAAGTTTCGTCTCTTGCCTGTTTTATCCCACTTCCGGGTCACCACGCTCCTGCTCCTGCTCCTGCATGACGTTCTGCCCCAATTCTGGCCCCACAAACAGTCAAGGGACCTTGAGCTAAAATGACCCGAGCCACAATGAATCCTGCCTCCCCGGTGTTTGTCACGGTGACTCGGAAGTCTGTCTTTGGGGAAGCAGGCTCCCCACTCAGGCACGGGTGGGCAGCAGCAGCCCTGGAGACTATTGGAGTCCACTTACCAGGCTCTCCCAAGCGGACAGACACAGGACAGAAGAGCCAACTGTACCAGTCCCCCAGAAACACCGAGGGAGACGACCTGGGCGTTCTCACTCCCTGCTAACCCAGCCTTACCTTCTGTACACACAATGCTTGTTTTTAAATAGGATCTCATCTATCCCAGGCTGGTTTGACCTGGCGTGTAGCCAAGGATAGCCTTGGATTCCTGGTCCTCTTGCCTCCACCTCCTAAGTGCTGGGGTTACGGGTGTGTACCAACATTCCCAGTTTAGTTAGCACTGGGAATGGAACCTGGGGCCTTTTACATGGCAGGTTAGTGGTCTGTCAGTGAAGCTACATTCCATTAATGCACCGTAACCATCCCATGTAGGCCTCCGTGAGGCACAGCCCCCCCACCACACACACACCACGGTGTTTATGTACACCTACACTCCAATGCCAACTCCCAGCTGTTCATGAACTCAAGCAGATATTTGCCACTCAACAGAAAGGGACCTAAAAAAAAAAAAGATACACAGACTACGTTTAATAGCTGAGCCATCTCTCTGGCCCTTCCTTTAAAACACCAGCCATCGATGCAGCATAGGCTTTAACAAAGCCCACCCTTGAAGGTCAAAGAATGAGCAGATTGTCATTAGTTTGAGGTCCTGTCCATGGTCACACACAGACAGGGCCATCCCCTGGGCTGCAAATAAATATGCCCCCAACATCGGTTGGCTGGAGGGCCGATACACCCAAGCCATCCCCATCCGCAGGGTTTGCAAGACCACAGTGAAGTGTCCTCAGATCACTTGCCAGGGTGTCTTATGCTGGCGGCAGCTGTGGGGAGTGACACCTTGCTCAGCTAGAAGCTGAAGGATTCTTGGAGTTCCTCACACCCGTCTGCAGGTGTGAGGAAGCTGCAGAAGGCAGAATTTGGTGTTCCTGGAAGACATCTGCCCCTTGCACCTTCTGGTTTGATTCCTTCCCAGAGGCCACACCGTTGCAAGGAACCCTCACTTACCTGGAAGGCCATCCCGCTGTGGAGTGGGAGGGGCCAGCGGCAGGGCAGCTTTGAGTCTCACATGGGAGACCACATGAGAGCCCACATGGGCTGCATGCAGTACGCAGAAAGCAAAGGACAAACGTGCAACCAACGGAATGACACTGCAGCTACGCTAACACCAGCTCCGATGGGCTCAAGGTAAGTGCAGACAGGGCTGAGTCAGGAACGGATCCCACCTTCAAAGCGCATCTCCCACCACAGCCTCTAAAAGGGGCCCAGACAGAGCAGGGCAGACCCCTGACTGCTGGTGCAGGTTGGGTTCTGACTAATCCGAGTGCAATCCTTTCTCCCGCGGATATAACGTCAAACCCAGCCTTGAGCATGCCTTCAAGTGCCGAGGTCCCTAGGCCACAGCAGAACTTGGGGGCTGAGACACTGGTGCAGATTACTGCAGGAGAGCTGCAGCGGGCGGGGAGAGCAGAGCAGAAGGGCCTCTCTCCTCCATTGGGCCCACAGACAGACTCATGACCTGTGCAGCCTGTGACACCTGGGGCCAGCAGCCTGTTGAGCCCCTTGGCCCCTCCTCTGGAGCGCCATCTCCTGGGCGGGCAGGTACTGACCACTCTGAACTGCCGATGTGATTCGTCCGCAGCTGTACCTCCTTTCCTGACCCTGGATGTTGCCAGGTGGTTTTTTTACCAGTGGACTGAGGCGTGCAGGAGCCCCAGCTGTTTACGATAAAATACAGCTGGAGATCTATCTGCCTCCGAGCCACTCTGTGGGGATGCACACACTTGGTAGGAGACAAAAAAAAGTTCCTGAAAATTAAATTCCAAGAAATAGTCCCATTTATGTTATGTTTTCTGGAAGCTTCTTCATTCCCTTCCATCCCACACCCTTGGCTCTGTCAGAACGGGAAAAGAAACCCAAAGAGAATCGGGGAGGTCAAGCCCTGTTTCTTTTTAGGAGAAGGCCCTTGAGGAAAAGGTCTAAGGTTTTGGTCCAAGTGGCAGGGAACTCTGATTACACTGCTGATTTGGGGCCACAGTGAAAAGAGAGTTTATTTATTTATTTTTGTAGAGCAATAAGAATCAGGGAATATGGGCTGGACAGAGGGCTCAATGGTTAAGAGCACTGTCTGCCTTCAATTCCCAGCACCCCTGTGACAGCTCACAATCTTCTGTAACTCCAGTTCTAGGGGACCTGGCATCCTCACAGAGACACACATGCAAGCCAAACACCAATGCACATACAATTTAAAACAATTTAATCATAAAAAAGAAGCAAGAAATTAAGAAGGGACAAATTAATTAGCAGGAACATTTGCCCAGGGCTGAAAATCAGAATCTAGCTTGTGACACCCACAAGCCCCTCACAAGCTGCAGTGTTTGTGCAGAAGACGCTGTCATGTCACCCCTTCTGCCATTCAAATGCCCCTATGTTCTTCCCGAAGGAATCATGGGCCCATTCAGGGAACCTGAATCTGCCATGTGAGGCCCTCGTGTGTCCCCAGGGTGCTGGGAAGGGGCTATAGAACCTAACAGTTTCTGGCTGCCACTGGACCTGTTGGATATCATCAGTCACTGAGGTCCCACCGGCAGCAAACTGAGCTGTCAACGGGACAACGTGTGCTGGCAGTTAGCATCTCCCTCTCAGCATGGCCACAAGGGCCACCCAAGCAAAGGGTAGGTCTCCGCTCCCCTTGTGTCATCACTCCCTCCCCTCTCCCCAAGGGACGATGGGGCTGCAGCCAGCGGCATCCCCCAGCGCTCTGAGGCAGCCCTGGAGACCGCTGCGAGGCCAGGGGTCCCCACAGCGGCAGGACCTCACCTCCCCGGGGGAGCATGAGTAGAAGAGGACTTTGGGGAAGGAAGGAAGGCCATGTCCCAGATACAAGTGGCCATACATCCCTCTTTCTCCAGGGTCCTGGAACCTATCATTTCTTCCCCACCTCAGATCCCTACTTCCTGACAGGCAGGAAATTGGCAAAGGCTGTGTTCTTCACACCGTGGCCGACTCAACGCAAGTGGTTAATGAAAAACAGAATTGAGGGTATCCCAGGTCCTAAGGCTGAGACCCAAGACACGGGTCATGTGACTGAGTGGTGACAGGAAGCACTGTTTGCCATGGACAACAGGGCACGAGGTCTGGAGAGCAGCCTGGGGGGGTCCTGACTGCACCACTCCTTCCTAACCCAGGGCAGAAGGAAAAGGGGCGCGTGCACACAGGTGTCCATGTCTCCCACCAGCCTTCCCAATGTGATTTTATTAGTGCTTGCTCCTGGAAAAGAAATCTTTGGTATTTCCCCACCCTGGCCGTCCCTGTGCAACTCCCCACAGATAGAGCGAGTCATTCTTCTGGGTAAGAACAGGACATTCTAGGCTCAGGCCCGGTAGTGACTCACTGTTATTCAGAATGGTGACACAAAGCTTGTTCACCCTCTCTCCCGAGGCATGCAAGACCCCTTCCTCTCTGACTTTGAAACTTCAGAGGGCAGAGTCCTTAAAGAACAGATGAGAACGCACTGGGGAAGCCAGAGAGGCAGACCATAAAACAAAGAAATGACGTTTGGCACTGAACTGGCCTGGGGTGGAATGTGAGTGGTGGCACGTGGGCTCCCCCACATGGCCAAAGGTGGAAGCTCACCTGCCACTACGCCAGTCAGAAAAGGACCCCAGGGCATTGTGGGTCCTTTCCTGCGGCAGAGGGTGCTGTCGTCTGGGCCACTGGAGGCCAGAGGAAGCAGAATTTTAACCAGAATCCCTTTCATCCATCCAGAGCCCCGGCTCAGCCACACTGTGCACACATCTCTAGTGCAAACACAGGTTCTTTTCCAGGCACGGCCTGGGAGGAAGTACAGTCAATCAAAAGGAGAAAAACAGATTTCCTGATGCTCCTCTCTGGGACAATGCTGGAGGACACTGAGACTGTGGTGAGGCAAGGACCGTGGTGACCCTCCCATGACCTGCTTGTCCTTGTGACTAACAGGAGGCCGAAACAGAGAGTGCATGTGCCCTGACACACTTGCTTTATGTTGTTGGCTTTCTTTAAAAAAACAAAAACTCAGAGGCCCCGGAGGAGGCTGAGTTAGGAGCTGTGTCTATCCTGTTCCCAGTGGTACCGGGTTAGCAGTGAAGGAAGAGGTGGAGAGTCAGCGGCCAGGCTTGGAGCCCTGGAGAGGTAGTGTGATGAGAGCTGGCTACAGCCTGCCCCCTAGTGCTGAGAATTGGTCACATACGCCCTAGAGAGAGGCTGTGAGATGTAGTCACCCCCGACCCCCAAGGGGAGACAAAGAGCCCGGTCTACATATAGATCAGAGACACCTGATGGTCCAGTGATGGCAGAAGGGTTCTCAGTGGGGAAAGGGAACACAGGTCTTTAGATTGGGGGTGGGGGCTGACATGGCAGTGTCTGTGTCCCTCCTTGGTATACAGGGAGAAGGGCAAAGGGGAATGCTGAGGACAGTGGGCACAGAGCAGGTAGAAGCTGCCTGAAGGAGGATACACAGAGGGATGAAGGGATTCCAGAAGAGGCAGGCTACCCGGTGCAATCTCAGGACCGTTTCTACTGGTCTTGCCTGGCTCGGAGCACTACATTGACCCAGAAGATCCACACCCTTCTTCTCCGACTCTGGCTCCTCTTCCTAAACAGTCCAAGGGTCTCCGGCCAGTCTTCGCACACCACACTGGTTCTTTAACTTGCAGCCTTCTACCTGTCATGTTCTGTGTTGTAGATACTGATGAACAGCTGGCAGAGGCTTAGAGGTCTGAGTTTTGAGCCATCGCCACAGCAGCGGTCTGAGTTACGCCTGCTTTTTCGTGTCTAGGCACCATAATTACACAAAACCAGTGGACCCAGAACGTGGGGCAGGGTTTTGTCCTCCCTTCCCTGGGGCCTGACTCCAGCACCGGGCTCCAGACAGCAAGGCACACTGATGAGTGAGAGAAGGCTTGAGAGGGACTAAGACCGGGAGCTCCTGTCATCCCAGAAAGGCCTCGTAATCCATGTACCAAACCAGCTGACCAGAAAAAGGCAGTACACCTGAGATGGGCCACTTCTTAGGCTCGTGGCCAACACGGCTCACCAGCATGGTGATCTCACGTTTTGTCCTCCCCATGACCAGGACGGCCACCTTCTTGGCACGGTTGATGAGTGGCAGGCTGAGGCTCATGCGTTGGTGTGGCCTGAGTGGGCTCTCAGTCAGTACCACCAGCTGATCACCATCCAGGCCGGTGGGTGACTGTGGGAACAGGGAGGCCGTGTGCCCATCAGTGCCCATGCCCAGCAGCACCAGGTCGAAGCTGCTGTTGGCCACCAGGGCTGAGATCTCGCTGGCATAGGTCTGGGCGCCCTGGTCCTCTTCGGCACAAAGCCGCTGGTGCAGGTGCACGGGCATGGGGTGGATATTGTAGTAGGGAACCCTGACATGCTGCAGCAGGTGAGTCTGCAGACCCTGGAAGTTGGACTCTGGGTCCGAGAGGGGGACACAGCGCTCATCCACCAGCCACAGGTGCGTGTGAGCCCAGGGGAAGCTGTAATGCCCTGTGGCCAGCTGCTGGAAGAGGGCTATGGGGCTTGACCCACCCGACAGCGCCAGGTGGAACTTGCCAAAGCGTCGGACAGACTGTTCTGCGGTGACCTCAATGTCACTGGCTAGCTTGGAGATGAGCTCCTCTGGCCAGGCTGTGATCAGTGGGCTCTCTCTGTACTGGGCCCTGAGGACCTGGAAGTCACTGGGCTTTGGGACTGACCCTAGCTCTGGCATCAGCACCTCTAGCGGCTGGGAGAAGGCCAGCTGGCCGCCACTGAACTCAAAGTCCAGCAGATGCCCGCTCTCTGCTCCCCCAGGGTAGAGGCGTGGAACTTCGAGGGCCAGGCTGTCCAGTAACGGGGTCCAGAAGGCCCAGGAGGCCAGCAGGTTCTCTGTGGTGATGAAGGACTCCTTTCGGCACTGGAAGATGTGGGACAAGAGGATGGAGTAGGCGTCTTGCTCCTGCACGGGTCTATAGGCATAGTAATCAGACAGAGGACGGCCGAAGAGGCGCAGCCCGGGCTGGCCCTGCACCTCCTTCCAGCTCTGGGCGGGCAGGTAGGGCTTGAACAGGTTCCGGCTGACCAAGATGGTGGGGTGGCCCAGCTCGCCGTGCCCAATGTAGAAGACGATCTGCTGAGGCAGGCACCGGCTCCGCTCCGAGGCCCAGTGTGCCTCGCTCTGGGTGCAGTAGGCCTGGTTCCTAAACAAGATCCGCACGTAGCCCACCCTTTCATCCAAGGCCTTGCCTGACACCAGGATGAAAGGCACCCCCTCCCAGCGCAGGTTGTCGATGTGGACAAGGACACCTGAGGAGGGAAGGAACAGACAGTGACGCCCAGCCTGCCAGCCGGCTATGCAGTCCACGCTGCACCCAGTCTACCTTGCACCGCCCTGCCCCATCTTGCTGTGCCTTCAGCCTTCCGATGTGTCTTCTTCCCTGGCAGGGGTGGAGACAGCCAGCGGGGTTAATTCTATGGCCATAACACCAGCACTCCGAGGTTCCTCTGAGAGACCCGGTCTAACCAGCACTGGACCCCGCCATGGAAGGCTCCGTGCGGGGCAAAGGGGGCGAGAGGCACATTGATTGGATCTGACGGGTAAGGGCAACGCCTGAGGAAGGGCAGCTGTTTGTGTGAGCCCCCAGAAAGGAAAGCAAAGCCAAGCATGAGCAGAGGCCAGGTGGGGGGGGTGGGTAAGAGGAGTCTGTGCAGTGGGAGTGATGCAGGCAAGTGTGCGCATGCCATAGCCATAGATGCCGTGCGCTGACATACTGTGCACAAATTCAAGCCTAGCCGAGGTCTTGCCTCCTGTGTCCTCACCAATGAGGACAGTAACTGCACTGGCCTGGTGGGAGTGACAGGAGGTAAATGTGCTGACCAGCACACCAAACGGCCTTTATACGCAGGGGCTGACTCATGCCCATCGTCACTACCTGCTAGGAGCCAGCCGCTCTGCCCAAAAGGCTCCTGGAACTTTCCAGGTGGCTCTAGCAAGCATCTGCTGGCCAAAGGTGGTGTCTGTCCACAGGGACATTCCTTGGCTGTGGCTGGACAGGTTTGCGGTATTATGGAAGCTACATGCACAGCCCACAAAGGTGGTGCCTATGTGAGCCCCACGGGCATGTCCTCGGGAGACCTTTCTGGGACTGAATGGAAGCTGATGTAGGTGACCGGCAGCTTTAAACTGGCAGAGGGCCTAGGGGGTGGTGATCGCCATGTACTGAGCATACTGTTGTCAAGATTCCTTGGAGTCCGAGCTACCACGCTTCAAAGGGCACTGGGTGAAAAGCTGCCTCCCGCTGGTGGTGACACCACAGCTGCCGGCCGGCCCTGGTACCTACCTGCAAACGTTGGTGTCAGGCTCTGGAAACTGTCTGGCTTCTGCAGCTCCTGACGCACCTGCGCGCTGTAGACCTGGTACTGGCCCAGGACGGCACTGCTCTTCTGCAGTCCCCTCAGGGCCTGGAAGGCCTGGAGCTTGTGCTGTAGCACGGCGGCTGAGCTGCTGATGTTGTGAGGTAGCTCCATGGCTACCAGCGTGAGGATCTCAGTCAGATGGTTCTGCAGGGTGTCACGGATGACGCCATACTCCTCATAGAAACTGGCTCGGCCTGAGCAACGGGGGGGGCATTGTCAGAAGGGTCCCCGGGGCGGTAAGATACTAAGTACCCCAACCCATCGCTTCTCCTGGCATCCTCATGCCTTCATCCAAAGAACCCATGCCAGGGTGCCACAGCAAACCTCAGCATGGGACGGGAAAGGGGCCAGTCAGGGCAACCTCCCTCCACCAAAAACTGCTCAGGGAGGATCGTCCCACTGGGGCTGGGCCTGTTCAGGGATTGTCCAGGGAAGATTCTAGTCTCAGGGTTGGGCAGAGACATCTGTGGATCTTGGCTAGCCTCCTAGCCTGCCTCTCTCCCTCCCTGGGCACTGGCCAGCAGACGGAGCAAAGTGGTCATGGAGAGAGGAGGGCAGCGTGGCAGAGAAAGGAGTAGGAATGGTACGGAGGCTTGCAAAGGGAGGCAGGATGCAGAGGGGAAAGAAGGCTGGGCGGAGCTTGGCAGCACAGCCTTGCCTGCCCCACATGTGGCCCTGGGCTGCAAGCTCAGTACCACAAAAAAGAGACAAGCGAACAGGAAGTTGCTGCACTGTGTGCATCTCCTCACCAGAAGGTGACAGCACATTGTTTAAGCACACGGACATATATGACAAGAGTAAAGAGAGTCGACATGCTTGTCATGTGCACATGAAGATCTCAGCTCAGATTCCTGGCACCCGTGTAAAAAACTGGGTGTGGAGGTGCATACCTGCAATGATCCAGCCCCGAGGAGATGGAGACAGGAGGGACCCAGGAACAGCTGGCTGGGTGCTAACTCCAAATAAATAATGTGGAGGATGACTGAGGAAGACACCCGTCTCCACACAAGCACACATGTACACACACACACACACACACACACACACACACACACACGTGTAAAACATACAAACAGAAGTAAGCACACTCAACGCTGGAAATGACAGAGGACAGGAAATAGGATAGAGTCCGAGGAGACACACACAGGAGCTGTCAAAGGGCTTCTCACCAACTGCGCGGGCTACAGGGATGACCGCGGGCAAAGGCACCTGCTGATCAGCCTGACAACTGTTCCAACCCCAGGTCCCATAATGGAAAGAGAAAGTGGCCCCCACAAGTCATCTGCTAACCTCCACATGTGTGCCATGGCATGCACACACCACACACGCACACACACAGTAAGGAAACAAATAAGCACATGCTAAAGTGTCTGTGAAGTAAAGCACTGTAGGAGCTTGGATGGGGCAGAATGCATTCATCATGCTTGAGGCTCTGGGCTCATTCCCAGGGGAGCAAACACAATATTTAAATTAAAACCTGTTTGCATTTCTTATTACACAGTTATATTTGTCTTGCCTGTATCTTCTAAGCACTGTTTTACCTGGAATCTGGTTAATATTTAATCCAAACAAAGGGGAGGCTTGCTCTGAGCATGGCTGAGCAGGCACCCTCAGTCTTCAGAATCTGCCCTACTAGACACACATGGTGACGATCTGGAAATAATAAAATTTAAAAAGGCAGTTGTGGGGCTAGAGAGAGGGCTCAGTGGTTAAGAGTACTTGCCACTCTCCAGAAGACCCAAGTTTGGCTGCCAGCACACTCAACTATCTGAACTCCAGCTTCAAGAGATTTGTGCCCTCTTCCGGGCTCCACAGGTACACACTCACATATACAAACATCCACACACACACACACACACACACACACACACACACACACACACACTTAAAATAGAGCCAGGCAGTGATGGCTCACACCTTTAATCCCAGCACTTGGGAGGCACACCTCTATGAGTCTGAAGCCAGCCTGGTCTACATAGTGAGTTCCATGACAGCCAAAGCTACATAGTGAGGCCCTAAAATAAAAACAGAGTCCTTTAAAAAGATATGTCTTTTAAAAATGGTAGCTACAGGAAGCTGGAGGTGGCTCAGCATTTGTTGTTCTTACAGAGGACCAGGGTTCAGTTCCCATCACCCACATGGTGGCTCACAGCCATCCCTAATTCCAGTTCCAGGGGACACGACACCCTCTTCTGACTCCTACAGGCATCGGGCACTTGTGTGATTCACAGACACAACATATTCAAGCAAGATGCTTGGACACATAAGGCAGAAACGAATCACCTTTTAAAGAGGTACTTGCATCTTATGATGGTGTCCATTTAAAATCTGCTGACTCTGAGGAGCGCTGATATGACATATGGTGGTTGTCACCAGAGGTACAGGGTGAGGCGACAATGGACTTCACTGGGCCCCAGCGAGATTTGAACCTGGCTAGTTACAGCCTCAGGAAGAAGCTGGCTGCTGCCTCAGCCTGGCACCCGGATGGCAAACCTGCTTCAAAGCTGCTCAGACACGGGAAACCCATGCCCCGTAAAAGCAACGAATCAGAGCAGACTCAGGCAAAGAGAGGGCGGCTTCGGCTTTAGGAACAGATTAATTTTTGATGGAGAGAGAGCACCAGAGTCCTTAAAAGCCCGCAATCTGCTTACCATTCATTAATTTCCTAAATCCCTGAGTGGCCCCTTTCCTATTTTTATCCACCCGCTTCTTGATTCTGGGGAGCTTGTGTGCCTAGGGTTTTACCTGCTGAGGGGAAGAGAGCAGCCTTTATCCCTTCAATTCTAGCTCGGAGGTGTGTGGGTGCCGGTGTTTAGCACAGCCCACAGCCCGTGTGTTCATGGTCTCCGCTCCCAACCCGGTCAGTTAGGAAGGACCAGGGCTGTGGCCTGGGTCACACGGGAAGAAAGAGATTGCGGGATTGCAGGGCTCAGCAGCTGAGCGGGCAGGTGGAGGCCAGGCGCTAGCACTCACATGGTACTCAGTGTGCTGACTTGGTCCAGGAACTAATTTTTCCCCTAAAGGGGTTCTGTACTGGCTTTGCGAACCCTTTTCCAAGGTTAAAGGGTGCCAGCTAAAATCCACATTATTGAAAGCGAAAGTACAAGCAGCACGGCCAACTTAAAGAAAAACCCTGAGAACTCAGTTCCTAGCTGTGCAAGTCCAGAATGGAGCGTGGCTTTGCCCTCTCATCCTGCTCAGTCTAAGGGATGGAAGATGGCCTGAAACTGCTCGCCACCTTCGGCCCAGTGACTGCACCGTAGAAATATACTAGCGGGGAATAGTTAACGATGGTCACAAATGTTCTAGAGGGAGAGACTGGCTGCACAATATTGCAAAGTACCGAAACAACACCGAGTCACAAACTTTAAATTGTTAATTTTACAGAGTATGTGAATTTGACCGCAGGAAAAAATTTCAGAAAGTACTATTTAAAATAGCAAAAACTGGAAAGAGCCAAAATGTCTAGTTGTAGAATTTATACTGCATATTCTGTGATATAAATAGAACTGAACAAAAATACAGAGCTGTTAAAAATATAGTATGC
The DNA here is from genome assembly GCA_030556225.1 of Cricetiscus sungorus. Taxonomy (NCBI): domain Eukaryota; kingdom Metazoa; phylum Chordata; class Mammalia; order Rodentia; family Cricetidae; genus Cricetiscus; species Cricetiscus sungorus. The sequence continues at coordinate 6,323,495 of JANBXA010000311.1, read as the reverse complement.
AGATTGTCAATATATGTGAATGTAGATGGGGTTAACTAAGAAAGGACAGAGAGCATTAGAGACCAATTGCAGGTTGTCACACACTAAGCCAGCATTGGTTGGGATGGCCATCTTAAGACCGTTCCTCTCCCGGCAAACCTGGAAGCATCTCTATTTGTTAAGTACATCCATGGACGTTTTCTAATTTAATGCAGGAAGTCACCCAGAGAACACCACCCTGGCTTCTCAGCACTGTAAGAGGGGAGCTGAGGGTCACACCTCCGGAAGCAGCCAACAACCCCGCCCATTGATTCCCTGCTGTGGGGGAGCTGGGTTTCCCAGCAAAAATAGATACTTTAACGAAACAAAGGAAAAACTACCACTCAGCTGCAGTCCCTACCAGAGTCTTCTGGGACCGCTAAAAATAAGGACAGCAGCGTCTGGCTGCCTGTTCTCCCTGTCGCCCTCACTAGGGAGGTGAGGCTGCAGCTATGCAGCTCAGCCCGCAAACAGCACAGCAGGGACGCGGCTCTGCTGAACAAGTGCCCGTCCGTGCCTTGCCGTATGTCACACAGCATCGGGCAGCGGCGGCAGCGGAGGGGAGGCAGGACAGCTGGCCTACCTGGGAGGACCCTGGCTGCTTTGGTCCCTAGGTGAAAGGCACAGGACAGTCACTCTAATGCACACATCACACTCCTTTCCCTAGCGCCTGGAAAGAGACACTGCCCAGCAGGGGCAGTCTCAAGGACTGTGTCCCCCACCTCACCCCACCCCGTTCCCCACCCTGAGGCTTCCGAGGCACAGAGTGAGTACAAGGCAGCGAGGGAGGCCAACTCCTGCAGCCTGGGCACGGAGAGGGTGAGGAACACAATGATTAGACGTTTGGGGGGCGATGGTCAAACCCCAGGACAGACTACTGATTACTCTGTAGGGCCATTTGGAGTCACTGCTACATTGCAGCAGGTGACCTGACCGAGGTCACATCCATAGTCCATGCTGCTGCATCAGGAGACCCCACTGAGGGCCCCAGAGCATACGTGACAGGGGCGGGGCCTCCTGGGCTGGACCCAGGTCAGACACTGCAGGGTTACTGCGGGCTTGAAGGATGGCCTCTTCCTTCCTCCTCTAGTGTGCCCCAGCCTCTGCAGCAAGCCCCACAGAGCCATGCCTGCCTGTCGCAGGAGCTGGGGAAGGGAGGGAGGGAGGGGGAGGGGAGGGGGGAGGGGAGGGCGGAAGCCAGGGAGGGGAGGGAGGGAGCCCGGGAGGGAGCTGGGGGATGCAGCCACCCAGCTGGGCAGGGGTGGGAGACAAAGAGTCACAGGACCTTTCCCGTGGCGGCAGTGGGGGGGGAATGACAGGGCTGGAGAGCAGCCCCTCCTCTCCCAGAATGCAGGGAACAGTTTAGACTCCCTCCCCGGCATCTACCCCTAGGTAGGAGTAATCCAGGAGTGGAATGTGGGGGCAGGGAGGAGGACAGTGAACAGGGAACAGTGTGTGACCTTGGTCTTTTCACCTAAAATTCAGACTGTGGGACTCAGAATTCAGCCTTGGAAACATTCGGCCCACGCTGAGGGCATCATTGAAGCCCAGCGCTGTCACGTGAATGTTGCCACTTGGGTAGATCTACAGCTCCTGTCTCCGGTGGGAGAGGGAGACCGAGCCTGGCTCACCTGACCTTTGGTAGATGCCTCTTTAAGATGCCAATAAGACTCGTTGTGCTGCCAGAGTGGCTCCAGGCTTGGTGGCAGAATCTCCCATAATCGACTGCTCTGGGCCTCTCTAGACCAGAAACACCCTAACCCTGGCAGAGCAGCAGCCCCAGTTGCAACAAAAACAGAATCTACAAGAAGGGAGTGGTAGCTTGTGTTTGTAATACCAGCACTTGGATTTCTGTGGGCTCAAGGCCAGCCTGAGCTATAATATAAGATGGAGGCCAGCCTAGGCTACATTGAGAAACACTGTCTCAAACGAAACAAAACCAGACAGCAGGCCAGTCCCACACAGACAGCCCTATCTGTCACTAGGTGTAGGCCTTTGGAACAAAGGGGAGCCTGGCCGCCTGTCCTCTCACGGAGTAGAAGAGTATCATGCTGCAGACTTAGGAGCCAGCGGATGAATCTACCTAGAGCAGCCTTGGAGCCAGAGCCCCTGACTCGACTCAGCAAGTCCCCCCTGGCTTTCTGTCTGTTCCTCGGTTTCTATTTCCTGACTTTGACAGGCACCTTCGCTGTAGCCTGCCTGGCCCGTCTCCAGGCCCAGAGTCGCAAAGAGTCGATAGACGGTGTGCAATACGTGGAGGAAATGGACAGAGAGAGGGGCAGAGCGTCAAGGTGAGAGGACCAGAGCGGCTGCTACACCTCCCTCTGGATCCACGTTCTCAATACCAGATCTGCGGCTCTGCTTTGCGGCTGAAGCAAGCACGAGGAGCCGCACACACTCCTGCTCGCACATCCAACACCTGGAAGGGCTCTGGAGACTTCCAGAGACACAGGCGAGGTCATCATGAGGGGCTGGTACCTGTCCTCTGCCATGGGTCCCGGAGGAGGGAGACCCTGTCAAGGCCTGGCTGGGAAGTCCTATAGCCTCCTGCTCACTCCTCACCTGCCTACCACAGGCTGCCTGTGGCCTCCATACTGGAGCTTCTCACCCCCACCCTGCCTCTCAGAGGCTGGATCTCACCTCTCCGAGGGCCCAGCACCAGCCCAGAGCTTCCAGCAGTAACTACAGACACGGGGAGAGAGGGGAGAAGCCGGAGTTACCGAGAGGAAGCCAAGACAAAGAAAAAAGAACAGATGGAGGAGATAGGAAGGACAGACCTCTACCCCTTCTTTGGTTCAGGAGCCTGGAGCTCTCTGCTCTGGCCAGGTCACACTTTGGGGTATGATGGGGGTGGGATACAGCCGTGTGGGCTGGTGGCACTGGGCAGTGCTGGCAGTGAGAGCTAGAACGCAGCGCTGGCCTAAAAACAAACTCCGTCACTCCAGCCAAGGACCTTGAACGGAGTGCCACCCTGCTTCCTTCAGAGAAGGCCAGCAATTGTCCCCACCTCACATGGCTTCTGGGGACACAGTTAATAGTTAGCCTTTTGAATTATTATTATTATTATTATTTATTATATGCCTATCAGATAATGATGTAAGAACCAGTGTTGTAAATAAATGTAGTGATCAAAAATTTTAATAACGGGGCTGGAGCTATTTTAACCACTGCACTGTGGATCTTGCAGGGGACCTGCATTCAATCCCCAGCACCCGCACGCACGCACGGTGACTCACAACTACCTGTAACGCCAGTCCCAGGGGATCCAGCACGCTCTTCTGACCTCCATGGGCACTGGGCATGCGTGTGGTGCACACGTGTGTTCAGGAAAAACACTGACACACATAAAATAATGAAGTAAATATAAAAAATAGTTTTAATCATAATAACGGGGCTTATTAGAAAGATGGCTTGGTGAGTAAACGTGCCACCAAGCCTGATGGTCTCAGTTCAATATCTAGGAGTCACATGGCGAAAAAGAACCTGACTCCAAAGATTGTTCTCTAACCTCCGAAAGATCACACGACCCACATGTGCATTGCACACACACATACAAGCATGCGTGCACACACTCATGCACACACACTTCTAAAAATTTTGTAATAATGTAGAATGCCAGAGCTCAAAGTAACCGTATCTGTTACCTTCGTCAAAACATACTCTTGCCAGAGATGTAAAAGTGACAGCCACACTAGAGGCACAGGCAAGTGTAACCCTCTGTCTCCCAACCCTGCACTGACACCATTCATACAGCACTTTGTAAGGTGAGTACCCTCCTGGCACCTATAACCTTGTGAGAGACAGCAAGGCCAGCGCAGGACAAAAGCAGCCTGGCAGAGAGCAATGGCGATCCGTGGCTTCCGGAGGGAGTGACCAGCAAAGGCCTCTCACAGGAAGAGAAAGATGCTAAGGTCACTTGAGAGGAAGCAGGGCATAGGAGAGGCTGCCAAGGCCTGGGAGGTGGCATCTCTGCTGCAAGCACAAAACTTCACAGCTGCAACAACCCACACCACACTAGCGTAACACTCACATTAGCTGAGTGTGCATTCTAACACACACCTAGAGTCCCAGCGTCAGGGAGGCAGAGGCTGGAGGATCACAAGTTCAAGGTCATCCCTGGCTATGAAGCAGTTTTGAGGCCAGGCTGGGCTATGAGACGCTGTCTTAAAAGCGTGCGCACGCGCACGCACGCACGCACGCCTGGAGTAACCGCTAGCACTCAAGTGTCTGCCCCAAGTGCATGTCACTGGATGAAATGCCTCCCATGACATCAGCGATAACTTGGGCTTTGCCATCGGGCCCCTGCAGGTTAGCCCACTAAACAGAGCGGCACTCAGCAGGAGTCCTGGAGGGAGATCACACACCATCCCTCCAAGCTGAGACAGCCACGGTGCACAGGCCTGGCTGGCATTCCAGACTGCAGGGCTTGAGAGCCACCAAATACCAGGCAGGCAAGGCTGCGGAGCCCTGGGGCGCCAGGCCTGTCACGCACCTTCTGCATCCACAGCCTCCTTCATGATAATCTCCACACGCTCCACGCGGTGCCTGTTCCAGAGGCCATCCAAGGCCTTGCGGTTCTGATCACGGAAGGGCAGGATCTGAGCCACGGCCTGTCAGGGAGGGAGACTGGTCATCCCTGGTTCTTGGGTGAGGGAACAGGCCTGGCTCTTGAGCTCCAGACCTCCTCACTTAGGAGAAAGCTGTCTGTAGATCCCAGCTCCTAGCCCTCAGGTCTCACAGCTCAATGGAGGTACTCAAAACTAAACTACCTAACGGTCTGCAGCCAAGAAAGAGCATGCTGGGAATCGACTCTTCTCCTGTGGCCATCGCCCAGTGGTAGAGTGCTTGCCTCACATGCATGAGACCCTAGGTTCAACCTGCAGTTCAAAGAGGGGGAACTCAGAATGGGGATGAACCCCGTCTTTTAAGACTAACATGAAAAACTTTAAACTGAATACATTTAATAGTATTCCTTTTCATTTCCAGGCCAACGGACCCTTTTCAAGACTGGCCCTGGTCTGGGGAACAAAATTTGAGACCATTGCCATGATAGATACAAAGGGTCGGGTGGGCATTAAAGTGCCTGCCTGTGTAGTTGGTTCCCTTCCCAGTGTGGCCCAGCCCGGGTGTCTGGGTACCAAAGAGCACGGACTCTGTGCTCTCTACACTGGGAATGCCAGCACTAAACGGATGAGCCCAGATGCTGAGGCCTCTGCGGAGTGAACCAGCCTTGACCTGTGCCTTCCAGGAGATCCCTCCATGCTCCTGTTTCTAGGCTGCCGTGAAAGGCTTAGACTCCGGGCTCCACTTCCCTTCTCCGATTCTAAGTTGTCATCAGCTTTTGGCCTCAAGACAGAATTCAAGACGAAAAAGACTTTTATTTCAAAAAGGCAGATGGGTGAGGGATTTTAAAAGCTAATTCTACCCTGTCTCAGAAAACCAAAAAAAAAAAAAAAAAAGTAATTCTAGTTCCCACAGCATTTCCAAATGAATGCCAGATGCAACCATCAGAGCCCCTGGACCACGTCTGTGGAGCAGGCATGTCAACATGGGGGAGTCAGAACGCACACCCTGTCTCAGAAGCCAACATAGAGAGTGGGTCTGCCTGCCTGCCTGCTGGTCACTGGTTCCCTGCTGCCTCCAGGAAGACCACGGGTGCTGAGGGTCCCGACACTCTCCAGCACAGTTCTATATCTCGTAGGAAGTCCCTGAGGATAGACCCCTGGTACCCACATAGCATGGCCATACCAGGCTCTGAGCTGCAGCAGCTCACCTGCTTGCCCAGGTAATGGTCTACCCGGTACATCTCCTCTTCCTGGAAAAAGCTTCCAAGTTCTGAAGCCAGCTGCTGGGCTGAGAGGTGGTCATGGCCAAAGGGTTTTTCGAGAACAACACGCAGCCAGGCACCTGGGCGCGGTCTGCAGCTGCTGTTGATGTTGCGGGCGATGTCTGCGTAGGCAAAGGGTGGCACGGAGAAGTAGAAGATCCTGCCAGCTTCCCAGAGCCCATCCTGCTGGACCTGGGTCTCAATGTCCTTGTTCAGGGTCTGATAGTCCTCGGCTGTCCTCAGTTGGCGGTACTGACTCAGCTGCAGAAACTGAGCCTTGAGTTCATCACAGTGACTGGGAGCCAAGTCCTTGGGGCAGGAGAGGGATTCCAGGGCCTTGTCCATGAGCTTCTGGCCCTGCTGGGGGGCTGTCAGGGCCGCCCCATGGAAGCTAAAACTGTGTCCCTTCCCAGCCTCATCCAGGTACAGCTGAAACAACCCTTGCCACAGATACTTCTTAGCCAGGTCCCCCGTTGCTCCCAGCAGGACTATGGAAACATGTCCCTTGAATTCCTGGGCCTGCAGGCAGCCCAGGAGGGCCAAGCACATTGCCACTCTGAGCATCTTCCAAATGTCTTGGTGCCTGGGAAGGACAGACAAGGAACAAGGAAGATCAGACATGGCCCGGGAGGTTATGATGAGGACGGTAACACAGCTGGGGCATCGAACATTTCCTGCCTGGCGAGAAACAGCCACGTGTGTCTTGGGGAAATGTTATAGTCACTCAGGGTTCCCCTCCCTCCTGAGCAGCCTGGCCTCTGTGCCAGGAAGTCGGTGTGTAAGGAGCTTGCTCTGTAAGCAGGAATCGTGCCCAGCGAAGCCCAAGCCCATTTGATGGATCCAGGGCATTCTGCTGCCAGGAGCACCAGAGAGCAGCCGTACAACCACAGGGAGACCCATAGCGCTGAGAGAGGAGTGGGCCACCTCTCAGCCACAGCTAGCCTCGGCCATGAGCACAGGCTGGCCGGGGACAGCAGGGAAATCCTAGGCCACAGCAGCGGGCACCCGTCGGACGCGGGAAAGGACACGACCCACGACCACTTTCTCTCACCCATCTCTCAGCTTTTTCCCACGTCTGCTGGACTCCACGCACAAAATCACAGCTAAGAGAGGCCTTGGGGGCCGGCAAGATGGTTCAGTGTAAAAACACACCTGCCCCAACACAACACAACAATCTGAGCGTGATCCCTGGGACCCACATGCTGGAAGGAGAGAATAAGACCTGCAAGCTGACCGCTGACCTCTGACCGCCTCCATGCATATGTGCGTGTACATGTGCACACATGCATACACTGATAAATGTAATAGCGAAAGCATAGGCTTTGGGGGGTGTGGCTCAGTAGCAAACTGTTCAGTATAACAAAGGACATGGGGTCCCATCCCCAACACAGTAATAATAATAATAATAATAATAATAATAATAATAATAATAATAATAATAATAAAAGTGCCTCCAGCACTCAGGAGGCAGAGGTAGGTAGATCTCTGAGTTCAAGACCAGCCTGGTCTACAGAGCAAATTGCAGGACAGCAGGACTACACTAAGAAACCCTGTCTGAAAAACAAAGGCACAAACAAACCCAACAACAAAAGCAAACAGCACAACAAACAAATAAAAGATTGTGTAGCCTGGTGCCTGAGTGCAGACCCAGCTCCTGTCCTTAACGACCGACAACTGACCTGACGACATCCCCGTTCCCTCTGGAGTGGGTGCCAGAGTGGCGTCTCCGTCACAGGCGCGTTGCAAGAGTAAAATAATTCTACATTTGTGACGCTCAGGGCAGTACCAGCGGCCTTTCAGCCACTGTTTACAGGAGAGCTGGCGGAATAAAATGATATTCATACGTGCCAATCACAAAACCACACGCTCTCAGTCTGATCTCACTGGATCCAGACCGGAGTGCTGAAGACCCACACGGTCCCCTTTGCACGTGGGAAGAATGTGATACTGTGAAATGAAGCTTCATAGTGGCAGAGTGGAGAGCTGTGTCCTTGCAATCCCTTTACTGGCCTTCCACAGGCAAACGTGCCTTCCAGGCTGGCTTTCCCAGCCTGACTTGTGGCAGCTGGCATTATCTGAGAGGCCGAGGTGAAGTCCGAAGAGCACTGAGCACATACTGAGTCTTCTGTTCCAGCCCAGTGCTGCGCTTACGTGACCATAGCCCTCCGGGTCTCCACTGAAGCTGGGCTTTGGAAAAGGGGCAGAAGGAACTGAAGAGGGCAGGAACCATAGCTATGGAAGGAAAGGCAGAAATAGGGTGCAGAATGGAGGAGGAAAGAGGAAGAGGCACCTACAGAACTGACTGAATACTGTTCATAGCCAGGCAGCATGAACAGAGTAACTATGACCATACCGACGGGAAACTGGGGTTTAGAGAGATCCTCAAACATACAAAAGGCTCCACAGAGTTGACCAGCCTACCAGTTGGGATTAAATTTGCCTGTTTGTTGACTGTAGCTCAGGCTGTCCTCACTCTCATGGCAATCCTCCTGCCTCAGCCTGTGAAGCGATGGGACTGCAGATGCTCTTTCTCCTTCGCCTCTCCGGGGACTCACGGCCAAGACGGCTCTCGTGAGACCCAAGTAAGACAGCAATAATAGTGTCTGTGCCAGCATCCGCTAGATGCAGCACACCTCCAGCCATTCAAAGGGCCTGAGGGGCCCCAGCTTCCTCTCCCGTTCCCCCTGTATCTCTATCCATCCTCAGATACATAGACCAACTACAGAGCTTCCCAATTCCTGTCCTTGGCACCTGAGCCTTTTTTTTTCTCAACTGGCAACAGCTCTGCCCCAGGGAAGGAAAACTTGCAAGGTCAGTGCGGGAGAAATCTGAGGCCCAGAGAACAGCCTGGAGAAGGAGGAGGCGCCAGCTGGCAAGCTGCATCCCAACTCCTGATCCGGTCCTGGGAGCCAGGGCTCAGGATGTGCTGGGACACAGAGAAGCTGGGAGGCTCTCAGGGTCTGTCGGGTGGGGGAGCCCAAGGCCACCTCTCTGAGGACAAGCGGAATGCACGGAACCTGACCCATACTGTCTTCTTGTCCTCTACCATACCGTTTTCACTCACAGCATGTGTGTTCTCGACCTAGTGCCCAAGTAAACCAGCCTCCTCACTTGCTTTGCCAGACCTCCTGAAGCAAGCGACACCGGTATTTCAAGAGAATTGTTTACACTGTGACTGCTAAATACCTACACACGACTGCTCTTTGTGAAGTCTGTGTGGGTGGTATATGTGTTACTTTTTAAATTTTCTTTTTATTTATTCTTTGTGTCTTTCATATCATGCCTCCCGAGCCTACACGTCCACCCCAGAATAAAACAAAATAAAATTTAAGAGAGAAAAAAAAAAGGGAGAAAGGGAAAATCTCGTCATGGAAGCTGCAGTGTGAAAGTGTAAACCCTTTATCCATACATTTTTACATGCAGACGTTCAGTACAAAGAATCACTCACTGTTCTGGTTCTAGGCCTCGGTCTGTACTACACCATCAACGTTGGGCCCTCCCTGCTGCCCTGTGTCATGGAGGCTCCACAGTCCTGAGTCCACAGGATCGACCCCACTCCCACACCTCACGCGATGCTCCAGCAGATCACAGATGGGGTGGATGTTGGGGTGGCTCTGGGCCTGGTTCCATGGTTGGTCAGCCCACCAGCTCTCCCCAGTCTTCACCACCAGGGGGCGCTCTCCAGCACTGCCCTGGCTAGCTCACCCCTGGCAGTAATGAGCAAGGGGCGGGGCCGTTTCTCCCACTTTCACATCTTTAGAGTGGCTTCTCCCACACCTACACCTTTAGGGCCAGCTCTACTGTGTTGTCCAGGAGAGGTATCGAGGTCACTCTCTTGAGTGCTGCGGCTGATAAGGGGCAGGGACAGCTCCCCTGTTCTTATGACCCAGGGCCAGCAGCCAGCTCTTCCGCCTGCCCGTGAGGATGCGCAGGGTCTGGCGTGGATGGGTGGGGGCAGGGCGGGGTGGGGGGCAATCTCTACCATCCCCATACTGCCACATGACAGATGAGTAATGGGGACAGACCTCTCATGCTCACAACTTTGGGCTGGCTCACCCACACATCCACCAACAGGGCCAGCTCTACTGCGCTGCCCAGGCGAGGTGCAGGGCCTGCTTCCCGAGTATTACAGCTGGTTGGGAGCAGGGAAGGGTCTCCTGCACTAAAGACCTCAGGGATAGCTCTCCACCTGCCTCAGGCACTGATGGGGAACAGGGCTGTGTTACCTGATTTTATTACGATACTATCTTTTAACCTTAACAGCACAGTTCAAACAGTATTGTGCGCTTGAGTTCCCTGGTAAACTGTTTAAAATGCAGATCCTTGGGCGCTGGTGGCCACGCCTTTAATCCTAGCACTCGGGAGGCAGAGGCAGGAGGATCTCTGTGAGTTTGAGGACCGCCTGGTCTACAGAGCGAGTTCCAGGGCAGCCTCCAAAACAATACAGAGAAACCCTGTCTCGAAAAACAAAAGACAAAACAAACAAACAAAAATGCAGATTCTGGTGGAGAAGGTGGAGGAGAGGCCAAAGCTGATGGCCAGGTCCAAGGAGCATACGCTGAGTTGCCAGGTTCCTGAACACTGCGCACAGAAGGCATCAGTGTCCAAATGTACATGCCTGGGGCTGGATAGTCGACTTGGTGGCAAAAACGACTATCTGCCCCCAGAGTTCAATTCCCAGCGCCCACATGGCGCTCAACTGTTTGTAACTCCAGGCCCAGGGAATCCGATGTCCTTTTCTGGCCTCTACAGACACCAGGCATGCACATGGTGCATACAAAACACCCATACACACAAAAGGGGAAATTAAAGTATGCACGTGCCTGCCTCCTACTCTCGTCAGCAAGTCAGAGCAACCCTGCTTAAGCTGGTCCTTACATTCTTCAGTTCACCTTTCCCTTGTCATAAATGGCTTCCAGTAAGTCCTGTGGTAGCCAACATGAACTGTGCACTGCCTCACCCCGGCGCTTCTGACGTGATTCTCATAACACAGCGAGGAGACCAGGAGGATGAATGAATTACAAATCCATAAAACCCAAATTACCATGCTAGCCGGCTTTCTTAGTCATAGCACGGGGAAGCCCAAGCACTGGGCTTGACCCTCCTTCTACCTGCAGGGCCTTCAGAGACTATTTAATCCACCTGGGTCCTGACTTTTCATCTGTAAAACCTGTAAAACCATGCCTGTAAAACCACAGGCATGGTTGTTCATGCCTGTGATCCTAGTACGTAGGAGGCTGAGGCAGGAGAGTCAAAAGTTCAAAGCCAGCTTGGGCTACAAATGGAGTTTGTGGTCAGTCTGGGCAACTCAGAGAGACCCTGCCTCAAAATTCAGGGTGAGAAGAGGTCTGAAGATCCCAGTTAGTGATAGTGCATTTGTCTGTCATGAGTGAGGCCTGGGTTCAGGCTCTAGTACATAAAAAAGAAGGAAGGAGAGAGAGAGAGAGAGACAGAGACAGAGACAGAGAGAAAGAGAGACAGAGAGAGACAGAGAAAGAGAAAGAGAGACAGGGAGAGACAGAGAAAGAGAGAGACAGAGAGAGACAGAGAAAGAGAGACAGAGAGATACAGAGAGAGAGATAGAGACAGAGAGAAAGAAAGACAGAGAGAGACAGAGAAAGAGAGAGAGACAGAGAGAGACAGAGAAAGAGAGAGAGACAGAGAGAGACAGAGAAAGACAGAGACAGAGAAAGACAGAGAGAGACTGAGAGAAACAGAGACAGACAGAGAGACAGAAAGAGACAGAGAAAGAGAGAGACAGAGACAGAGAAAGAGAGAGACAGAGACAGAGAAAGAGAGACAGAGAAAGAGAGAGACAGAGACAGAGAAAGAGAGAGACAGAGACAGGGAGAGACAGAGAGAGACAGAGAGAGAGAGAGAGAGAGAGAGAGAAAGACAGAGAGAGAGAAAGAGAGACAGAGACAGAGAGAGGGGGAAACCATGACAGATTCTGTTGGCCTGAAAGATGGAAGGGTTGTAAAAGATTAACAGAGATGAGGTTTGTGACCCAAAGCAAAGCAAAACAAAATGAAAACATGCACAGCCGTGCCTGTCATCCCAGTGGTCAGAAGGCTAAGGCAGACTTAACAAACAGACACACACACACACACACACACACTCACACACACACACACTCACACACACACACTCACACACACACTCACACACTCACACACACTCACACACACTCACACACACACACTCACACACACTCACACACACTCACACACACACTCACACACACTCACACACACACTCACACACACACTCACACACACTCACACACACTCACACACACACATCACACACACTCACACACACTCACACACACTCACACACACACTCACACACACTCACACACATCACACACACACACTCACACTCACACACACACACACACACACACACACACACACACACACACACCGCCCGGGGTAGATGAGTTGGATCAGATGGCTCAGTGGGTAAAGGCATTTGCTAGCAAGAAACATGATGACCCAATTTCAATCCCTGGAAGCAGCATGACAGAAGGAGAAATCGGACTCCATGAATTTGTTCTCTGAGTCCTGTATGCACAAATGGCAAGTAAATGGGTGCGCATACATGTAACACACACTAAATAAGAGTAACTAAAAACACTTAAAAATGAATACTAGACAATGTTAACTAATTAGGCTACTTAAATAGGCCAGTTTGGCGATGTGCCCCTGTAACCCAGCGCCTGGGAGGTGAAATGAGGGAGGTCAGAGATTCAAAGTCAGCCCGCAACATAAGTAGTTGGAGACCCTGTCTCAGGCAGGGTGGAAAAAAAAGGAAGGAAAAAGGTTAATTAAATATAAAGTGACTCCCTGCCCCAGAGTGCATAGCACCATCGCTGTGAGAGGTACTGGGTCATTTCCCATCACCTCCGGGCTGCAGAGCCAGCCCTGCTAAGTGCCCTGGGGAGCAAAGCCTGTTACCTACCTCACAGTCAACTCACCTCCCAGGATGAGGACAGTGAGACCTGGGCTCGGCTCCTCCCTGCCGCGCTGTACCCGAGCTGCACCCTTGAGGGTTTAAGAGGGCCCTGCACAAACACTCCTCCCTCTGGGCTCTGCACTGGCTGAGAAGCGGCTGGGAAGCAGGACCTACCAGTGCACGATGCTGGACGCTGGTCAAGAGGCAGGAAACCAAATGCCACTTAGGAATTTTCTCCTCCCTGGCTTTCTTCTTTGTCTAATGGCGTCATCAGTCCCAGAGAAGCATCACTAAACAGTCCGAGAAGCTGGAGGAGAAGACAGAGACGTCAACACGGACATTGGAAAATGTCATTCTCGGGCACATTTTTGCCCTCATCCTAAACAACCACACAACCTCGAAGAAGGCATTTAATTCGCCAAGGTCTCGGCTTCCTTGCCTGGGAAGTGAACTAACTATGTCCAGGTATTTTACTAGTCCTTGGTCCTGTGCTTCTCCAGGGAGGTTCCCACCCTACTATCAAAGAGACGCCACTGCCTTTCTGTATAGGCAGGGAAGGGCTAGGGGACACAGAGACCTGTAGAGGGCTACAGGGCCAAGAAATACAACGCCAAGTTTACAACCTGGTCTACAGAGTGCGTTCAGGACAGCCAGGAATACACAGAGAAACCCTGTGTACAAACAAAAAACCCACAAAAAGAGCGTAGAGGATACAATTTCATATGTAAAAAATTTTATTCAAGAAACAGCTGGAACAGGACATGGTATAGCCTACAACCTCAGCCCTTGGAGTCGGTAGGCTTGTGAGTTCGGGGTTAGCCTGGGCTACATAGCAACCTCATACCAAAGGAAAGAAGAGAGGGGGTAGAGGCTGGAGAGGCAGCTCGGCGGTTTGGAGCACTTGTTACTCTCGTGGAGGCCCATTCCCAGCACCCACATGACGGCTCACAAGCACCCTGAGTTCCAGTTCCAGGGGAACCTACGCCAAGCATGCACACTCGGACATGCAGGCAACATACTCCTACACACAAAATAAAACAAGTAAGACGCGGTGGAGGCAGCAAGCAGAAAGCAGGAGGCTGGCCTCCTCTACACAGCTCTGCCAGGCTCAGGCTCATGCTAGAGTTGGGGCTGAGTGTGCACACAGCGATCTTATCCCAGTACCCTTGGCTTTCTAACTCGCCACCTGAGAGTGTCTCACTCACTCATTGGACAAAGGCCCAGCTAACATTCCAGAAGGTGAGAGATTGGCTTGCCCTCACAGGAAAGGAGGACCAGGCCAGCAGAGGAAGAAGCTCAGGGCCGGTGCTGGCCAGCCACAGCAGTTACCAGAGGTCATTACCTACCCCCAACCCCTTTCCCGGCTCCCACAGATGCTGTTGACTAAGCTGACTCCTGGGGGTGGAGCTAGAAGAGGGGATGGTCCTCAAATCATAGCCCAGAAAGCTGGACTTTTTAGAAGAACCGGTAAGGAAACAAGAAGTCCATTGAAAGGACACTTGTAGGTTCCCTCTAGATCGAGGCCCCAGTCATGCCAGACTCACCAGTCAGGCAAAGAACAGAACCTCCACCACATGTCAATCAACCTCAACCGGCGTTTGGTCCCCTGCGGCCAACCTGGGGACCTGGGTTTCCAGACCATGCTCTTCTCAAAGAGCCCTTCCCTTGGCCTCTTCTGACCGTAGCTAGAAACAGTGAGGACACTCAACGTCCCTTTGTACCTGTTTGCAAGATTTGATTGCTAAATTCCCGGATTTCTCCCAGCTGGCTGTCAAGGATAGCCATTACTAAATCAAAGTTACATTAATGAATAACCAATAGAATTCTATTAAGAGCAAAGGTCCATACACACTCAGAATATCGTCTCCTAACCATGTGACCACATTTTTGCTGTCTACATGCTCTTGATGCTGCTGAGTAGGGGACACGTACAACACAGATATCGGCAAAGATCATAAACCAAGCTCCCCAGCCCCAGCCTGCATAGCGGCCACTCAGAGTTTGCAGGCCAGTTGCTATCTGTGTGGCCAAGCCTGTGTTTCCCGTTTGGACTCCCCCACCTCACCTCACTCTGATCCCTCTGCTCAGTTAACGCTGGCTAGGCTTAACCACATGGAAATCCAGGGGGCTTATTTACCCCAATTCTATCTTCCCTTCCCCTCCCCTCTCCCCTCCCCCTCCCCTTCCGTCCTGTCCTTCATAGAGGTAAGAATGCCAGTGTCCACTGCTCGGCTTCTCTGATCTCTCAGCTTTCACCCCCTAATATCTGACTCTGGGTTTGTGGTACTCACACCAATCAGAACCCGTGCTGCACTAGAGTGTGACAACCGACGGGCCCTTTCACTGTCGTCACCATTCTGTGAGGCAGGCACTATCACCCACCGTTTGTGTAGCGGTGAACTAAGACACAGGAAGGAAAATGACCTTGCTGAAGGTCAGAAAACTCAGAGGTGACTGGATGTGAATGGAAGCATTTGGTTCTAGATCAACCTCCAGTGCCGCTACAAAATGTGTGGCTAAAGGGCCGGGGAGACTGCTCAGCGATTGAGAGCACTTGTAGGTTCGGTTCCCAGCACCCAGGTGATGGCTTGTAACCCCCTGTCACTGCAGATTCATTCCCAGCCCTCGTCCCCGAGGATCCAGAGACCTCGCTTGGCCTCGGCAGGCACTGTACACTCACGGTGCTTATACATGCAAATAAAAACGTGTGCACAGAAATAAAAGTAAATCTTAAAAAAAAAGGGGGGGGGGAGAAAGAAAATGTGTGTTTATATCCCCAAACAACAAAATAGCAATGCGGGTTTCCCCGACGGTGGCTGCTCTCAAAAGCCAGCAGGCCAGGCACTACTCTGGCTTGCCATGTGACCCCAAACACTAATGGCCTCTCACTGGTCTCTGCTAAGGCCCCATGACTCGCATGCCCTCCTTCGGATACTAGGAAGCCGTGGAGTGAAACCTGAAAGGCCCTGAGGGCTAAGGCACTGCGTGTAGGATCTGGAACTGAACTCTGCCTCTCTACAGCTGGGACAGCCTTACTTTGTTCCTCGGCCACAGGACAGAAAAACAAGTCTACACGCACACAAGAGCACGATCCATGTAAGGCACTCTGGCGCAACGCCTGGCAAGGTGTAGGCGCTCACGAAATGGCAGTTTCTACCACCGCACATGAGCACCATGGAGGCCATTCCCACAATGCCTCAAACAC
This sequence comes from Cricetiscus sungorus, assembly GCA_030556225.1. Taxonomy (NCBI): domain Eukaryota; kingdom Metazoa; phylum Chordata; class Mammalia; order Rodentia; family Cricetidae; genus Cricetiscus; species Cricetiscus sungorus. The sequence goes on along the minus strand of JANBXA010000311.1, from coordinate 6,307,488 downwards.
AACTCGCCGCCTTGCTACCCGAAAACCGTGAGGCGTGGATCCTGAGAGCTCAGCTGGTCCATCTGGCCACACCCATGACAGAGTGAAGCGCTGTAGCTTGAGAAGTCTACCATCCGGCCAGAAGAGTATGATGGCCCAGTGTTGCAGAGCGTGTCCATAGCCCCACAACTCAAGATGCCGAGGGAGAAGGACTGAGCGCTTGAGACCAGCCTGGGACACAAAACAAGACCTTGACCCAAAAAAACACAGCAGGGCTGCAGAGATGACTCAGCAGTTACGGGTGTCTGCTGCTCTTGCACAGGACCTGAATTCAATTCCCAGCATGCCCATGGCAGCTCAAACCATCTGTAAGGCCAGCCCTCACCTGGCCTCCGAGGGTTCCACACATGTGGTACACAGATATGTATGGAGATAAAACACCCAACCACACACATTAAACAAGTAAAATTAAAACAAAACCAATGGGTGGGGGGTGTTAGGGGTGGCCTGGAGAATTTGCTCAGCAGTTATTAGCACTCTGCTGTTCTTGCAGGAGACCTAGATTCAGCTCTTAGTACCAAGATGGCAGTTCACCGCAACTCCAGCTCCGAGGGTTCCAGCTCCCTCTTCTGTCCTCCACAGGCATGTGAATGTACACACATGTACACACATGCACACACACACACACACATACAAATAAAATAAACGGGGCTGGAGAGACGGCTCCACGGTTAAGAGCACTGGCTGCTCTTGCAGAGGACCCAGGTTTAATTCCCAGCTCCACATGGCAGCTCCAGGAGAGCCCAGACCCTCTTCCCTCAATAAACACTACACACACGGTGTACTTACACACATGCACGCACACACAGTACTCATACACACAAATTTCTTTTAAATCTTAAAAAAAAAAATAACTTATTATCTGAAAAGAAATTTAAGCCGTGGCCGTAGCTCAGAGGTTTGGTGTTTGCCTAGCACGTATGATGTCCTAGGTGGGGGAAAAAAAAACTGTAATCTGGTAGCCTTAAACCTCTGGCTTAATTCTAGATTATTTTCCCTGGCTGTAAAATGGAGATAAACAACCTCATTTTAATGGCTGACCAGAAGAAACCAGATCAGGGAACAAAACATACTTCGTGAGGACATGGTGTAAGGGAACTTCCTAACTTTACAACCCAGGGCAGCTGCTCCTGGCAGAGCTGGAACACTGGGCCACAGATGGCTAGGGCAATCTTCGCAATTTCCCTTTATGGTTTTTATTTTGAGAAAACATTCTTCGACCTCAGTGATCTCCCTGCCTCTGCCACCTGCCTCCGCCCACCTCCCTCCCAGAGCTGGGATTAAAGTGTACACCACTATGCCCCTCTTAAAAGCACGTGCTTTTTTTCTGTGATGTGTTCCCAAAATAGAGATTAGCCTCATCAACTCAGATGCGTGCATCACGGCAGAGACTATAAAGGCCCTGGTTTTCCATCCGGTTACCTTTCCAGGGCCGCGGTGGAAGGTGGACTAGCTACTGAGTCAGCTGTGTGAAACGTTCAGTTCTTACTTCCGGCTAAGCATTCACGGCTGGGAAGGCTGACTTTCAGAGGCCCCATGCCTCTGGAAAAGAATTTGCAATTTGCTGGGTCGGTATGTAGGAAACGCTCATGCGATTACAGCTGCCAAAGTTAAAGCCTTGGGAAATCACCGGCTCGCTCTCTGCTGCACGTCCCGGAAAGCTTAGGGACAAGGGCGCGCTGGGCCCCCAGGGCTGCGGGGAAGGGGCCCGCCCGCCTCCTACTGGCCCGCCACCTAACTGCACCGCATCCCCAGGTCCTGGTGGGGTGCGGTGGGGTGATGATGCCTTTATTCCGCGGGAGGAGGCGTGTGCGGGTGGAGGATCGGTGACTCGGGCGAGCACCGTGGGACCCGAGCCACCCCCCCGTGGCCGGCTGCCTGGCATGCTGTCGGGTGCAAGAAGTGCGCAACCCAGAGCAAGCAGGGGGTGCAGCTTACTTCATCTCGCTCCTCCAGGAAGTGGCCCGGGCTGGCTAGCGCGACAGATGGCTGCGGTGTTAGGGGACCTGAGACCCCCTGCCCGCGCTTCGTCTTCAGCAGGTGCGCGCTCCACTCGGGACTGCGCCTGGGCGCTCCGAGAGCGCCCGGGCGCAAGGCCAAGTCCAGCCCGGGATGCGGCACAATTTCAGGCTGCGCAGCGACAGAACCCAGCGGGCAGGCCTCAGGCCACCGCGGCCCCGCGCGGCGCTCGCCCGGGAGCCAGGAGCGCGCGCAATGGGGCCTAGGGCGAAGAGCGCGGAGGAGGCGGGGCCTCGGGCCTGGGCACGCCTATCTCGCGGGCGCGGCGGAGGAGGCGGGGCCTCCAAGTGCTTTCTAGCGTCCTGCTGTCACACTTGAGCTCTTGCCTGCCTTGCATCCTCGGCCTCCTGCCTGGGTCATACTGTCAGTGGCAAGGCTGCCATGTTGCGCGGACACGAGCATGTGCACCTAAAGATGCTAGGGGTGGAGATAGTGAATGTGTCGTTGAGAAAATTCAGAGGATGAGCAGTATCTCTGGCTTCTCGTCTGGAACCTGGAACCAGTTCCCTGCCTTCCCCAGGCCTCATGGTCCTCCATCTGTAGAGTGAATTGCTTGGTCCTCTGGGCATTCCTGTACCCAGAAGAGTGAGTTAAATGCTGCGAATTCACACTCTTGACACACCTTCACCAGTCAGCTCCTGCTCGCTGACTCCCCCTGACTTAAGGGTCTTGGGACTCTGCGTGTGTGTGTGTGTGTGTGTGTGTGTGTGTGTGTGTGTGTGTGTGTGTGTGTGTGTGTGTGCTCTTCTGTACAGTTTTTCTTGTGTGGCTTTAAGTAAGACAGGAAATAAAACAGTGCTGTGTGTAGAGAGTAGCAGACGTGTAAAGGACCTTTCAGCTCTTGGCTCCATCCCATCCCCACCCATTTTGATGCCCTGTTCCCAACCCCATGTCCATTTTAACTCTAACCCTACAGCGCCCCCCCCAAGCCTCCTGACACTGAAGATGAAGCTCTTGCTGCCCTTCGGGCTAATGAAGGCAGGGTACCCTTGGCCTCCTCCTGGATGAGTGGATGAGGGTGCCCATCTTTACTCTTGGAGAATCACAGCTCTGTTCCTTCTTCAGAGGTTCCTCCCAGCCACCCCACTGACAGAAAGGCCACCTAGGGAGGGGACTCCGTGTGAGAGAAAACATGAACCAATCTTTTTCTTTCACTATGGTTGCTCTCCGACTAGAACCAGCCCCCTCTAGATCTGGAAGTGAGTCTAAGGCAGGGAGGGGTCAGACCAACTGAACTTAGCCTAGAGCCCTTCCCACGTTCCCTAGTCCCGAGAGACACCAGAGCCAGGGGCAGACGGAGTGCACAGGCATCCAGAGATTGAGATGAGCAGGGTTCCTTCCAGCCCTCTACATGCCCATCGTAGAATGCTGTCTCTAGCCACCTGGAAGACATCTTTTAAAATACCCCAAACCAATTTAGCTGTGACCAGCTTGATGAGACACACCTGTGTGTCCCCTTTCTGGTGAGGATGGAGCTGGGGGAGGAAGGAGTCTGTCACCATACATGCTCGGCTGGACTGCTGCCCCCATATTGCTGTGAGGTGCTTCCTTTCTCTGCCCTTCCCCCCTCCCCCGCATCTGTGCCTCTGGGTGCATACATGGAGGTCAGAGGTCGTCGGATGGCCTCCTTTATCTTTCTACACTTTTTAGAAGAATATTTATTTTACATGTATGACTGTTTTGCATGCATGTATGTATGTACACCACATATGTACTTGGTGCCTGTAAATGTCAGAAGAGGGCATCAGATTCCAAGAAACTGGCGTTACAGCTGGTTATAAGCTACCATCCAGTGCTGGGAACTGAACCTGGGTCTTTTGCAAGAGCACCAAGTGTTCTTAACTGTTGAGCTGTCTCTCCAGTCCCCATATCCTATCATTTTTGAACCATGGTCTCTCACCGAGCCCAGAGTTTGCTGATCAGGCTGTCCCACCTCTGGGGCTTGGATTTCAGGCCTTTTTATGTGGGTTCTAGGGATCCAGACTTGGGCTCTCATACCTGCACAGGAGTCACTGTACCCACAGAACCCTTTCTCTAAGTCCCCCGGTCTCACCTTCACCTCAGCCTCCTCCCATCCTACCCCCGTGTCTCTGGTTTGATCTGAACAATTTCTTGACTTTCTTCATAGAAAAAATCCAGTCCTATTAAACCCCGAAAGACTTGGTATGAGAGCATTGCTTCCCCCAAATCAGCCCTGGAAACCCTGTAAGTGCAGGCTGTGGGATTGGTACCAGTGGCTCTGCCTGTCTGGAGTTTCTTATTTCTGTGCTGGCTGCTACTACCCACTCCAAACCGTTATCACAAGGTGTACTTTCAGGGCTGTGCGGAGGAAGGTGGGGTGGGAGGAAAGTGCCTCTTGGAGGGAGGGTTCTGTGGCCGGATTGCATCTGGCTGATCTTGCACTGGGGAAGGAAGACGCTGGGGCTCCATTTATGGAGAACATTGGTGGGGACACGGCATTCTGGGAAAGCAGAAGTCAGGGTTAACGCAGCCTGCTCTGTGCTCTGCAGACGTGGAAAGTGAAACCCAGGGAGATGAATGACTCACGGAGATGTCGTCTACGGAGTTGGAAATAAAATCACGTTGCAGTTTCTATTTTCAGGCACCATGCCCCAAGTCAGCTCTACTCGCTGGCTCCTTGCGTCTCACAGGGGAGGGAGGGGAGGGAGGGAACAGGTGTCGTACGGCTTTTCAGCAGTGGGCAGACGTTTTCATTCCCCGATGAGAAGCCTCCAAACGACTTCTTATGTTTTAAGGTTGGCTCCCTAAAGTAGTGGTTATTTCCATCTCTGTTGCTGCCATAATGCGGTGCCACATTTAAACAGCATAGATCTGTCATCTTACCACTCGCTGGCTCTGGTCTGGCTGGGCTGCGGGGGTCAAGGCTGAACTCCCGTATGGAGAAGCCATTTTCTTGCTCTGTCTTGCTTCAGCCATCAGCCATCAGCCACCTCCCGCTCACAGCACGGCTCGGTGCCTTGTGATCTAAGGAATCCCTAGTTTCCCACTGACCTTGGGCGATGACTGTTCTCTGTTTGAAAGTTCCCCGAGGCCCCTTATCTCCAAGGCTTGGATGAAAAGTTGACAATTTCTCTTGCTCTTATTGGGGTACGGTTTCTAACTCAGCCAGATGTCTGCTTTAAGAGCTGGTGACATTAGACTGAGGAGGAACACTTGTATAACCCTAAATTATAACATTTCTTGTTTATGCTCCATATTGTGTGTCTGGAGAAGAGCCGGCGGGGCTGGAACTCTCTATGTAGACCAGGTTGGCCTTGAACTCACAGAGATCTGCCTCCTCAAGTAATGGAATTAAACTTGTGCACCATCATGCCTGACCAAAAATAAAATTTTTGATTATTTAATTTATTAGTTTTAAGTGCATGGGCGTATGATAGCTCTGTGTCACACGCATGCCTGGTGTCCTTAAAGGCCAGAAGCCCCTGGAACTAGAGTTGCAGATGTGGGGCTGGGAAGGCTGGGAATCAAACCCGGTCCTCTGGAAGAGCAGACAGTGCTCTGAACCGCTGAGCCGTCCTCTAGGCCTGCAAAAAAAGTACTCTGAAGATCATTATTACTTATGTGTATCTACATGTGTGTACAGTTGCCTGAAGAGACAGGAAGAGGGCAGAGGAACCCTGGAACTGGAGTACAGCCTGTGTGGGCCACTCAGGGTGTGTGTTGCTGTCTTAGTTAGGGTTTCTACTGCTGTGAAGGGACACCATGGCCACCAAAACTCTTATAAAGGAAAACATTTCATTGGGGCAGCTCCCTTACAGTTTTGGAGGTTCGGTCCATTACCATCGTGGCTGGGCGCGTGGCTGCATGCAGGCAGATGTGGTGCTGGAGTAGTAGCTGAGAGCCCTACATCTTTCAGGCAACAGGAAGTCCACTGAGATGCTGGGAGGTATCCTGACCACAGGAAACCTCAGAGCCTGCCCCCACAGTGACACACTTCTTCTAACAAGGCCACACCCACTTCAGCAGAGCCACACCTCCTGATAGTGCCACTCCCTATGAGATTATGGGGAACAATCATATTCAAATGATCAAAGCTGGGTACCAGACTCCTGTCTACCCCAGGAGTGAGTGCCAAGCTCTTTGACCACCGATCGGTCTCTTCAGTCCCTAATAAAGAATGTCTAATTGCATGGATGTGCCTGGTGAGATGGATATTTGGATTGTTTCTGCTTTTGGGGCTCTTGAAAATGGTGCAGTTATGAACATATGTGTGCATGTTTTAACATGTCTAGTTGGGTTCTTTGCCCGTTTTGGTCTTGTGTGTATCTGTGCCTGGGGACTGGAGGAGAAGCCAGAGGCTTCAGATCCTGTGGAGCTAAAGTTACAGGTTGTTGTGAGCCATTTGGTATGGGTGCCAGGAATGGAACTCAGGTTCTCTAGAAGATCTGCACGTAACCTGACCTGCTGAGCCATCTCTCCAGCCTGAGTTCTTAAAATATTCTAAGCATGGATCCCTTGCCAGGTGATTTTTTTTTAAGACTGGGTACCTTGCTTTGTGTCATCTGCTGTGAGAAAGGCCATGGCCCCCATGGCCAAACAGCTTTGGGAGAAGGGGTTTATTTCAGTTTACATGTTCTAATTCAAGATTAACTCACAGCAGGAACCTGGAGGCAGGAACTGGGTCAGAACCATGAAGCCTGCAGGGAAGGAATCCTCTCACTGGCCGCTCTGTAGCTTGTTCAGCCTGCGTGTTCATACAAACCCAGGACCATTTGCCCAGAGACAGCACCAACGACAGTGAGCGGGCCCTCCCATATCAACCCCTGTCAAGAACACGTCCCCGCAGACTTGCCTACAGGCCACTCAGATGGAGGCAGTCCTACAACTGAGGTTCCTTCTTTCCAAATGACCCTAGCTTGTATCAAATTGACAAAAACTAAAGAAAATTAACCGGCACACAGGGCCTCACGGAACTGAGGCTGGCCTCAGCGTCACTGTGTAGCTGAGGGTGACCTGGAACTTCTGATCCTCCTGCCTCCACCTCTAGAACACTAGGACTCAGGTGTGCACCGTCAGGCCTTGTTTATGAAGGCCGGAGATTGAACCCAAGGCCTCGTGCACACCCGTCAAGTACTGTGTCTGCTGAGCTGCGACTCCCCAGCTCTGATTAGAAATGTCCTCCTCATTTCTGTTAGCTCTCTCTTCATTTTCCTGATGGTGTCCTTTAAGACATAAAAGTTTTTAATTCTGATGATGTCCAGTTTATCTATTTTTACTTTTGCTGTCTTTGCTCTTAGTGTCCTAAGAAGTCTTACTTAGGCTAACCCAATGTCATAAAGATTTTTCTGTGTGTGGTACTGTGGATGAAATCCAGGGCCTTGTGAACACTAAAGCAAGGGTTCTGCCCTAGAGCCAACACCACCAAGCCACAGCACAGAGTCACACCACCGAGCCACAGCACAGAGCCACGCCACTGAACCATACCATAGAGCCACACCACCGAGCCACAGCACAGAGCCACGCCACTGAACCATACCATAGAGCCACATCACTGAGCCACAGCACATTCTTGCCAGGGAAATGTGCATTGCGCATCTGAGCCTAAATCCTTTAGGCACCCATATTTAGGCTTGTTTGCTGTCTTTGTCTTTTTCATTACCAAGGATAAAACTCAGGTCCTTGGGCATATGACTAAAGCAATCTACCACTGAGCAACATACGTTTCAGATCCCTTTTAGTTAACTTCTGTGGCGTGTGGATACCTGCCTGTCTCAGGACGCACATGGTGCAGGAAGCATTTGCTCACAGACACACAACACACGCATGCCCAAAATCCCTGTCCCGTCCCATGAGAAACAACCCTGACAAATAAAAGACCCTCAAGAAAACGAAGTGTGGGTGGAGCCGAAGAACAGAGCTACCAAGCCCAGGTGCTGGGGGGGGGTAGGGAACGAAGTGTGGGTGAGCCGAAGAACAGAGCTACCAAGCCCAGGTGCTGGGGGGGGGGTCCCTTGGCTCTGTACATGGCCAAGATGACAGCGGGCACGTGTGCCTGAGGAGCCTGAGGAGCGCTATGCTACATTTGGACAGAATGTGGCTCCTGCTGGAGCCGATGGAAGGGCTAGGGTCCCAAATTTGATTTGAGGCTTCCTAGGAGCAAGGGAAAAGCAGAGACCAGGAGCAGCTAGCTCGCCTGGGTGGGAGCCAGGGGGGGACCTTGGGTAAGAGCAGAGAAGCTCCTGCCCTGGAGGGTGCCATCCTTTGCCCTGGAGGGTGCCATCCTTTGCCTTGAGCTTGGGGGGGGGAGAGGGGAGCAGGACGAGCTCTCAGCTGGCAGATACAACAAAAAGATAAAAGTGCTGGCAGCCGCCCCAGACATCACTGCACCAGCAAGAGCTGCATCGTAGCCTGTGGGCCAAAAGACACAGCCCAGCTATGGCCAAGCGGCTGGCAAGCCTGGGGTCCTGGGGAAGGACAAGGCATCCTTGTAGGGGAAATGTGATGGTCAGCAGGACCTCATGAGACAGCCGCTTCTCCAGGAAGCAGGCTCTGTCTGCCTTTGCCCAGCCTGCCACTGCAGTGGCCTGGTCTGGGGCCAAGAGTTTGGAAGCCTCTGGTGAGCCAGCAGTTCCCAAGTGGCTGCAGGGTCACAGCGGGGGACAGGGCCACAGTCAAAGTCTCCTTGCATTCCTCTAGTGCTGGAAATGCAGGTAAGACACCCCTCATCCATTCAGCCAGCAGCACCTGCCAAGCTCTGCCAGGCTCAGGGGCCCAGCAAAGGGCCTGTTCTCAGGCAGCCTCTAGTCCCTTCTCTGTCTGCATAAGAGGCAGACAGAAATCAAATGGGGAATCGGAGTGTCGCCAGTGCCAGGAAGGAAATACAACCGAGTGATGGGTTGGGTCTCACTGGGGGCTTAGAGATGAGGTCTCTTGGAGGTGACACTCACTGGACACCTGGGGGAAAAAGGCTGGCACAAAAAAGCTGGAGGAAAATGTCCCGGAGAAACACATACAAAGGCCCAAGGCAGGATCGGCTTGTCATCTCTGAAGTGCTAAAAGGCAGTTAGCAAGCATCGTGTGGTCCCTGAGCAGAGGCTTCCCGAGGGCAGGGTCCGTGGTGCACAGGGCCTAGGAAGCCACACCGCGTCACTTGGGATTGGTTTCGGTTGCCAAGGAAAGGCTCTGAGGGTTTTAAGTGAGAGAGTGGTGTAACTGGTTTTCATTTTAGAAGCTGGGACTTGGGAGAGATAGGAGACAGAAGACTGCAGAGTTCAAGCCTGCCCGGGCTACCGAGTGAGGTCAAAGTGAACCTGGGATGTGGCCCTCCAGCTCGGTCTCAAAGCCAGGAAATAAATAAGGGCTGGGGATGCAGCTCACAGGCTAGAGTGCTGTCCTGGCATCCTGGTCTGACTTGGTACCTCATAAACCAGGTGTGGTGGCACAGCCCTGGGGTGCCAGCCCTGGGGAGGAAGCTGCAGAAAGATCAGCAGTTCAGTGTCACCCTTAGCTGTGTGAGGTCGGCTGTGCTTCATGGAACCCCGCCCCACAAGTAGATTAATAGGAAGCAAGGTGTTTTAGGCTCTTGGATCAGAGAAGCACGTTGGGTAGAAACAGAGTAGGGCCATTCAGGCTAGCTGCAGAGCTCTAAGGTACACTGACGGGACATGGTGTCACATGCTGTCACATGCCTTTAATCCTAGCACTTGAGGATGTAGAAGCAGGTGGGTCTCTCTGAGTTTGGGGCCAGCCTGGTCTACAGAGTGAGTTCCAGGCCATCCAAAACTACACAGAGAGACCCTCTCTCTAATAAACAAATGAATAGACAAACAAGCAAATGTAAGTTTGGGGCTGGAAACGTACTTCCATAGCAGAGAGCTTGCCTGGCACGGATGAGGCTCTGGGTTTTGGTCTCCAGGACTGGGATTCTTCATATTCTAGCAGGGCAGGGAAAACAGACCCCAAGACAATTGACAGGGAAAGACAGCTAATTGTTTTCAAAGTCCCCAACAACGGGGAGAGAGGACTCCACACAAGGAAGTGTCTGGGTTGCTCAGGAGGTAAAGCAAGCAAGAGCTCAATGTGTGTAGCTTCTGCAAGGAGCAGCAAGCTCAGGGTACGCGGGTCTGTGACTGCACAGTGCTCTAGGCAGAAAAGCCTGTTGTCCATTTTCTGTCACTGTAATGAAATACCCGACCAGTCCTTTGTAATGAAGACAGGCTTTTTTAGTTCATAGTGAGGCTTTTTGTTTGTTTGTTCTTGTTTTTGTTTTTGGAGGGGAGGAGTTCATTTGTTTTTCTGAGACAGGGTTTCTCTGTGAAACAGCCCCGGCTGTCCTGGAACTCACTCTGTAGACCAGGCTGGCCTTGAACTCGCAGAGATCCTTCTGTCTCTGCTTCCAGAGCGCTGGGATTAGAGGAGTGTGCCACCACACCCAGCTAGTTCAGAGTTATTGAAGGATGAAGAATGTGGCATTCCCGTGGCTGCACCAAATGGTAGCCAGCTTCATAACAGAATCATGGGTGAGAGGCACCCTTCCCAGAGACACGGGAAGTTAGAAAATGCGAGGGACGGGCTTTCTGTTTTACAACAAATTGCCTTTACCAGAGTAACGGGGAGCCCATGAGAACTACCTAATTCCTTCTGTAGGCAGAAGTCGAGCACCTGCAGGCCCCACCTCCCTCCGCCATCACCCGGACTAAGCTTCCACACGTGTGCTCGCATGCTTGCCTAGCGCGCCTGGCCTCTGCTGTCTGTTCTTGGCTCTGGGTGATGGGCAGAGGCATCGTGGTCTTGGGAACCAGTGGGAGGTGTGGGGCTCTAGGTTGTTCGGTTTGCATATAAAAAGCTTCCGGGCAAACTCATGGTAACTTCTATTAACTAACTTGATCTGAGGTTCAGAACCTTCTGAGTCAGCAGAGCCTCAGATATCAGAACACCAGAAACACACCATCTACACAGGGCTCCTGGGTTCCGTGGTATGGCCCTGGGAAGGAGAAATTGGCAGGACTGACTGATGGACAGACAGCCACCAGGGAAGAGGAGGACCCAAAGAGAGTGCCTGCAAGCGAATCCCCTGGCCCTGCTTTTGGCTTTGTTTTAATCTTTCTTTCTTTCTCTCTCTCTCTCTCTCTTTCTTCCTCCCTTCCTCCCTCCCTCCCTCCCTCTCTCTCTCTCTCTCTCTCTCTCTCTCTCTCTTTCTTTCTTCCTCCCTCCCTCCCTCCCTCTCTCTCTCTTTCTCTCTCTCTTTCTTTCTTCCTCCCTCCCTCCCTCCCTCTCTCTCTCTCTCTCTCTCTCTCTCTTTCTCTCTCTCTTTCTTTTTTTATGGTTTTTCAGGACAGGTTTTCTCTGTGTAGCTTTGTAGACCAGGCTGCCTCAAACTCACAGAGATCCCCTGCCTCTACCTCCTCAGTGCTGGGATTAAAGGTGTGTGCCACCACCACCTGGCTCTGTCTTAAACTTCTTTTAAGAGGATTTGAGGGGTTAAGAACTGCTCTTCCAGAGGACCCAGGTTCAATTCCCAGCACCCACATGGTAGCTCACAGCCATCTGTAACTCTGGTTCCAGAGGATCCAGTGCCCTCTTCTACCCTCTTTGGGCATCAGACACACATGTGGTGCACAGACATACATGCAGGTAGAACACCTATATATGTAAAATGAGTAATTTAGAAATACACATACATCGGACTCTCCTGACTGTGTCTAACTTTTTTGTTTTATTAGAGCTCATTTTATTGAATTTAAGTATATACATATGCAAATGCCTTTAACTGTTTTTTTTTTTTTAGACAAAGTATAGTTATGTAGCCCAGGCTAGCCTCAAACCCATGGCATTCCTACTGCCTCTGCCTCCCACAGAGTTGGGATTACAGATCTGTGCCATACCTGAGCACATCATGTCATGCTTATGTGTTTGCTTATTTATTTAGGGGCAGGGTCTCACTATGTAGCCCAATCCAGGCTCGAACTTGTGAACATCAGTTTCTGAAGTAGCTGCAATTACATGCATACACCACCCCACCTAGCTGTCATTCTCCTTTTTTAAATCAAAATTAAGAACATAAAGCTCCCGTATGACATAAAATAAGTGCTAAAGAAAAGTTAGCTGGGCATTGGTGGTGCACACATTTAATCCCAGCACTCGGGAGGCAGAGGCAAGAGGATCTCTGTGAGTTCGAGGCCAGCCTGGTCTACAGAGCGAGTTCCAGGACAGGCTCCAAAGCTACACAGAGAAACCCTGTCTCGAACCCCTGCCCCCCCAAAAAATTCCCCTGGCTTTTGATGGCTCAGCCTCCTTGAAAGGAAGGACTGATGCTTCTGTGCCTTCTGAAAGCTATGAAAAAATTCTGTACCGGTCAGGTTTTATTGTCAATCGACACACTCTAGAGTCCCCTGGGAAGAGGGGACCTTAATTAAAGAACTGCTCAGATCAGAGATGTTGTCTTGATTGATGGCTGCTGTAGGAGGGCCCAGCTCTCTGTGGGAGGCACAGTCCCCAAGCAAGTTGGCCATGGCTGTGTAAGAAATCCAACCGAGCAAGAGACAGTGCAGCAACACGCAGCATTCTTGCTGGGTTCTGCTTCCGTTTGGCCTGAGCTGCCGCCCTGGCTTCCCTCAATGATGGACTATGGCCTAGAAGAGTAAGCCAATTAAACTCTTCCCTCCCCTTAAGTTGCTTTGGTCATGGCGTTTATCACGGCAACAGAAAAGCAAACTAGGACAAACTCTTCTAGAAAATAACCTTGGCCTGGTAAGAGACTCAATGAGCCAGGGATGTCATAACACCTGGCGTCAATGCTTGCTGATCTAGATGTCACTCGGCATCTGCTATGTGGGTGGAATATTGATTCTTGGTGAGAAATTGGATTGTGTGGTTTGGGGCAGATGAAGAAGGACTCAGGTGGCTTTTTTGACACGAGCATTCCCGTCACATCGACTGACAAATGCACATGTTAGAGGTGACCATGTGGCACCTTCAAGCTTCACTGTTTACAGGCAAAAATGGAATAGCAATGGGTCGCAGCCTTCTCTTGTCAACCAGACTGTAAACACTTTGCAGGCGAATCATCTGGTGGCTCCCAGCCTTATCTGGTGCCCCACCCCCACAAAGGTTCTTCTTATCCATGTTTGTTGCTTACACTACTGAATTAATTAACAGCATATCCCATAGCAGGGTGGATCTTTGTCAGATAAACTGCTGTTTTTTATGTATGAAAAAACTCTCGGTTGTGTTTCAAAGCATGAGATCAGGAAAGTGATACATGCACATATATTCATACATGCATATACACACACATACATGCACACACATATACACACATATATACATGCACACATACACACAATACATACATGCATAAACATACACACATATACACACATACATGCATGCACACACATACACACATACATATACACACATACATACATACATGCACACATACACATATGCACACACATACATGCATGCATGCATACACACATATACATACATGCACATATACATACATATACAATATACACCCACATACATGCACACACACACATACATGCACACATATATACATGCACACACACAATACATACAGGCACACATGCATGCACACATACATACATGCACACATGCACACACACATGCACACACACATACATACATACATACATACATACACACACACACACAGGAGACTTTTTTTTACAGCTTGTAACTCTGGCTAGCCTGGAACTCAGTGCTTGTACACCAGGCTGTCTTCACATTCATCTGCCACTGCCTCGAGTGCTGGGATTAAAGGCGTGCACTGCCACGCCCAGCACACCAGATTTTTGTAAGAAGAGTGAAAAGACAGAATGGGAGATGTTTGGAAACAGTATCTCTGATGAAAGATTAGCATTCAGAATTCATAAAGGCCTTTGGCACTGTAATATCAGTGACTTCCACAGAGAAATACCAAACAGTCCTAGGCTCATCTGGACCAGAGGGAAGGTGGACAGGGGTGCCCTCCTGCTAAAGAGCCTTAAATATCCCTCTAGTACTTCCCAACGAGTCGATTTAGACACTGTCTGTTCCTGTGTCCCCACTGCAGGGGGCAGAAGTGCCACCGGGAGGAGGGGACACCAGTGGGAAGACACTAAGCTAAAAGCCAGGGGCAGTGGGGGGGGTGGCTTTGGGGCTGCAGCTCCTTTGTGGGACTGGGGAAGGGACCAAGAATTCCAGGGCCCAGCTATAGATATAGATGCCATTCAAGGAGCTCAGGGGCCTTTTTATTATTATTATTATTATTATTATTATTATTATTATTATTATTATTATTTGACCAGGCACAGGGAAAGCGTGGCTGTTCTCGTTGGCATCTCTGAGCTCCACTTGTTCCTTGCAGCAGCTACAGGCAAAGGCTTTAAAGATGCCTACCAGGGCCTCATTTCCACATTGCAGCTAGCAGAATTAGCACCTTTTAACAGGGCTGCTGCTTGCACCTCCTGCCTCCCCTCTACCTGGTTTCAGCAGGCAGCACAGGCTCCACACCCGTGCATTCACTAATGCTCTCCCTGTGCGCCATGAGACTCCTTCAAGGGGCAGTGGGCGATGCTAGCTGGCCTGGTGCAGTGTCCTGGATCTCCATACAGAGAAGCAGTTCAGGTCAGGACTCACCAGGGAAAGTTTAATCCTGTGAGCAGGTTCAGGGCAGGAAGTACTCAGCAACCTCAGCCTAGGCCGGGTCCCTCCCTCCCCCTCCTCCCTCCTCCCTCCCTCTTCCTCCCTCCCTCCCTCCCTCCCTCCTCCCTCCTCCCTCCCTCCCTCCCTCCCTCCCTCCCTCCCTCCCTCCCTCCCTCCCTCCCTCCTCCCTCCCTCCCTCCCTCCCTCCCTCCTCCCTCCTCCCTCCTCCCTCCCTCCCTCCTCCCTCCCTCCCTCCCTCCCTCCCTCCCTCCCCCCTCCTCCCTCCCTCCCTCCCTCCCTCCCTCCCTCCCTCCTTCCTGCCTCCCTCCTTCCTGCCTCCCTCCCTCCTCCTCCCTGCCTCTCCTCCCTCCCTCCCTCCCTCCCTGCCTCCTCCTCCCTCCTCCCTCCCTCCCTCCCTCCCTCCCTCCCTCCCTCCCTCCCTCCCTCCCTCCCTCCCTCCCTCCCTCCCTCCCTCCCTCCCTGCCTCCTTCCCTCCCTCCCTCCCTCCCTGCCTCCCTCCCTCCCTCCCTCCCTCCCTCCCTCCCTCCCTTCCTTCCTTCCTCCCTTCTTCCCTCCCTCCCTCCTTCCCTCCTCTCCTCCCTCCTCCTTCCCTCCCTCCCTCCCTCCCTCCCTCCCTTCCTCCCTCCTCCCTGCCCCTCTTTCTCTCCCTTTCAGACAGAATCTCATGTAGCCCAGGCTGGCCTCAAACTCACTGTGCAGCCTAGGATGACCCGGAGCTCCTCATTCTCCAGCCACCCCCTTCCCCAGTGTGGAGATTATAGATAGCCATGCTGCACCATCCCAGGGTTATTCTGTGCAGGGGTGGGGGGGGGGGGGGGGTGGAACCCAGGGATTCCAGCAGAGCTCACCTGCTACACCTCATCCTCAAGCCCCTAGATCTACTGCACACGCCCTGTTTGTGGTATGGTGGCCTCCCAACACTCCTTCCTGAGTTTGCCTGGCTAACACTACCTTTAACTACCTTCTTCATGCAAATTGCAGATGAATTGGGAGCTGGGGAGATGGCTCAGCAGTTGAGAGAACTGGATGCTCTTCCAGAGGATCAGGGTTCGAGTCCCAGCACCTACATGTCAACTCATAACCATTTGTAATTCCAGTTTTATGGGCTCACATAGCCTTTTCTGGTTGCTGTGGCCCCGGGAACACATGTGGTACACAGACATGCATGCAGGCAAAACACCCATACACATAAAATATTTTTTTTTAATTGCAGCTGGACAAAGCTTTTTCTATGCATTGAGAGGGACACAGAAATGGGAACTTGGCCTTTGAAGAGATGACGGTTCTTTCTTTGTGGATATAAATTCTGTCCCAGCTGTGATAAGTGTCTGCTGTGGG
Organism: Cricetiscus sungorus; assembly: GCA_030556225.1. Taxonomy (NCBI): domain Eukaryota; kingdom Metazoa; phylum Chordata; class Mammalia; order Rodentia; family Cricetidae; genus Cricetiscus; species Cricetiscus sungorus. The sequence goes on along the minus strand of JANBXA010000311.1, from coordinate 6,291,456 downwards.
GATAAAAGCTCCAAGTCTCCAATCCACTCCACACAAGTGCAGCCGTGAGGCAGCTCAGTCCAGGGGGTGGGGTGGGGGAACCCTGCTGTATCCGATGCTGTAGCTACCCAGCTACATCTCAGCTTCTAATTCACAGGACACAACTAATGTGATGTCTTCCCCCCATTTTCAGTAATTAAAAACACAAACTATATCATTTTGCTTGCTGTGAAGTTTATGTTTCAGAAGCAGTAAGTGTCCACAGAGCTGAGCTACTGTCCCCAGCATTTTCCTTCAAGATGTTTTCATCTCCTCCAACAAAATGGCCCCATGAACACTGATTCACAGTATTTGGGGTTTAGTTTGATGTCCTCCCAGTTCAAACATGGAAGCAAGTGTCGGTATCGCCTGCATTTTTATGACTGGGTACCATTCCACTGTGTGAACACACCATATTTTGTGGATCCGTTCATCTGCTTTTAGACTCTTGGTTGTTTCCACATTTTGTCAACACTGATGTCCAAGGAGCCGAGCTCCTGCTGACTTTAGTTTTAGGAGCAAATCTATGTTTAACTTTAAAAATAATTTATTGCTTATTTATATCTTTGTGTGTATGCTTACATGAATTTATGTGCACTGTGTTTGTGTAAGTGTTGACGGAGGCCCTAATGATGGTGTGGGTCCCGAGTTACAAGTGGTTGTGAGCTGCCACATAGGTGCTGGGAACGGAACCTGGGTCTCTGCAAGAGCAGAAAGTGCTCTTAGCCACAAATATTTAACTCTTTAAGCCCCCCTGCACTGGTTTCTACACTCTATAAGTAACTACCCTACCATCAATGCCACATGCTCACAATAATCCTTCTGTACAGTCTTGACAACATTTGTTATTTTCTTTTATACTTTGTCTCTTTGAACCCGGGGCCTTGCATGTGCTAGGCAAACCCCCTACCACTGAGATGCATCCCAGATTTTGAGAGTTTAGAGCTGGGCCCAGTGGTGCATGCCTGTGACTCCTGCCCTCAGTAGGTTGAGGCGGGAAGAAGGTGAGTTCCAGGCTAGCCTGGGCTACATAGCAAGACCCTGTCTCTAAGAAGAAAAGGGGGGGAGAATAGGGTCTGGGTGTCTGGGGTGTGCACCTCAGGGATACAGCACTGCTTAGCTGTAGCAAGTCCTGAACTTAATCCTAACATCGATAATGGTCATGATAATAGTAATAGCTTTAGTAGTTTTGAGTCATGCAAAATCTAAAAGGTGAAAAATTGTCAGCAGACCAGGGGCCCACGAGAAGAGAAACCAGAGTGTGTTTTTGGTTGTGAGCCTTTAATGGCTGAGCTGTCCGTCCAGCCCAAGGGGCCCATGTGGATCACCCAACAACTTGCTGAGCCCCAGAAAGGACAAGTCACACACGCTAGGAGCCCCACACAACCTCACTGGGAAGCTCCAAGGACGCAGCCTGAGGCTTTCTACTCCAGAAGTACTGAAGGTCCCCCTGCCCCTCTCCTCCCTCTCAGTTCCACAGCAGCTGTGTGGCCTCCTCGCCTGCCCTAATTAGAAAGGGCCCAGGCGGGAGCACGCGCACCTCGGAGTGAGGAGGCCCAGCTCTGACAGGCATGCCACCTTCGTCCCAGGCCCGTGCCAGCCCTTCCCTGGGATCAGGCTGAAGCTGGTGGTCCACAGAGACCAGGAATCCTACTCATCAAGGAGCTCTTCCTTCTCTTTAAAAACAGCCTTTTAATTAGATTCTAGTTATAAAAAAAAATCAATCTGCTTTCTCTTTATTACTCTTCTGCTATTTGAGATTGTGCCCTTGGTGCTTGAGAACTGTGATGAGCAGAAGTCAGCAGACAAAAGCAGGCACATTCAAAGAGCCTGTGTAACACACACACACACACACACACACACACACACACACACACACACACACACACACCACACACACACACACACACACACCACACACACACCACACACACACACATTCATACACACACACACTCACACACACACAGTCACACACACACACACACACACACACACACACACTCACACACACACACTCACACACACACACACACACACACACACACAGTCACACACACACACCACACACACACATCATACACACACACACCACACACACACATCACACACACACACCACACACACACACACACACACCACACACACACACACACACACACACACACACACACACACACACTCACACACACACACCACACACACACACATTCATACACACACAGTCACACACACACACCACACACACACATTCATACACACACACACTCACACACACACAGTCACACACACACACCACACACACACACACACACTCACACACACACACTCACACACACACACACACACTCACACACACACCACACACACACTCACACACACCACACACTCACACTCACACACACCCACACACACACACACACACTCACACACACACACACCACACACACACACTCACACCCACCCACACACACACACACTCACACACACACACACACACCACACACACACACACACCACACACACACACACACCACACACACACACCCACACACACACACACACACACACTCACACAGCCTGACACCCCGATTGATCTCCTGTGTGCCAGCGTTAGGAGTGCACAGCTGTATTCCCGAGCTCCCCGTGCAGGTGGAATGACCACATGCCTAAGTTCGCCCAGCAGAGGGCAAACACAATTGATCAAGCAAAATTACGAAGACGATTTGACTTTTGTCTTAGTTTTCCTTTGCTTGCCTCTTCTTGCTTGGGATGTTGACGGGACCGACGGTGCACCAGCCTCTCTTTTGGCTCCTGGAGTCTCAGGCTAAGGATGGCAGAAGAGAAGGGTGGAGGAGCCAGGGTCTCCGGTGACAAAAAGGAGCCACTGTTAACTACCAAGAATGGTTAAAATATTTTGACCACTACAATATTTTTTAAATTTTTTTAAAACAGTAAATTTATGTGGGGACCAGGAGTCAGGGATTGCACATTTGACAATGATGCACGTCTGGAAGTCAGAGGCAGCTTGCAGGAATGTGCTCTCTCCTCCCGCACTCCGTGTGTCCCAGGGAATGAAGCCCGAGCACTTCTACCTGCTGGCCTGCCTCTCTGGCCCCTTGCTAAATTCACTCACGGGCCCTAGCTCTAAGTCCCTCTACACGCAACCCATCTGCAGGCAGAGGTAGACCCGCTTTTAAGAGATATTTGCTAAGTGAGGTCCTGAGGACAGGGTCTAATCTCTCCTCACTGAGGTCTTGCACGGTCATGAACAGAGAGGCTAGGACGGACAGTGGGACAGCCACCAGGGTACTTGGGGAGTTTACCGCCAGGCCAACAGAAAGCCTCAGGAGGAAATGGTTCCACCAATACCTTCCTCGGGAAGTCCCAACCCCAGAACTGTGAAAGGGAGAGGTTGCTGCTGTCCAGCCTGTGGCACACTGATGTAGCAGCAGGAACGGACAGACACAGGCATCGGGAGAGAAGATGGCAGGGAAGCCAGAGACTGGCCAACAGGGAGCAGCCAGGATGCATCTGTGATTGTTGTTGTTTGTTGAGGGGCATCTCTCGAGGACTACACAGTTTCCTGGTGAAGAATACGCACGGCCTCTGTCTACACAAGGGTTCCAGCCCACTGAGAAAAGACAGCCACGCATGAGCCAGGGAGCCAGGGGAGCCAGGGGAGCTAGGACAGCAGCAGATGCCAGGCTTCAGGGACTATGGCCAAAGACTCAAGGAGCAGAGATATGAAAAGAGGCCCGGACGGGTGGGTGTGTGGAGACTGTCGGCTGAGAGTGTGAGGGCTAGATCTTGCAGCCTTTGGCCTTGGCAAGGCTTTATTCTAACCTGAGGGCCCATTCTGAAGGAATGAGGGGTTGCCGAGTCCGGGCTGCAGAAGCCAAAGTTCCCAGCTTGTACATCAGAACAGAGCAGAGGCGCATTGGGACAGAGCAGGGGCATTGGGACAGGGCAGGGGCGCATCAGGACAGGGCAGGGGTGCATCGGGACAGGGTAGAGCTACCTCTATGTCTGTGACCAGTAGCTGTGACTCGGGGTTGTGAGAAGCAGCTTTTACTCACAGTGCCACAAGAGAACTTTGCAAATAGTGTGGGGAACACCAATTGACCTGGAAGTGAGCAGTTTGACTCAGTCCCATAGAAAACTCCAGAAGATGGCTTCTCCATGTATTCATAAATGCTATGGGTTCTATTGTGCTCCTGGCTATTGCTGGGGACTCAGTAGGGATGAAGCTGTCCCACGTCTTGTCCCATGGCAGGGAGACAAGATGTCAGCAAAGGCAGGTTCAGGGGATGTTTGGTACAGATGAAGAGAAGAAGAGGTGCGGGCACAAGGAGGCACCCAAGGGCCCGGGAAGGCTGCCTTGTGATAAAAATAGCTTCCATTTGGCTACTGGGGCCTGAAGAGGCACCCACCATTCCTTTCGTAGTTAAAGTGTCTTTGTTCTTCTGTTAAACACAAACTCCCTTGGGGAGAACACTCCCAGAAACCAGTTAACTTCCAGCATCCTAGCAAAACAGTTTAACCCCCAAAGAAGTGCAAGCTAAACCTAACTGGGTTGGAACCAGGGAGGCAGCAGGCTCTTGTGGGCAGAGCTGTGTTTCTCCTCTGCTCTGCACATGGCATCTGCTCAATATAAACAATGAGCAATCGAGGAACCCAGAAGATGCCGGCACAAGCTGGTCTATCTGCTCCTTGGACATGCCAGATTCTGCTTGAACACATCAAGAGCCGCCCATGCCTGGGATGGAGGAACTCTCGCTTAGGATAGGAGGGGTCTCGTCAAGGCATCTGGCTTTGTCACCCGGAGTCCTCGGAGCAGAAGGATCTCCATGTGAGGTCATCACAGTAATGACATAAGAGACCCAGAAGGAGAAAATCGTCATCTTCCGATGACCCTGACCACCTGTTCCCCTTCCTGGTAACGGTGCTTCTGTGTCGGTGGCAGAAAAGCTAAGGATGCTGAGGTCATCAGAGTCTTTATGCAGCAGGAAGGGAAAGCTGCGATCCATTTAACTTTTTCCATCCCCAATCCAGACGTGTGGAAACTTTTTATGATCTAAAGACAAGAGAACCTTCCAAATCCAGGGGTACTGTAGACTTCCCATGGCCCTAGCCCTGGGCTACCGGAGGGTGAATGTCTGCTTCATCCTCAAAAGGGACAGCCCAGCCGTTGACCCTGAGCATATATTTTGCGAGAGACATCCCACCAGAACTCCCCCTAGCTTTAACCTGGTTTTCCCCCAGTGTTACTGAAATATAAGCAGCGGTAGTATTGGTGCCCGCCAGCCCACATGTGGAGCCTGGCTGTGGCTGCCTTGAGCCCCTTCATGCACAATTCCTCCCGTCCTGTTGCCCTAGACCCCCAGGGTGGGAACGAAACAGCACCCATAGTTTGTCTTTGTACCAGGGTCCAAGTTGACCGAATCACTCTTATGGCAAATTTCAAAAATTTGGGGGCCCAGGAGAAATCTAGTGCAGCTTACTACTGTCCAGATGACTGCAGTTGACCCTAAGTTTCTGTACATTTTTATTTCAAAATGAATGACTAGGGCTGAAGAAACAGTGGTGGGCTCCTTGCTTAGGTTGTGAGAAGCCCAGTGTCCCACCCCCAGCATTATAGAATGGGGAGGAGAAGGAGGAAGATGAAGGCCGGAAGAAGAGAAGGAAGAGGGAAAGGAAGATGAGGAACAGAATGTAACATAAAAAAATAAAAGACCCAGAGACTGATATCGGGGTCCAAGCTTGAAGCTGAAGATCAGAAAAGCAAAGCATCCAGCCACTAGCTCTCACCTCTCCCTCTACCTCAGCGACTTCACTGCTCTCACACTCACTCAGACTGCTATGCTCTCCTCGATGTGGCTAGAGACTAATCTCAGAGTGAATGCCTCTACCTTTTACCGCTCAAATCCTGGAATTGAGGGTGTGAGCTCTGACTCACTCTCTCTGGTAGCCCGGGTGGCCTTGAACTAACGGAGATCTGTCTACCTCTTAATCCCCAGGTGTGAGCCTGGCTTCTATGGCTAACTAGTATGGCTGCTTTGACATTTTGATCTCCGGTGGCGTTAATAAATCATGGATCACTACAGAAGAAGAGAAAGAGGAATAAGAGGAGGAGCCCAGGAGGAGAGGGAGGAGGGAGAGGAGAGGAGGAGACCGTGGCTTGTGGCCTCTGGTTCAGTACCACCCAGCCAGTAGTTCTGTTAGCACATCCACGCGGGATTCTGAGTTTTCTGACCAAGTTTAGTGTACAGTGACAGCTCTCTTCCATTCTCAGTCTTAGCGTGACCTTGGGCACGTGACCTTGGGCATGAGAGGCCATGCCCACTGAGAACGGCAGAGGAAGAAGCCATATGTGAGGCCAGCACAGAGCACACATCCCAAAATGTCCCGTGGAAGACACTTGTCAGAGCTAGCTGAAAATCAACAGCATTAATGGAGACAGGAGCATTTGTAGCTTGGGCATGGTGAAACGGACATGTGCTAAGAGCCTGCCCTCATTACTTGTGTGGCCCAAACCTCTTTGGGCCTTGGTTTCCCTTTCTGTAAAGTGGGCTGATGGTAGCACCTTTGCAGAACGTTGTAGGAATCGAAGGAGTCAATGCCAAAAACACGAGGAAGGCTAACGTGTGGTTTTAACCACAGGGGTCACGGTCACTGCCCTCCTGGAGATTTTGATGTGAGTATGTCCTGGCTGGGGAAAAGGGCCTTTGCGGATATAATTAAATTAAGGACGGAGAGGGCCTGGAGAGATGGCCCAGTGGTGAAAAGCACTAACTGCTCTTATAAAGGATCTGGGTTCTGTTCCCAGATGCTGCTTGGTGACTCACAACCCTGTAGCTGCAGGTCCAGGGAATCTGACGCCCTCTTCTGAGCTCTGGGGGCTCTTGCATGCACGTCATGGTGCATGATGCAAACTCATGCAAAGACACCACACGTGAAGATAATAGATAATTTTTTTAACTGAAGGACCTGGAGATGAGCTCCTCTTGGATTAGGATAGCCCTAAACTCCCATTATAAAAGGAAAGGGGTGGGGTCAGAGAAGAGAACAGAACACTAACTAAATAGGGCAGGAGCAGGGTGGTGATGATGTCACAGACAGATACCTCTGTGAGTCCAAGGTCAGCCTGGTCTACATCGCAGGACTACACAGAGAAGCCCCGTCTCGGGGAGATAGGTGGGAGGAGTGTGTCTATGAGCTGGAGAGAGCCCCAGGGCTGGAGAGACACTGGAGCTCAGTCTATGCAAGACTCCTGGACCAAGCTGCCGTACCCACACCTGCATTTCAGATTTTGGCTTCTTGCAATGGGGACGATACACTTTTGTGCATCGGGCAAACTCTCTATCACTGAGCCACAGCCATGTACGATTCTGTTGCTCTGTGCCTTCGTGTGTGTGGTCAAATTTAGGGAAACCTAAAGAAACAAATGTAGACAGCATCGTACGGTTCCCATGTGGCAGGGACGAAAGAAAAAATGCTTGAATCACCGTGCATCCGGCCACCTTTTGTCAAGAACAAATACTTGAATCTTTCCTGCATTTAGACAGCGGGAATGCTTGGGCTCTTTGCGTGTCATCGATCATATCACTAACAGGAGAAATCTGTGTAGCACAGTGGAGGTAAATGTCAAGGTCATCTGAGGTCACAGCCAAGGCAGATCACCCATCCAGGCGTCTGATGGTAAGAGTTTTACAGGACCAAGAAACCAAAACTGCAACACTGGCCAAGTGACCTTGAGGGCATCCTGGCAATTCTCAGGTCTCAGATTTCCTGCCCACAAAAGGGAGGATTTGTGCTTTCTGGGTCCGTTCTGCTATGGCAGAGACCTCAGGTATGACATGACGATCACCTCAGGGGTCTCTGTGGTTCCCCTCCCCTCCGCCAGGCTGTGAGGCATTGCTGCAGCATGACTGTTTGCCAGGCAGCTGCAGGCTGCAGAGGAGCCCCTCCTGGCCTCTTACCTCGGGGCTGAAGCAGACACAGAGTGGGTGCAATTGTTCCTACTGAGTTTTACTCTACCGTCCTGTGGACATGTATGTGTGTGCATACAGAAAGACATAGGCACACGAGCACCTTCTCCTTCGCTGTCCTTTCTCATATTCTTGAGATGATAATAAATTCAAAACCTGAGAATACCTACATCCCCCTCACCCTCTGCCATCTCGGTGTGTCTGTTCTGAGCAGTCCCCAGTGGGTTATATCGGAATGAGCTATTTAACCATATCTGCATTTAAAGTGCATTCTCTCCTGGAACTTTCTCAATTAAATCCCCGCCTCAATCTTAGATGATATCGACTATCACAGAGGTGGGAATACAAACTTTAGGAGCCAAAGACACCTCAGGACAAAACTAAGGCTTGGTGGCATCCGTCTACGTTTTTATGTCTGCACATGTTTTGAAGTGTTTCTTTTTAGCAGAAATGCAAAAGCAGGCGCTTCCCAAGCTGTTGAGGACGTGCTGGTGTGCAGAGAGGAGCTGGCCTCTCTGTCACTGCTGTACATTTAGAAGCACCTGTCTGAAGCCAGCAGACATCCAGCTGCAATTCTGAAACAAGTCCCACCCTTTCGGAAAATTCAAGCTTCAGGATTCCAAAGAGCACCCCCCCCCCCCTTCTCTCCATCCTCATCCTCTCCAGGTAAGTAAGCCTAGAAGGTAGAACAAAGCCTCTCCTAGCCCTGGCATGCGGGGAGGAGAAGGGGGAGGAGAAGGCACTAGAGTTGTGCGGTTAGGGGTGGGCACCCTGCAGTGTCAGGGTTTAAATTAAAATGGGGAGGGATGGGGAGGCCAGCCCCGCCTGCATTGACTCCCCGCACCCAGCTGACACTTGGATTTTGGGTCCTGCCTCTCTCCAGCAGCAGTCTGCAACTTGCCAGCCACCGGGACAGTTCAGCAGCCGGAAGCTGAGCAGGAGAGAGAGGTAACTTTTGAGCATGGGAGGGTGTGCTGTTGCCGGGTGCAGTTATATGGGTACAATCGAGTCCCTTTGGGTTTTCAAAAAGCCTTCTCCCCCGAGGAGCTGGGGTCCTCTCTCCCTGCACTCTGCAGAAACTCTGGCTTCAATGAACTCCATCCAGGCTCTTTCCTGCATGACTCGTCAGCCGAGCAGCATACAGAAAGCTGAGTCAGTTGCTCGCGGGAGTCAATTTAAAAATAATTTTAAATGCTATTTAAACTCTTTGGGGTGAAAAAGCAGGGGGCGTTCTTTCTCGTGTGGGCTTCACGTGTGTGCATCTTACGTTTTAATTAGCTGCAGAAAATGTAAGTTTGGGGAGGAAATCATGATGGGGGGCGGGTTATAATTAAAAAAAAAAAAAAAAAACTACTCCATTGCGGTCTCCGCTGCAGTCCCAGCAACCTGGTTTAACTGCGGAGGCTCGGCACAGCCTCCTCTCTCTTTACCCTTGCCAGAGTCTGGGCGTCTGATCCCTGCCTGCAGGGCTGCTCCAAGCTTCCCCTGAACAGCCTCATCCCCTTGCCCACCCACCCTCTGCAGAGGACCCGGGTAAGTAAGCTGATGTCAGGGACAGCTGGGGTTTGAAGGAGAATTTGGACACTGCAGCTTTAAGAATGCCGTACTGCGAAATCTTTCTCCTTCAAGTGACTGCAGACCTCGGCAGCGGCAGCGGCTGCAGCGGGAGGAGGTGGGGTGGGGAGAGAAAAAGAGGTACCCACTCCTGGATGGGTCAGCTCGTCGGGTACCTTGACCTGGGATGCCCTCGGCTCCAGGCAAACCCAAAGCGGTTGGTCTCTTTCTCCCACGCTGGGGGCGGGGACCCTGTGGACTTCCTGATGAGTTTGGGCTCAGTCCTGCCTGGGTGCCTGCTTGTCGTCTGCTGCCTCGTGTATTAGTGTGACTCGCTGGCTCTTTAAGACATGTGCGGTAGAGCTGCTGGTCTAAGCTGTCGTGATCTTCAGTCCAGCTTGCACCCCGGGGACTCAAAGGCAGCCTCCATGGCCTGTTCATAGAGGGTGCAGGTTTCATTTATTTATTACTTATTTTCTGGATTTACTGAGAGGAGTGTTGGAGGGAAACTCAAACAGAATGATTTGCTGTTCCTGGGGCAGAGGCTTAAGTGTGAAAGAAAGGATGAAACCCCTTTGGTCGCAGTGGGTGCTGGGGAGGGGAGAGGAGGAGGGAGCCCATGAAGAGTTCATCGAGATGGACTCACCTACACGGAGAACGGGATGAAATGCATTCTGGTTATGGGTTATTTCTGGGGAAGGTCCAAGCACCCCGAGTTCCCAAGCTGTGTCTCTGGTACCCAGACTTCTGTGCGCCCAGCCAGAGCACCACCCCAAAGCTGAGGTGCCAGCTGGCAGAGTTCCAGGCTGGTACTGCTGGCGTGGCATCCCAGACACACAGTACTTGGGTCCAGGTCTGCACTGGACATGTTGTCACAAAGTGCCAACCGGTGACATCTGTCCGGCCCTCTGAAGGACTCAGTTCCTTGTGATTCCTCTTTTGACCAGGAGGAAAAATTCTAGGTCTCATCAAACTTCAGTTCAAAAGCTATGCAGCAACCCTCGTAGACATAAATTATCCAGGCAGCCTCTGAAACAGCAATTGGGCATTAGCTGCTGAGCTGACAGAGGGGAGTGACCTCCAGGGCTGCCTGCATGACATTCTGGGTCTGCTGGCAGGCACCTTGCTTGCACCACACTCTGCAGACTTCAGGGAAATGTTCACCTCCAGACAAATATTTCATGGGGTGTCAGACCACATGCGTATCTTGCCTGGAAAAGCACTAGGGGTTGAACACAAGTGCCTATTGGCTGTGTGCACACTCTGCATTCTCCTTCCAGACCACTCTCTTGGTCCATTTTCTAAAATTCATCCCTTGTATATTTAAAACTGACTTTGATTTCTGCCCACTAGTCAACAACTTTAATTCTTCAGGCTAATATCTTTGGTGCAATTGGTCTTGAGCCAGGCCAGTGCATTTGTGCATATCATCAGAGTCCCCCACACCAGCATCTTTTGAGGTCAGCATCCTGTGGTCTTAGATGGTCATCACTTGGCTATCACTAGGCCCAAATCTAGCTCCTCCCTGCTCTGCCTCACAACCCCAGAAGCTACTGGGGCGTGTCCTTGGCTCTGGGCTGATCATTTCCCCTCATTGGAGAGAAGAACGTCTCTGGGACCTCACCAATGGTGGGTAGGGAGCGGGTGGGGACAGAACGGAGCAGGCAAACCCTTCTCCATTCTGTGCCTTCCTGCAGCGTGGATGACAGATGGGTGCCCTTTCTATGGGTAATTAGCCAAGGGAGAGGCCTGCAGGTATCAGCTGCAGAGCAAATGCCACCAGTGGGCCCACTCACCTCCTAAAGAGACATCAGATGAGACAAAAGTTTGGAGTGAGAGCAGGTGACCCAGTGGACAGCATTCTGTTGCTGTTAGGGCTCTTGAACTGGACGGTACATACTGCCAGTGTCAAGTGGACAATGTGGCAGCTACCTAGCATCTTTAAGTGTCTTACTGCAAGAGGTCCTTGCCTCAGACAGTCAGTGTCAGGGCTGAAGTGACCACACCAGCCTGGTTGAGGGGAAGATGCGGCAGAGGTGACACAGCACCTTCAGAGATAGATGGGTAGGGGTTGCTTAGACCCTGCATCTGGTCTTAGGACAGGGGTGGGGGCTGCTTAGACCCTGCATCTATCTTAGGACACCCTTACGTCTCAGCAGCCAACCAGGGAGCCACTGTTGAGAAGAGAGCTGGTCCCAAGAGCCCAGTGTCTCCCAGGTTTCTCAGATGAAAACGCAGTGCAGGTAGTGACAACCTCACACTACCTGAACCTGGAGACCCCTTTGAGAGACCAGCTCCAAGGTCTGGGCAGAACTGGGAATCTCTCTCTCTCTCTGTCTCCGTCTCTCTGTCTCTGTCTGTCTCTCTGTCTCTGTCTGTCTCTGTCTGTCTCTCTCTGTCTCTCTGTCTCTCTGTCTCTGTCTCTGTCTCTGTGTGTGTGTGTGTCCCCGTGTGTGTCTCCCTGTCTCTTTCTGTGTCTCTGCCTCTGTCTGTGTCTCTCTGTCGCTGCCTTTCTCTCTCTCTCTGCATCATCCAGAATCCTCAGAACAGTGAATTATAGTACAGCAACGCTAATGAGGGGAAATGAGGCTAGCACAGTTTCCCTGAATCAGGTTGGGGTGTGTGTGTGTGTGTGTGTGTGTGTGTGTGCAGTAGGACGCTGAAGGCTGTAGCTCTGGTCCGAGGTCAGAGGGAGCCGTCCATCCTGTGCACAGGCTCCTGGGACACCTCATCTGCACCAGCGCTGACTCAGGGCCCTTTTCTCCAGCTCTTCTACCCCAGCCTTGGCCAAGCCCTTGAAGCTAGACTATTCCAAGCTCCTTGCGCAGGGGCAGTTGGAGCCCAGGCTGCTGCAGGCCCTCCCCCCGCCCTCTCCTCCTGGGCCAAGTCAGCAGTGCTGACCGCTGCGGGGCTGCAGCAGCGGCGGCGATGCAGAGACCCTGCACCACTGCTCAGGGCGGGCGCAGTGCTCTGCCCGCACCGCGTCCCGACGGCCACCTCCTGGCGGCTGCGCGCAGCCCGCGCCGGGTAGACCCGACCAGACGGCGGCGCTGATTGGTGCAACGAGTGAGTCCCTGGCTTTATTTAGACCACGTTTTCTGGAAGACAATACTTCACTAGAGTGGAGGGCTGGGGGCAGGAGGCAACCCTCCCCAGCGACGGGAGGATGATAAATGAGCAGTTCTGTGCCTGGTGGCTGTTAACTCTGGTGGCTTTGCGCATCTTCGGCCCGACCGTTTCCACGGCTGTTTTGGGATGCACACCCAAGTGCAAGGTGTGCTTTGAGGGAACTCCAGTTGAGAACAAGGCAGACCCTCAGCAGGGTTAGGAGGGCTTGGGACCAGACCAGGGAATCTGTGTCTGGCCACCGACGTTGAATCTTCTGCTCTGAGAAGCCAGCTTGGAACACAAGGCTGCTTTCTTTTTGGGAGGTAAGGATGTTCCCAGTTCAGACATCTAATAGGTGAGGTGAAGAGACCTACTGTGATCCTATGCTAGAATGTTCTCTTTTGGCATTTCTGGACAGGCTGTGGTGAGAAATACTTTGGAAGTGGTGGGGAAAGTGTCGCGTGCCCTATGGCGTGTAGTTTGTTTGCAGAAGGTTGAACTTGAATGTGAAGTCCGGCTTCCCCTGCAGAGGGAAAGCAACCCAGTGAATGTGGGTGGGGTCCAGTAGCTGCCGGCCCTATTGGGTGATGGAATGGGCTTAAGTTGGCAGGAACCAAAGGCCTGGAAACAGAGAGGGAAACCTCAGAGGTCCAGGCAGCATCTTCTACCCAGAGTAGCAGACGGTGGAGAAAGTCTGTAATTGGACAAATAGCGTGGAATTGCTATCCTGGAGCCCATTGCTGGTGAAAGTTTGGTCTCTCAGCCAATGTGGGAAGTCATAGCAGGCTGCGCACAGGACAGCTGGCTTTGGTGGGGTTGCTCACGGTTGTGAGATACTTTGGAGACTGGGGCCTGTCGCTTTCCTGGACCCTGAAATTAATGCTGGGAGAGACCACTGCTCTGGGGTTGCCTGCCTTTCCCACCGCACAGATTGCCCTTGAGGCCCGCATTGCACTGTGGGGAGGAAGCACTGGAATAGCCAGAGTAGCAGGGCCAGCAGCCTCTACTCTTTCCCTTGCTGGCACTGTCCGTTTCAGGGACCGCTCAGGCTTGTGGCTGTCCCAAGAACCGACACCAGGAACCCTCCTGTTCACCCCAAGACAGCATTGCGGCTGTGTCTCCTGCCAAGGACACGGGGTGAGGTGCTTCTCCAGAAGAGCTGCACTCTTCAGGCAGAGCCCAGTGGTCACTCCACAGACTAGGGTATGGGGGGGGGGCTGGAAGCTACAGGGGCGGGGCGGCTTCCAGCAGACAATGGGATGCTGGTAGAGGTTACCTGGGGAAAGAGGCATCCTGCAGACTCCGGAGTCAGGGGGATTACCATGTTGCTAGTGGGATTCAAGGCCTGTGGTGGTACATCCTGTCCTCTGCACAGCACCACCCTCCCCTCCACCCAATATTGCCTTGTTCCCACTGGTCAGCAGTGTCCCTGCTGTCTCTCCTCTGCAGATATGATAAAGAACCAGGCTTTGTCATTCCTTTTATACACTTAAACTTTAACCCCGAGGCCCAAAGCACAGTAACTTTGCAGACACTCCATAGACAAAACCTGACGATCTCTGGGTATTACTCACCCCAAGCCCTCAGCCGGGCTTGGAGCTGATGATGGTAAGACTCAGACTTTCCCAAGGACACGAAAGGCTCAGGGCTGACCTGGGATCCCCTAGGACATGTTCCAACCTGGCATATGGGGTAAGGATGAGATCATCAGCGCTGGACCCACCAGGTGCCCCAGTGGTGAACTAGGGCAAGGTAAAAGAATCGGGGATGTAGAGAGGACTCAGGCCCGGGATCCTGAGAACAGTGAGCAAATCCCAGTGGATGCGAGGCAATTCTGCTTCACTCCCTTTGAGCGCCTCTGCAGCGCCCCTGGTTTACAACTGTCACCGGGCAACGCGCCAAGGGGAGAAGCCATTCTGCTGCTTTTATAGTTCCTCCTCTGCGATTCTGGAAAATCAGGGCCACTTGGGTCTGGCGGCTCTCTGTCTGGTTATTAGTGCTGTAATTCAGACTTTATCCAGAAGGTGGCTCCCAAGGACACGGGAAGGAAATGGAGCCGAGCGGGCGCTCAGCCTGGCAAGACGGTTTGCAAGAAAGAGGTTTTCAGTTTTCCATGGTCGGGTGAGTTGAAGCAGACAATTGTTTAATTTTTTTCTTTTAATTAATAAGATCAAGAAGTTCGCTTTGAATTTTCCGGAGCAGTGTTGGTATCTGTGCCATCTTCCGAGCCCATCCTACTTTTACTTTTGCAATTCAGAGTGTTTATTTGTGGGGATTTCATAGCCTCTTCTGGTTTCTTAGAGCCGATCATTTGTGCATCAGCAAGTACTGGAAATTTAGCAATATTTCCAAGAAAGGTCTCTCATTCTACAGGGGCCGGCAAAAGCAGGCCGGCCCGTTCAGGTGACCCACGCCTTCCCCCTCCCCGCCGGGTTCTGTTCGATCCCAGACTTGCAGGATATCACCAAAGACAGAGGAGCGAGGAGCGCAGACAGGGACACCACAGAATCTGCCCCAGGCTGTGGTGACATTTTTAGCTCATCAACCTCAGCCTCAAGGACCTGTCTTCCAGCCCTCGGGAGCTCGTGTTGGGAGTCTCGGCTCACTTTTGCATCCGGAGAGGTCCGTTTCTCTCAAATAGTCCCTTATCTTCCATGCACCTTGATGATGCTGGGCGTGGGGGGTTGAATTACTGCGATTCTCTAGAAATCAGCCCATTTGCTTAAGTCGGGTTGTCTTGCTTCTGTGTGATGAAACACACTTTACAGATCGTCGGTGTCTGAGCTGGATGGTCACGTCTCGGCTACTTCCGGTTTAGATCACAGTAGGAGCCTGCACTGTAGCGGCCTGTGTGCCCTGCAGAGCAGGAGAGCTGCCAGACCCCTGCTGAGTTCTGGGTGGCATTTAGGTGACCTTGACGGTGTTGCAGAGAAATGATCAAGAAATTTGAACAGAGTCACCTTAAATAGGACCAATAAGCGAACCAGTTTTAGGAGGTTTTTGTTTTTGAACTCCTTTTAAGAAATATATTTTGCCAGGTGGCGGTGTCACACACCTTTAATCCCAGCACTTGGGAGGCAGAGGCAAGCAGATCTCTGAGGCTAGCCTGGTCTACAGAGCTAGTTCCAGGACAGCCAGAACTGTTACACAAATGTATATGTATACATATATTTTTTTATTCATTGTTGGAGTGGGGACACAAATGCGTGGAGGTCAGAAGATGGCCCGCAGGAAGGAGTCCGTTCTAGCCTTCTTTCTATCCAGTGTGTTCCAAGAGTTGAACATCAAGTCATCAGTCAAATTTAATGGCAAGCACTTGTAGCCACCTCTCTGGCCCGGTCTGATTCAGCAATGGTGCACAATCATTACATCACCCGCAGAGTTCTTCACATCCAACCTCCTTCTTTGCAACAAGGTTTCATACTATAGCTTTAAACTTAAAGCCATTTTCATGATTTAGAAAGCATACCTCAGCCTGGCCTTGGTGGCACATGCTTTTATTCCCAGCACTTGGGGAGACAGAGGCAGGCTGATCTTGGTGAGTTCAAGACCAGCCTGGTCTACAGAGCTCCAGAGTTCCAGGACAGGTTCCAAAGCCCTCTGGGGGGGGGGATTAAAATCAGGAGGAGAGGGGTGGCTCAGCAGGTGAAGATGCTAGCCCCCAAGCACCTGTGTTTAACCCCCAAGACCCACATGTGGTCCCCTCCCCCCACACCCACACCCACACACAGTCATACTAAATAAACTAGTAAATAAATGTCTAAGTCGACGCAGGGAGGAAGGCTAGGCATGTAGTGTAGCTCAGTTGATAGTGCTTCTCTAGTTTGCACAAGACCCTACAACAGGGATGGAGAGAGGTTGGTGGACCATTCCCGTATCCCAGCATTTGGGAGATGAAAGCAGGGAGATGGGAAGTTTAGCCGTGGCTAGGCTAGCATCTCCTCCACTGACCTATGTCTCCAGACCTTTGCTTATTGTTTTATTTTCATTTTAAGAGGGAATCTAGCTAAGTTACCCAGGCTGGCCTTGAACTTACTGTGTAGCCTAGGGAAACCTTGAGCTGTAGTTCTCCTGCCTCAGCCCCCTGAGCAACTCGGATTACAAGCTTGGACCTCCATGCCTGCCAGGGTTGTGAGTCTTAAACCAACCTGGTTTTACGGAGAAGTTCAAGGTCATCAAGAACTGCATAGTGAGACTCTTACAAAAGAGAAAAATAAGCTAGTCAACAACGAGTGTGGTGTGTGTGAGTGTGTGTGTGTGTGTGTGAGTGTGTGTGTGTGTGGTATGTGTGTGTGTGTGTGTGGAGTGTGTGTGTGTGTGTGGTGTGTTTGTGTGTGTGTATGTATGTGTGTGTGTGTGTGTGTGTGTGTGTTATGTGTATATGTGTGTAAGAATCAATAGCATTGTACTTTATCACTAGAAGGGGACAAAAGACCACGTCTGCTATGGATGACAGGGCTGGGGTAGCTCCTTCTCCTTCGTGGTCCATTTACTGGGTAGGAAGCATTGATGGCCAACAGGTCCAGTCCTGGGGCTCAGCTCCGCTTCGCTCAGTCCCTGAGGCCATCCCTGTGCCTTGTGTCCTTGAGCATCTTGCTGTGGGGCTGTCTGCTGGGGGTGGGGCTATTCTCCTGGGCCTGGTGTGTTTTTATAGCACTCGTGCAAACAGCACAATCACACTGCACTACGGTTATATGTGAGAAAAGCATTCCATTGCAATGTTCAAATCATGCACTTCTTTTCTAATGCGGCTTTGACATTTCTTCCTTTAGTAACATCTCAAGTCCCCTAAGATGTGGCAGTGGCCTCGATGCCTCATGTTGTCTAAAATATGTGTACTCCCTCCCCCGCCCATCTCCCAATTGAGATCTAAAGGTCACCTTGTCCTGCAACCCAAATCTTATAAATGGCGAATTCGGAGTCTCCAAGAGTCTAGGCTGCCCCCGAATCTTTAAGACAGTCATGGTATGTAGTTCCTGGTCTGGAACTCACTATGTAGACCAGGCTGGTCTTGATCTCACAGAACTCTGTCAGCCTCTACCTCTGCCTCCGAAGTGCTGAGATTAAAGGGGTGTGAAACCAAACTGGGCAAATTTTGGTTATTTCACATCAACAAGCAGCATAAGCAATGTCTTCTAAACATGGCTTTTCTTCCAAAGGGAGTCAGGAAGGGCTGCCTCATGATAAAATGGCTTAGTGGAGCTGGTGAATGCCTGAGATTCCAGCTACTCAGGAGGCCAAAGCAGGAGGACCAAAAGTTCAAGGCCACCTGGGCAAGTTTGTGAGCTCCTGACTCAATACCGAAAACCCCAAAGAACAAACACAAAAACACAAAACTGTGTAAGGTCAGCACGTGGAGCACTCGGCTGGCATATGAGAGGCCTGGGTCAACCGCTGGGAAAGTAAGAGTTGTGAAAAGGGCGGGACTCATCTGTGACATTCCTGCTGTGCTGTCCCTGACCCAGGGGCCACCCAGGCCACCTAACAGGTTCAGAAGGAATCCAGCACTCAGCTTAGTGTCCCTAGAGCCACGATTGGTCACCTCTGAGCCACCTCTCTGTCCTTACAAGTTAGCACATCTGTTAGGGACACTGGTATTCTTATGTCACTGGTAAGGTGTGGGGTCTGCTCTGCTAACTGCATTGCCTTTTTGCTTCTTTAGGTCCTAGCAACCCAAAGTGGCTTCTGTTCCACTGGGTCCTGCAGAGGGAGAGACCCTGCAGCTTTGACCCTGGTGAGTGCTCTTATCACTCTGGCTGGGAATCTGGATGCTTTCTGAGTGTGCTTTTCCCGTACCCATGTTAACCTTCTTCCTTCTTATAGATGACAGGGTAGGCTAAGCCTGCAGCTTCCTGCATGCCCGGAACTCTGCAGGTCTGTCTGTCAGCAGAATGGGTGGTAGAGCAGGCAGGACAGAAGGACCTTGTCCTGGGGAGTTGTCGGAGTCTTCCCTGACGGTTTCTTGTTGGCGGTATTCCATCCTAGGGTCTGGCGCTGCCCTCTCTGGCCCCATCTTTGAGTGTCTGCTGCCCCTTGTGTGGGCAATCTCTTCAAGAGTATCCCATTTCTGTTGTAGGCGCCTCCACAACATCTCCCTCCTCCCCCTACTCCAGGGCCTCAAAGCCAGGGTGTCACCCTCTGTTTTGCAGAACAACCCCAAGTCCCTCCAGGCAGGTCCCCCTTCCATCCCTGACTAATGATGGACCCCTACAGGGACAGACACAAGAGATCGGGTGTCTGCACGGATGTTTGAGTTTGGAGACAACTGTCTGTCTGCCTTCTGTGGCCCTTTGGTGAAGAGGAAGGAGTATGAGTGGGGGGGGGTGAGGAGGAGGCTGAGGGGGCCGGGAACTGGTGTAGTTGGGTGACAGAGTGCTTACATAGTCCTGTGCAGAGCCCCAGCACTGACTAACCCTGCACAGTGGCCTCAAGAAGCAGAGGCAGAAGGGTCAGAAGTTCAAGGTTAGTCTGGACCACATGAAACCATGTGGCAAAAAAAAAAGAAGGCCCAGCATGGTGGTGAAAGCCTTTAATCCCAGCACTTGACAGGCAGAGGCAGAATGGTCTCAGCAAGTCAGGCCAGCCTGGTCTATATTTCAAGCTCCAGGATGGTCAGGACTACAAAGAGAGACCTTGTCTCAAAACAAAAAAACAAAAAAAGAAAACCCAAGGCCAGCAAGATGATTCAATCAGTAAGAGTGCTTGCTGCCAAGGCTGGAGAGATGACTCAGCAGTCAGGGCACTGGCTGCTCTTCCAGATGATCTGGGTTCAATTCCCAGCACCCACACGGCAGCTCACCACTGTCTGTAATTGCAATTCCAGAGTTCCAGCACCTACACAGACACACATGCAGGCAGAAACACCAATGCACATTAAAAAAAAAAAGTGCTTACCGCCAAGCGTGGTCCTGTGATTTTCACATGTGGGCTGTATAAATGAGCATTTATGGGTGACTGTGCTGGGGTGTCTGTCACTGTCTCTTCCACACAGGACCCCGGGGACTGAGGAAGGATCTGCATTCAGGGTCACCACTGTGGTGTCAGTAAGATGTGCTGCCCATTCAGGGAGGGTGTGACATGTGAACAAAGGCTGAGATATGACAAGTGAGGAGACAGGGTCAGGAAGATTCAACAGATCTTTCAAAGGTCACTGTCAGCAGGTAAGTGAGTAGAGACTTGCAAAAAGTTCTCTGATTGCCACACACACTTGCAAGTTGTCCTCTGACCACACACACACACACACACACACACACACACACACACACACACACACATCACACACACACACCACACATCACACACATAACACACACACACATCACACATACCACATCACACACACACACACACATACACACACATCACACACACCACACACACACACCACACATCACACACACACACATCACACACACCATACACACACCACACATCACACACATAACACACACACACACATCACACACACCATACACATACACACACACACACACCATACACATACCACACACACACACACACACACACACACCACAGACAGTACACATAACACACACCATACACATACACCACACACACACACACACACACCACAGACAGTACACATAACACACACATGCACATCATACACACCACACACACACCAGAAACACACACCCCACACACACACCACACACACACACACCACACACACATCACACATATCACACACAGCACACACACATACACATCCTGGGACTTTGCATTGATAATTGTTGGAGTCAGAAGATAGGGTGCATGATTTCAGGTGTCTGTGGATAAGTATCACCAAAAGCCCACAGTGGACAGGATCATCAGGGGAAGAGAGGGAGATAGAATAAGGATATAAGGGCCAATCCCTGGCATCTACCTACTGGAAAAAGGAGAAGTTCAGAGCAGGAGCCAGCAAAAGAGACCAGCGAATGACAGATGATATTGTCCAGAGCCATGGCAGGGTGGTAGCAGTCATGCAAAGACCAGGAGGAAATCGTTCCAAAGACCAAGAGGCAGAAACCATTCACTGGGTCAGATGTGCGGCCAACCCTCCAGATGGAGACTTGGAATCAATGGTTAGGGCTAGGGTTAGGGTCTTGTTATGGAGCCCAACTGGCCTCAAATTCATAATGATCCCACCAGCCTGGTCCGAGGGCCACATCAGCCCCCAAATAACACTGAGAGACGACGTATTGGATACAAAGCTGTTGGCCAGTTACTAGCGTTTCTTATTGGCTAGCTGTCTTAAATATTAACCTGATTCTATTAATCTAAGTGTTTCCATGTGGTCTTTGGTTTCCGGAGAGAGGGTCTGGACCTCTTACTCCTCTTGGTCCTACACTTTGGATCTCCTCTCTACTACATCTCCCAGAATCCTCCTTGTTTCCTAGTCCAGCCTATCTTGCTTTTCTATTTGCCAACAGTGCTTTATTCATTAACCAATAAGAGAAACATATTTATAGAATGACATCTCCCATCATCTCCTCTTTTTTTGTCTAAATAAAAAGGGTTTTAACCATAACATAGTAAAATATGTAACAAAACAGTTATCAAATAAGAACCACAGTTAACAACATTTAGTCCATTATCATTATCAAGAATTAAAGAAAATATTTTTATCATCTATCTTATCTTTGTAAGTCTAAAATCTTATATGTACTTATTTTTAATCTTTTCTAAGGAAAACTATAGCCATAACTATCTTTAACTCCATCAAAGACCACAGAAGGATAATATATAAACTCTAGAAATGACAGAGACAACTCACTTTGTCAGTCACCCGAAGTTCTTCTGTAATGTTCCATCTTTAGCCCATAGGCCATGGTGTGTCTGGCAGGCTTCTCAGCAAAGTAGGAAATTTCAAACTGTCCCACCTGTGTTGCAGTTTGTCAGTCACTTTTCTCTGTCCTGCAGAATGTCTGGCAGACTCTTCCATGAAGCAGGAACCCTGTAGCAATGTCCATCTTGCTTCATCAGTCACTTTCCTGTGGGTCCTGCATGTCCAGTTTATACAGCATAAAGTCAAACAGTCCAGATAAGAGCAGTATCTTGTCCGAATGGCTAGTCTTTCCATATCGGAGGCAAACTCCATAATGTGTTTCTTCAATGTCCATCTTCCTTTATGACACAGGTAGTGTTGCCAGGAGCAGTTGTGCCTCACTGTTAAGAAAAACCCTAAACCATTTTAAATGCCATATTCTATAGGTCTTTGAAAGGTTTGAAGAATGTCTATCCATTTGAAATATATTTTTGTATATCTAGAAAACCTAACTAACTTAACTATAAGTTTTGACTATTATATATTAATCTGTACTAAATTATACATTAGGTTTTTAAATGAGCTATATAAACACAATACCTAAACAAGAGGAGAAATGTACATATTACAAAATTGACCTTAAATTACATTAATAAATGGAAATCCATTTTAAAACAAAGTATTCATTTCTATACCATAATCCCCTTTTTACCTTTAAAAAGAGATTGGTTGTTGTCATTAACCATTTATAACAAACCCCATTTAAATGAAAACAAACATTTGTAAACAATACTTGGGAATTTGGGCATTGTTCTTTTTAAACTGCTTTCTGCTGGTAGGGGGCGCTGTCATGGGGATCCTAAGAAGATGCAGAAATCCTGGCTGTAGTGGTCTGCAAGGCTGCCTTGTCCCCTGGGACAATGCTTCAGGGGGTCTTATTTGATCAAACCATATTAGTCTGGAAGGAATCCACAGCTTTTTATTTTCTGTGGAAACAAAAGTAGAAATCCTTTTCCCCAGTAACCTGTCCTTAGACTTAAATTTTGAAGTTAAAGCATTTTTAAAATATATAAATTGGATTAATCCAGCAGTATTTCTTTTAACAGTTGCTGCAGTTTCCTCAGAAGTCAAACAATACAAAGACAACACAATAGCATACAGTATCCATACTTTCTGTGTATTTTTATTTTTACATGTTTTGTTATTACTCTATTTTTTATTTTTATTTATTGAGACAGGGTTTCTCTGTGTAACTTTGGCTGCCCTGGAATTTACTCTGTACACCAGGTGCTTTGAAATAACAGTGATTTGCTTGTCTCTGCCTCCCAAGTGCTGGAATTAAAGGTGTGTGCCACCACACCCAGCTACTCTATCTTTTTCTGTTTTTTTTTTTTCTAAGCCACTTTATCATGTTTCTTTTTCTCTCCCGTGCCTATGTATATTTTAAAACACACTGTAAACCTTTAGAGGTTTTTCTTTATCTGAATCTGTCTTTACTATAAATCTTTATCTTTTTCTGGCCACAAGTCTTTTATCTGCTAACCAACATTGTTAAAATTAAAGCCACAGTTGTATTAGTCACGGTCTATCTAAGATGGCACAGGTATGATTATGGCCAGCAGTGAGAGCTGTGCTCACAGCCTTGGTCTATACTGCTATCCAGCATCATGTTGTTGGCTTAGAGATGTGATCACTGCCATTGCCAGCTCTCATACACACCATTCAGTTGTTAGCAGGGTTTGTCGCTTATGCTGAGTCAGGAAACCTCCCTTAAAGGGGCCGTGCAAATCTCTGCTTGTCTCTAGCAAAATAGAGCCTACCCGAGAAAAATGTTGCTATCAAGAAGACTTGTTTGTCTGTTATTTTGTTTTTAAAATCTTTTTTTTTTTTTAAGCTTTTGTTAAGTTTTAAGTGGTAGTTTTTAGGCCCCACGTTGGGCACCATTTTGTTAGGAGCAGTTTTTCCCACCAGCCTGGTCCCAGAGCCACGACAGCCCCCAAATAACACAGAGAGACGATGTATTAGATATAAAGCTGTTCCATTTGTATTAATCTAAGCGTTTCCATGTGGTCTTGGCTTTCCGGAGAGCGGGTCTGGACCTCTTACTCCTCTTGGTCCTACATTTCCACTCTCCTCTCTACTACATCTCCCAGAATCCTCCAGCCTCAGACTCCATCCATGGCTGCAAGTAGCACAGGAACTCAGGGGAGCCTGTGCAGAGGTCAAAGGACAACTTATACCAGTTGATCCTCTCCTCCTTCTACCATGTGGGATCCAGAGATCAAACTCAGGTCATCAGGTTTTGCAGCAAGCACCTTTACCCACTGAGCCATCTTGTCAGCCCGGATCTAGGGACTGCACAGAGGTGCCGAGGGAACAAATGTGATACAGACTCTCAGATACAGAATAGTCTGGACCTGTGGTGTTTATGTATCTGCATGCTGTCCATCTAGCTACTGGCTGATAATCAGTTGTCTTAGAACAAGGCACTCTTTGGTCCCTGACCAGAGAAAGGTTGATCTGACTCAGGAGCAGCATGACAGCTTTAGAAGCTAGCAAACTGGCAGGACCTTCAGGCTGCTGGAGTTCCCATGTCTAGTCAACGATGCTGGGAACACAGCGAACATTACTGACATTGGCACAATGGGCCAGGTGGTTTTAGTTTTTAATCCGTTGTGATCCGTTTGCAAACCCAAGTCAAGATGGCTCTGTTATCAGAGACAGAGCCAGGAGAACTGTGCTTGATGACGTCCGTGGGTCTCTATACTCGGTAGGTACCGTAGAGCACCCGTCCCTATGCCATATATACACATGTGTGTGCACACGTATGCAAACGCTAGCATGGCCTGCGTGTCTCCCCGTCACATGGTACTCTGGTGTGAGGCAGTAGTGAAGGAAGCCCCTCTCCCAAGCCACTATACTTCTGCAGGGTACAGTTCGGGGTGGTGTTCTTGCAGTCCTGTCTGAAGGAGGGGAAGAAACAGGCTGCCCAGTTCTCTTGACTCTGGCCTCAAATCAGCTGCAGCCATAGGATGCCTGACGTCTTGTCACCTACCAGCCGATGAGAGCTTCTAGGCTAGGGGAGTGGGTAGACAGACGGTCAGGGACCCAGCCTGGCTGGGAAGAAAGAATGCAAAGATGGCTCTGTCCCCTTCCCCTTCTGATGTTAGGGAAAGGATGGGGCTTCTTGATGTTGGACAAGTGTGCTAAAGTCCTCTTTGCTATTCCTTTTCAGTCTTTGTGCGTGTGTGAGTGTGTGTCTGTGTCTGGGTGTGTATGCGTGCATGCCTGTGTGAGTGTGTGTGTGAGAGAGTGTGTGTGTGATAGTGCGTGTGTGAGAGAGTGTGTGTGTGTGTCTGTGTGTGTATGCGTGCATGCCTGTGTGACTGTGTGTGTGAGAGAGAGTGTGTGTGAGAGAGTGTGTGTGTGATAGTGTGTGTGCGAAAGTGTGTGTGTGTGCGCGTGTGCATGTGCGTGTGCACATGCGTGAATGCGTGCACACACAACCTCAGGTCCTCACCTTCCACCTTGTTTGAGACAGGGCCTCTTGCTTTTGCTCCTGGCCCAGGAACTTGCAGGGATTCTTCTGCCTCCCTCTCCCATCTCACTGTAGGAACACTAAGACTACAGATGTGTGCACCCTCCCCGAGCAATGCCACTAACAAATGGGGGCCAAGCACTGAGATGCCCCAGACTATGGGAAATGCCTCATCCAAACCACCACACTGTACAACCATCACTTTCTTTAATTCTAGAGCATTCTCTAACCCTCTGAAAATTCTCCCTTTTATTCGGGGTCTCGTTACAGGAGCTCAGTGCTACTGGGCTTCCTGGAGACTTAGGTCTAGAAACATCTGGAGCATTCTGTAGCTCATGTTGGAGAGGAAAGTGTGCAGTAGCCATAAGCATTTCTAGCATCAGTGGGCACATACGAGACACCATATGACATCTGTGTCTGGGGACATGGGCTGGTGTGCCTCTGAAATTCCCTCCCTCTAGAGACCACCGATGTTGCCTGGAGGCCAAGTGTGAGGCTCAGGTTTTTGTGAGGTTCTAAAGGAAAACTGTTAGACAGGACTGAGCCTGTCTAACAGAGAGGCCGCCCTAAAACAGTCCTTAGCCAAGTATCAAAGCATATCTCATCATCCCAGCATGCAGGGAGCTGAGGCAGGAGGGCCATGAGTTTAAGGCTAGCCCGTGCTTCATAACCTCAAAAACAAAAACAAACAATAAAACCAAGAACTGAGGGTCTGCTTCTTAGCAGGAACAAGACCCTGGGTTTGTTCCCTACAATAAGGGGGAAAATCTTATTTTTACGGTGACGTTATAGAGAAAAACAGGGGGCTTAGACTGATGCAGCCTCCAAGGATGGGAAATGCTAAGGACTGGGCTTTGTTAGTTTTCTCTTGGTGGAATACAGGGTCTATGCAGTGTGTCTATCTGACTGTTAGCTGCCCACATAGAGACAGTCTGGTAGTTCTCAGAGAAAAGTAGGGTACAGAGCCTGTGGGGACGGAGCACCCAGACATGCGTGTTCCCGTGGGTCTGTCTCTATGGAGAGAAGAGTAAAGGGAGTTCTTCAAGCCTCTGATACAGTAGGTGCTCCCAGAGCCCGATTAGATGCACAGAGGAGGCATGCGGATATCTGCTGCCTGCCAGAAGGGACGCACTCCTTGTCCTCCTTCCCAGGGGAGGGCTCACACGTCAATTCATTCTCCCCCCACTGCAACAAGGATAAGTTTTACTTTTCTGGTCCACACCTGTAATTTAGAGAGGACTGGTGGTGTCTCAAAAGATTCTTTGAGAAGCACACCAAAATCTCCAGGGGAGAGTTAAGATGATGTCTCTCGTGCTGTGTGTGTTTGTGTGTGTGTGTGTGTGTGTGTGTGTGTGTGTGTGTGTGTGTGTGTGTTTGAACTCATAGTGCCAAAGGTTACCCTGTGAGTCAGAAGGGGACCCACCTTGCCTGCCCACAAAACCTTGCCCTAGCTGGGTGTGGTGCAACACCCTTTAATCTCAGTGTTCAAGAGGCAGAGGCAGGAGGGCCTCTGTGCATTTGAAGTCAACATGGTCTACATAGTGAGTTCCAGGCCAGCCAGGGTTCCATAGAAAGACCCTGTCTTAAAACACAAACACCCCTTCATGGCCCACCAGCCCCCTTTCACAGGGACTCTGGGGATCTTTATAGGGAGTTCCTGCCACCACCACAATGGCTGAGCCTGCTGGGCAGCGATTCGCCTGTGCCTGTCACTTGTCATGAGTTTCTGGGCTCACTCTTGGTCTCTTGACATCTCCCAGATGCTAGAAGCCTGGGAAAACAGAATGCACATACGCATCCCAGTGAGCTCAGTTTCCTGCTCTGTGAAATGGGGACAGCTCAAGTGGCACCGCCCACATGTCCTTGTATGCCTGGGCAGTGTTTGCTTCTGTCCTTTTCCTCCCACGAAGGAGGCATGCCATCTCTCCGCCTCACTTCAGATAGTTTTTCTCTGCTGACGGGGACAGCTTCAGGGTCCGTGCTGTGTGCTCACAGAGCCCCTCTGAAGTGTGAATTTCAAGTGTGTAGAGAGCTGGGGGTCGTGTGCAAGGGTGTGGATCTGCAAGGAGGACGCGCTGCTGCCAAGGAGCTTCTGTTTTTATAGCAGGAGTCACGTGAGCCTGCTGCTTAGTACCTGAGCGCCATGGACCCAAGGGCAATTGATTTGTCTCTGGAGTGTCCTAGCTGAGCCCGGGATACATAATAATGGCTGGGGACAGGATGAGAGGTGCAGTTTTCCTTCCACAGGGCAGGGCAGCCCTCAGGGCTGTCCACACAGTGCCTCTACCAGCTTCAAGGGGGTCCTGCGCCATGGGCACTGGATGGAGAGGAAGCCGTGAGAAATGGGAGGCGCGTGCCTGGCCGGCTGCCCAGACTCCTCCCTGCAGCTCTCAGCTCTGCACTTTAGTCTGAGTTAGTACAAAAGCTCTGCTCCACTCGAGGTCTCTTGCTCCGCGCTCCCGGCTCCAGAGCGCCAGGCACTCACTCGTGGGACCAGCTCACAGAGTTAAGACGCGAGTGCAAGCTGGGTCGGCACAGCGTCTGGGGATGCCAGGACGTGGGGACACGGTGAGTGGGGACAGGACGCAGGTCAAACGGGCGGTGGCCACCGCAGGGTGCTTGTTCCTGGCTTTAGAACCTGGGGCTGCGTAGGACATCCGAACATTCTGAGCTGGCAATGTCTCAGAGAGACGCTTCCATACTTTACTGACATGAACGTGGGACTCTTCTGCCCTCTTCCCGGCTGGGCATTGTGGCGAGTGTCCTTGTGGTTTCTGTTTGCTTCGGTCTCAATGCAAAGAGGCGAGGGTTCCCGGAAAGGATCGTGATGGCCTGGGTGCGCACTGACATGGCCCCTAGGGTGGCACTCCCTGGGAGCGGCCAGCGAGTTGGGACGAGGGGCGCTGCGTAAACTCTGAGCTCTCACTGGGGAAAAGACAAACCCTGCAGAGCCGAGGCGGAGGCTCTGGGCCCAGTGTCTGCTACTCGCGCAATGGGACCCCAGTCCGGCTGCCTGGTTCCTCTGTGGTTGGTGCCCCGGCCACCTCTCGCCAGAGCACAGACCAGCGTGACCCTGGCTCCCGCAATGCCGCCCCGGGACCCAGCGCTCGCTGGCACCGCCCTCTCGCGCCTTGCCTTTTGCCCACACTGACCCCCTTTCTCTTTCCAGGTGGCGGAGATGTGGCCGCACCAACCATCTGGAGCGACCCCTAACTCCCGTGATGCGGAGCTGGAGAGGCGTCTTCCATCCCCGGAGCCTCGTAGTGCCTGGGGGAGGATCGCGCAGCGGCTGTGCCTGGGCTTGCCTGGGCTTGTTCAGAGCGGGGCTGCTCCCCTCTGGGAACTGCTCAGATTGGGGGCCTTTGGAGACGTTGCCAGAGTTTGGAAGCCGAAGCCGGGGATACAGGGGCCTGGGGGCTGCGCACCTGCTCGCTGCGGAGCTCAGGTAACCGATGAGTTAGTTGGTCCTCCTGTCTGAAAGTGTGCAAGGGAGGCAGGAACTAGGCGGAATACTTTAGTGATAATTACAGAAAACTGCTGGGTTGTGCAGCCCTTGGAAGGCAAAGAATTTCCAAGAAGTAACAAAATGTCCTTTGATATCTTCATCTCTGGAGAGAAAAAGATTCCTTTGGGGGAGTTTCGCTTGGGGCATTTTTTTCTTCTTTGATCTGTCTTGGGCGTGAGAAAGGCTCTGGCGCCCCTGTGTTGACCAACCAGGGAGCTAAAGCCCGGGACTCCCAGGTCCTCTTCCCCAACCACAAGTGGGGCACTGACTCTGTCTCCCAGGATTGCACTGAGAATTTTGTTAGGGAAGGAGCAAAATGCTTGGGTCACTAAAGTCGTACTCTGTATGAGGTTTAGTGTTTAGATGGTGTGTGTGTGTGTGTGTGTGTGTGTGTGTGTGTGTGTGTGTGTGTAGTGTGTGTGTGTGTGTGTATGTGTGTGTATGTGTGTGTGTGTATGTGTGTGTGTGTGTGTGTGTGTGTGTTATGTGTGTATGTGTGTGTGTGTGAGTGTATGTGTGTGTATGTGTGTGTGAGTATGTGTGTAAGTATGTGTGTGTGTATGTGTGTGTATGGTGTGTGTGTGTATGTGTGTGTGTGAGTGTGTGTGTGTGTGTATGTGTGTATGTGTGTGAGTGTGTGTGTGCACTACCATGTATCCTAAGCTGGACTTGAGCTGAAGGCATCTTCCTGTCTCAGCTTCCTGCGTGTAGATTAGTGTTCTAATGTTGGAGCAGGGCATCTCTACCTCCATCCGCTTGTGAGTGAGCCCCCACTGGGAGGAGCACCACCTATCCCCCTCCTCAGTGCTTTACCGTCCCTGAGTGCTCCCAGCCCCACCCCAGAGTAGCGGCCTGAGTCCCAGGTGTCCCTTCACCAGGCTAGTATTAAAGGTTTCCTTTTGGTTCTTAGTGTCCTTAATGAATGAATTTAAGAATGCACTTGGAGGGCAGCTCAAGGGCAGTTTTATTAGAAGGTGAGAGAGACAACGGGCAGGCGGGCTGTAAGTCTTGGTGGGTGCTAGGACAAGCAGAAGAGTAGTCACACCTTTTGCAGTGGAAGTGGGAAGCAGATGCCTAGCAGGGGTGAAACCGGGGCTGGAGAGAGCAGGCTTGGGCTTTAGCCATTATCCCAAAGAAAAAGTGCCTGCTTTTCCATGTTGGGACTCGAACTCAGAGCAGCCAGAGGTTTCGTGGAGGAAGGCGTTTCCAGGAAGGAAGGACAAGCGCATCATCTCCTTAGGGGGATAATTATTCCTCCCATCTTCTTAGCTAGTCTTCCAGAGAATCAGGTTCACCAGATGTGTGTTGGGGGGAGGGTGGGGGTGGACTTCCTCAAGGTGATTGACAGGCCCCATTGGATTAACTCTTAAAAGCAGGAGACAAGAGTAAGTCACATTTTTGGGTAGCTTAGGATGTCAGATCTCCACCCCTAGCCAGAGGTGGAGCTTCTGTTCTATTGACCAGGAGGAATTAGCTTTCCCTTAATGAGCCTCCACCCTTTTACTTGGTATTTTAAATCTTACAGAGGCAATTAAATGTTTCCATTTGTAGCATTACCAGGGAAACAGGAAAGGGGCGGAGAAGCACCTATGGGATGCCTGGCACCATACCTCCCCCAGCTCCTGTGGTCTCTTAACAATCTATGCTTGGGCTCATGAACTAGACATGACTGGGCCTCTTGTATAAAATGTCACATGCAGGGACAAAGTGGCACAGTGTTGGGTTATCTGCAGCCAGTTCTGCCTCTGTCTGCAGTTCTGAGAGAACTCAGACAAATGGCTGCTTCTTGAGACACAGAACTCCACAGTAACTGGCAGCATGGCTGTGCGAGGGAGGGGAGGGGAGGGAGTGCATTTGAATATCAACCTTGAAGGTTCATCTAGGCTGTTTGGGACAGGACCAACTGCCACCCTAGGACCTACTGGCATCAGATGTTGAGTATGAGTGACTGGCCATTCTTGGCCACCATGAGGGCAGTTTATGTCGCTCACCCCGAGTCTTTGGTACACATTACCAATTAAGGATGCTAACCTAGACGAGTCCCCACATTGTCTCCTTATAGCATCCAGGCAATGCCTCCCAGTGATATGGTGCCCTGCTGTTATACGGTACTGCCCTGGTGACTGGCAACTAACTGGCCTGGAAGGTGTAGCAGGGTGCCAGGGTAAAAAGAGGCCACTGTTCTAGGGAACTTCAGTCGATCGTGGGTGCACACGAAAACAGGCAGGAGGGACTCAGTCGCTCTTCACCAGACGGTTGCTGTGTGCAGGAAGTCACGGAGGATGACAGAGAGGAAGGCAGAGCTTTGTAGGCAGGAGGCCAGCATGTGCAAAGGCCCAGCATCCCGTGTATCCTAGAAGCAGAAGGAAGCTGTAAGGCTGGAGGTGGTTTTGCATGACACCCAGTGACAAATACCAGAAGGAAAGATGGAAGAGAGCAGACAGCAGGCTGCCGTAGCCGGAAGACCCAGTCCTCCCGGACAGCACTGCTCAACCCTGCAGGTTCAGTGGTTCCACGGATCTGCAGGACCACTGCTTTAGTGGAAGCCTACGAGGTGGCCCTGGTACTGCTCATTTTTCTCTTTCCCCAGGGAACCTCAGGACCCCTTTGGAGCCTCAGCATCACCGTCTAGACAGGACTTTAGGCTCAGGTAAGTCTCTCCTCCCCATCTCTGTCATCAGCTTTGTGAATCTGGAAGTGGAAATTGGCCGTCTCGGCTTTGGTCATCCATCTCATTCATGAAATTAGGCTTTGAGCTGGGTGTGGTCCTAGCACTCGGGAGGCTGATATTAGAAGACCAAGAGTCAGAAGCCAGTTGGGCTCCAGAGTGAGACCCTGATTCAGAGAGAGAGAGAGAGAAAGAGAGAGAGAGAGAGAGAGAGAGAGGGAGGGAGGGAGGGAGGGAGGGAGGGAGGGAGGGAGGGAGGGAGGGAGGGAGGGAGGGAGGGAGGGAGGGAGGGAGGGAGGAAGAGAGAACATATTAGACTTGTCTTAGGATGTATTCTGTGGAGCAGCACTGTAGAATATAGTGGTCAAGCAGGGTACCGCTGTGGGTATGGGTAGAGCATCAGTGGCAAAGCTCTTGGCTTGTGTCCGTATTCCGTGAATCCACTAAGACAGAAGACGCATCCTCACTCATAGAATCTAGTGGGTTTGGAGTATTTTTGTTTGATTGTTTGATTGATTGATTTTTAAGAATTATTTTGTGTTACAAATATTTCTCTCTTCCCCTTCCTAAAAGTTAGTGCATATTTAAATGAAGTAAAACGCCCCAAGTTGGCATTAAAAAAAGACAAAGAAGCATCTATACGGGATCCTCTGTGTGCGTGTGTGGCTTTAGTTGACTTTTTGAACCTGGTTCATCCTTAGTCTTGGCTTTGTGAGCATGTTGTGGCCAGAAAAGGTCCTTGCGTTTCCTTCTCTGACACTCTCCCTTGAGATGGGTTCTAGCCTGTGAGCCAGCAAAACCCCGGGCACTTCCTGTCTGCATCCCGCACAAGCCCGGATTGTAGCTGAGTGTAATCGAGCATCCTTGTGCCCTGGTGCTCTCCCTGGCTCCCTGGTTGATTGCTCTCTTCTTTTCTTCTCTCTCTCTCTCTCTCTCTCTCTCTCTCTCTCTCTCTCTCTCTCTTTCCTTTTCTCGTCTCTCTCTGTAGCCCTAGCTGATCTGGAACTCACAATGTAGACCAGGCTGGCACCAAACTCACAGGATCCATCCTCCTCTGCCTCCCAAGAGCTGGGATTAAAGCCTGCTCCACAGCTGCCTTGATTATTAATCCCATTGTTAAGCTTCCTCAGATAGTCACCTCTTCTTGCAACATTATCAACTAAAATAGACTTGGAGTGGCATCGGAGTACGATATCCACTTTATTCTACTGTAGTAAGGGCAGCTGTGCCCACCGCCATCCCATCAGCGAGGCGATAAATCAAGTTTAGGGTCCTGGATCATGTGGCCCGACTGGTCCCCACAGTCTCAGTGAAGGTCGCAGATGCTTCTACCCCTACTTCAAGCAAACACGTCCCTCCCTTGCCTCCATTGCAGGACTCGCGGCCTGACACATACTGGACAAGTACTCTGTCATCAAGCTACACCCACACACACACCCTCTTTTTACTTTTTATCTTTTATTTTTAATTTTTACATACATGTATGCATGCTTGTGTGTGTATATACCTGTTGGCATACATGTGAGCACGCGTGGAAGGGTGTATATGCATGTGGAAGACATCCTCAACGGTTCATCCATCTTATGCAATGGGCAGGCACTCTCAATCAACTTCAGAGCTCACACACACTTATGCATGGCTAGTCTTGCTAGCCTGCTTTCTCTGAGATCTCTGTGTTTGTTTTCCAAGCTGAAATCACAGGCGGTGCACCATGCCCAGCTCGCATCTGTCCCCAAGCTTGCTCTCTTCCCTCAGTCCTCTAATTTTTGTTTTGAGACAAGGTCTCCCTAAGTTGTCCAAGCCGGCTCTGAGCTTCCCATCCTCCAGCTCTGACTCCTACCTGGCTAGGGTCACAGACAGGTCTGCCCTATCTTTCTGGCCAGAGGATTGGCTCCCGAGACCTGGCTGGGGGACGCAGCTCGGGGCTGTGTTGAAAGTACAGTTGGGACCCTCCTGCTCACTCTGCTCTGCTCTGGGTACAAAGGACCCCGCAGAGTTAGGAGAAGACAGTGGTGGCCTTTCAAGGGTCAGGTGGTGGTCGTGTGCAGCCCCCTGTCCACAGTTCCAGCTGCCCGGTGGGACCAGTAGCTCTGTGGAAGCCCCCACTTTAGTATCCGCTGAGGATTTTGTCGTGCCCTCAAAACCATTTGGGGGCTGGGGATGTCATAGGTAGAGTGCTTGCCTGGCACGCACAAAGCCTTCGGGTCTATGGGTCCCTAACCCTGCGTGAGCTGGATGTGGTGGCATACCTATAATCCCAGGGGTCAGGGGTGGAGGCAGAGAGTCGGGGTCGTGTTCCGCTTCTTCTTTATCTTCTTTCTTTCTTTTATTTTACTTTATGTATTGATTTATTTTGAGGTAAGGCCTCACTCTGTAGCCCTAGCTAGGCTGGGACTCTTTATGTAGACAAGGCTGGCCTAAACTCACAGGGATACAACCATCTCTGCCTCCCCAGCACTGACACAGACACCATGCCCATCATTCAAGATCATTCTTGAGTGCCTAACAAATTCCAGGCCAGCCAGAGCTAGAGGCTATGTCCAAAATTTAAGAATAGCCGGATGCGGTGGGTCACGTCCTTAATTATAGTACTCTACAGGCAGAGGCAGGAGGATGTCTGTGAGTTTGGGGCCAGCCTGGTTACCCTCTCCGTGTGTGTGTGTGTGTGTGTGTGTGTGTGTGTGTGTGTGTGTGTGTGTGTAGAAGGTGTTTAACAGGCTGAATTGTAGCTCAGTGACAGGGCGCTTGCCTGGCATCTACCAGGCTCTGTGTTCAACCCCTAGGACTAGAAAACCCCAGTACGGCAACATTTCCATCCTGTTGAAGCTGCTCACAAGCCACAGCATCCCACACTGAATTGGGGTGGGGTAGAAGCAAGCCTTCCCTGCCTCTGTCTTCATCTTCTCTCTCTCTCTCTCTCTCTCTCTCTCTCTCTCTCTCTCTCTCTCTCTCTCTCTCTCTCTCTCTCTCTCCCCCTCTCCCTCTCTCTCCCCCTTCCTCTCTCTCTCCTCCCTCTCTCTCTTTCTCTCTCTTCCTCTCTCTGTTCCTCCCTCCCCCTTCTCCCTCTCCCTCTCTCTCTCTGAAGAATCACACCTCTCCAAAGCGTCCAGAAATGCACCCTCAGACAGCACACTTACACTGCTAATTATTTTCATTTATGTGGATTGTTTTCACATAAGCCTAATGACTGTGCTTGGGTTAACACTTCTGTCTCTCCTCAAATACGTGCCAAATTACCTTAAATCTGAGGAATAGCCCAAAAGCGCCTCGCCTGGGTGTGAGACGGCCCCATCGTGCCCCTCATTTCCTGAGTGACGCTGGGCCAGAGCTCAGCCTCTCCCAGCTGCTCCAGTTGTCCCTCTCAGAGCTGCTAGTAGGTTTCAAAGAGGAAAGTTACTCATTCCCAAACACCCCACCCACCCACATCCAAGCTGTGTGCTGCAGTTTCACAAAGGCAAGCGCTGCGTGTGCCTCACAAACTTTAGAATGTGGCCGGCCAGGCGCGCAGAGGGCCAGGCGATGTGTGACGCCAGCCTTTACCGAGTTCCTTAACAGGCCCCGCCAAGCGCAGAGCAGATGCTGCCTCACTTGATGCTGCAGTGGCGCCTCATCCCTGATGAGTCCCTGCTTTAAATGTGTGACGGCATTGAGACCCAAGCCGGTTACATCATCAGGAATACGTGTGGTCCTGGTAGAGCGGCTTGGCTTTGCGCCATGCGACTCAGAGAAGGGGCCGAAACGGGTGAAGGTACCTAGGACCTCGGGCCACATGGATGGTGGCACCATCATCACCGCCACCGTGGTTGTCGTCGTCATGGGGACAGTGTTAGTTTTCTCTTGCTGTCTATCAGGTCACTCCAGGTTCGGCGGCTTTAAGAACACATCTGTCATCTCACTCCTCTGGGTTGGGAGTCCTGGACCCGCTTCGCCAGGTGCTCTCAGGTCTGTCATCAAGGTCCTATCTAGTGACTCAGACTCAGCTGGGGAAGGGTGTTCAAGGTCACCCAGCTGCTTGGCGGAATTCATACGCTCAGCTGAAGCCACTGGCTTCCCTCCTGCTGCCGACCACGGTTCTCGTCAGCTCCTGGAGACCTCTGACCCCGTGTAGCCACCCCCCCCCCCAGCAAGGGAGGGAGCTGCTGCTTGTTCCGAGATAGGGGCTTGCAGAACTCAGGCTCAGTGCTGCTGCTTCCGACTCCTGAGTGTTGAAACCACAGGCTTTCACCTCCAGGCCCAGCAAGAGGCTGTCATTGTTTGGTGTTGGCTGCTGGGGGCGGGGGTCAAACCCCAATACATACTAAGTAAGCCCTCTACCACTGAGCTGTCTCCTGTGCCGTGTCCTGTGGGCTAGAAGAAAATCAAACATGTAGTATGATGTGCCATGCTTTTGGTGTGTGGTGTGTCAGTATTGTGCTGGCGCTCACGTAGCAAGGCCATGTTCCCCCCCCCCCTGCATCCAGGCCAGAATCAACAGGGAGGAGGATGGGGTCCTCCTGCCAGAATGCCTTGGGTGGTTTTACTCCTTGTGGGGAACACCCTGGAGTGTACCTCAGGGACAGGCAGGCCGAGGGAGGAGTATTCATGAACTGAGACGTAGCCGTGACGCGGAGGGCACTGCACTACTTTAGGGAGGGAGAGCAGCAAGTGGACATGTTTGCTATCGAATCACCCCTTGAATCAAATGGTTTGGGTGTGATGGCCCATGCCTATAATCTGAGCGATTGGGTGGTTTGGGCAGGGGAATTGTTACAAGACCAAGGCCAGCCTAGACTACATAATAAACTCAGGCCAGCCTGGGCTACAGAATAGGAAGGCTATCGCCAAAAAGGAGGTGAGGGGTGGAGCTAAGTTTGTAGAGAGCTTGCCTGGTATGAACAGGCCCTGGGTTCAGTCTCCAGAGCCACACAAGCCAGGCATGATGCACACACTTGTAATCCCAGGATAAGGAGATCCGAATCCAAGGTCATCCTTGGCTATATATTGAGTTTTAGGTCAACCTGGGCTACTTGACACCCTATCTCCAAAAAGCCAAACAAAAACAAAACAACAAAAATTCTATTAGGTTAAACACAAGATCGCCTCTTCCCCGAGCCGAACTGAACAGGAGCCGCTGGGCTGAAGTGGGCTGAGGTGAGGTGGGCTGAGGTGAGATAGGCTGAGGTGAGGTGAGGTGGGCTGAGGTGGGCTGAGTTGAGGTGAGGTGGGCTGTGGTGAGGTGGGCTGAGGTGAGGTGAGGTGAGGTGAGGTGGGCTGAGGTGAGGTGAGGTGGGCTCTGGTGAGGTGAGGTGGACTGAGGTGAGGTGGGGTGGGCTGAGGTGAGGTGAGGTGGGCTGAGGTGAGATGAGGTGAGGTGAGGTGGGCTGAGGTGAGGTGAGGTGGGCTGAGGTGAGGTGAGGTGGGCTGAGGTGGGCTGTGGTGAGGTGAGAGGCCTGATGGCCTGGCGTTGGGCCACGGAGTTTTTCACACATGCCCACACGATCTCTGAAGCATCTCCATTGCTTCGGTTGATCTCTCCTTTTCCTTTTTGCCTCTTCCTGGGTCTCAAAAGTGAAT
This sequence comes from Cricetiscus sungorus, assembly GCA_030556225.1. NCBI lineage: Eukaryota > Metazoa > Chordata > Mammalia > Rodentia > Cricetidae > Cricetiscus > Cricetiscus sungorus. Next base: position 6,254,751 of record JANBXA010000311.1, on the reverse strand, counting down.
GTGATTTCAGCAGCCGGCCGTCTTCTTCCCCTCTGTGGCTGCCTGAGTCACTGAGGGTCAGCACTCCCTGGTTCCTGGTTAGGTTGCCTCCAAGTGTGAAGTGAGGGCCAGCACAGTAGGGAGCAGTGTGGAGTGTGGCAGCTCACTGCAGGGAACTCACCCGCAGTGTCAGGAAGAGGCTGCTCTCTCATTCCTCTGTGAACTGTCATGTGGGTGCTGGGAATCAAACCCAGGTCCTTTGCTCTTGCAGCCAGTATGCTTAACTATGCCCTCTCATCTTTCTCTCTCTCTTCCCTCTCTCTTTCTAGCCTCTCTCCCTCCCTCTCTTTCCTCTCTCCCTCTCCCCTCTCTCTCCCTCCTCTCTTCTTCTCTCTGTCTCTGTCTCTCTCTGTCTCTCTGTTTCTCTATCTGTCTCTCTCTCTCCCCTCCCTCTCCCTAGCCTACTACACGGTATCATCTGAATGTGACATCTTCATGCCCACACCATTGATGTTAGGGGGAGTAAAAGCCCTTCATAATGACAGAGCATGCTTAGAGCTGCCCCGTGGACCAGCTCTGAGTGCCTACGGGTGGACAGCTGTGAAGATGGCTATGTATTTACCCACTGGGTAACTGAGCAGGGGAGGGGTGCCTGAGCTCCCCCCCCCAGCAGCAGCAGAAGCATTGGCAAGCATGAAGTCCGAAGCTGGGGTGAGAGCATGGTTAGAAAGGCAGATGATGTGTTCGGAACATGGCAGCGAGTATGAGAGAACCTTCTTCCTGCATTGTGAGAGCAGACTGGGTAGTGAGGAGTGACCAAGCTTACAAGGACCTGGTGGGCAGAGCACGGCAGCAGTGACTTTCCTTGTCACCATCCTTGTCGGGAGACGAGCTTGGGATCTAGAAGGACCTCACAAGCCTTCCTGTGTGACAGTAGCTCGGCATCTAAGCCACTGGGGAGTGACTTATGTCATGCCTGAGTCTCAACTCCTGCCTCCTGCCTTGGGAGCTAAGGCCTGCCTCCCTCGTTCGCCTGTACCCCGAAAAGGAACTTCAGACTTGCTGCTGGGCTTGGTGGAAAGCTGGGCTTCCCCCACTACTAAGGCCTCCTCCTACTGTGAGTCCTTGATCTGAGGGACAGGCCGTGGTGGCAGGCCACCTGCCTGTAGATATGGAGACGCCGAGTGCCCAGCACCCCCTCCCAGTTTTCCTTCTGTGAAAGCAGACACAGCTCCCTGCCCTTGACAGGGTGGCCGTTGTACTGGTCAGAAGTGCAGAGAAATTGATGGAGTGGGAGCAGATGCACAGGTCTCTTCCTTAAGTCAAGGAATGTCACCTCGGACGCGCTCGGACGCGCCCGCCAACTGTGAGGTCATTAGGGTGAGAACCATGGATGCTCAGAGTTGGGTGGCAGGAGGTGAGTGGCCTGGCAGATCACCCCCGGCTGGGGTGTGTGCCCTTCCAGAGACGCTGAGCCCACAGGCCTGGCCTTGCTACAGGGAGGAGCTCTTACCGCCAAAGACCCTCCAAGCTGAGGGTCACGTGAGTAACTGTAGGTGAATTCTGCAGAAGGGAAGGGGATTTCAGAGGATCAGGCAGTTTCTCCACCACAGGGCTGTTGACATTTAGATGGTAGTGCTTGTTTGTGAGGGACTGTCCCACGTGCTAGCACGCTGAACATCACCAGCCCCCACCCACTGGAGCAAACACATATATTTTCAGGCATTGCCGAAGCCCCTTAGGAGACAGACTTCCTGTGCTGGACAACTCTGGGTCAGAGGCTTCAGCCATGGGCTTTCTGGGGCTGCCGCTCAACGCCTGAAGTACAGCTGCCTTTGCTCCTACCCAAACAGCTGAGCTCAGTGGCTCGGTGGGGTGTTTCATTGACTCATCAGCTACAACCTACTTGGGGAGATCCCAGATGACTTATCATGGGACTTGGTATGTAAATACACGATTCTAGTTTTTGCTACATTGAAGCTAGTAAACACCCCTCCCTCACCCCCCCTTCTCTTTTGGGCTAGCCTGGCAAATGTTTCCTTGGCTAATAAGGGCACACTGCACCGCTCCTTGGCCTTGAGCTTCTGCAGCTGACAAGTATGGTGACCTCACTGCTTTTGCCCTAGTCCAGGGGCTGGTGCATGATGTAAGAGCCAGGAAAGTCTGAAGGTGGTAGTGATTGTGGGCTTTTCTTTTAGACCTCTGATCCAGGGAGAGGGGTAAGAGGAAGGCAGAAGCCTGACTAGGAGACAAGAGGGGTCACAATCCCAGAGGGACCACACCCCAGGTATAGACCCGGTATAGACCACTGGCTGCCGGAACAAGGTCTGATGTGTTTGTCAGTTCCTCTTGGGGTAGCAGAGCGAAGGTGCTGGCTTTTAGTTGAGGCTTTGTAAAGTATTCCTCGGAAGACAGGCACACCCTGAGTGAGGTCTGAGACCTGCCCGGCCACACCCAGCAGCAGGAGGCTACCTCCCTTGCCAGGGCCCTGTGAATTCCATCCGTTTCCTCTTTGCTCTTCCCTCTGCCTCTGCCACCTTAGGAAAGCTGGGTCTGCTCTTCTGGTTTGCATCTTATAGTGTGGAACCCACCCTGCGTCTAGTGGGAGACCCTGCGTGTGTCTGCAGGTTCCTCATGGCTCTCTGCGTGTCTCTTCTGGGGTTCTCAGAGACTCCCCTTCCGTGGCCAGCTCAGGAGCACATGCTCAGCACCCGAGAGTCAGATGCCCAGCCCCCTTCATTGCAGACACCGTGTGTGGCCTTTCACCCAGACAGGGCTGTCTGTTCAGATGCTCCCATTGACTTAGGCTTGCCGGGCATAGGGGCCAGAGGGCAAAGGGGAAGAGAAATCTGCCTGCTCAGGCCTCTTGGTCCTGAGTAACAGCCCTAGTGCCCCTGCCCCCCGGCTATGCCCGGCAGCGCCCTGGCAAATCCATGAAACCAATGCATGCCTGTAACAAACTGGCAGCCCCCGAGAACCCAGGCATTCTTATTGAAGCTGGGAGCAGAGGGCTAGGTGGGCCCTGTGTGCTCAGAGCAGAGTCTGGGGATGACACAGTCAGCTGGTGGCCCGCAGGGAGCCTGCTTTCTCCAAATAGAGAAAGAGATAAGGCAGGCCTGAGTTTGGCCCCGACCATGCCAAGCACTGCTCCAGGCCCACGGCCTCACCCCCACGACCGACTGGACTCAGATATGGGGACTGGGGATTTTCCTCTCTCTCCCCCTCCCCCCTTTCCCTTTGTTCTGTTATTCCTCTGCTGGCTTTTGGGTTAGCATCCAGATGACTCATGGGAGGTGTTCTAGTGCCTGCTTCCCTGGGCATAGGAGCAGTGGGGGAGGGACAGGGGACAGGTGAGGGCACACCTCTGGAGGGGCCCAGGTAGCTCCTGGCAGTGGGCCCAGCTCCTAGCAGCTGTGCCAGGCCTGAGGGGGCAGTGAGCTGAGCTGGTCAGACGGGTGTAGCCTGCTGGCCTGGCTGCCCATCCCCAGCCGCACGGGGCCTCTGTTGGGTAACTGAACAGAGATCCACCCTTTTCTTCCACTGCCTAAGTTCCCTGGCTCTCGGGGACCATTTGCAGCATCTGAAGAGGACTCTGGGAGTGGGGAATGGACCATGAATTTGCTTGGAGAGACACTGGTTGAGTTCAAGTGTAGAAACATTCATTATCGTGGTCCTGGAGAAGCATTTCTGAAATGTAGGTTTCACAGGGGGACAGATTGAGGAGAGACACAGGCCTCAGGGGGATTTGTCCCTGGAAGAGAATTCATGGATGGTTGATTAGGTGACGTGGGCTTTTACTTCCCTGGGGAGCCGCCTCTGCTCAGTACCAGCACCAGGCTTTGGTGGGGTGACGCTCTTGGGTTTCTGTGGGGGGAAGGGTTAGACTTCCTCAGACACGGACATCGATCAAGCATCATTCACTTTGTTCGTGTGCCTTTGCTGTTGTTTAGGTTGTGATATCTCCTCTCGGGTGACTCCCAACGACATCCCTGCTGAAGGCCAAATGTCAGGCGATCTCTGCTTCTCCAGACACAGTCTGTGTCAATGCTGGGATGAGGACAGGCGGTGGGGGTGGGGGGTTCGTTTCAGCAGAAAACTCGCTCAGGTGCCCCCCACCCCCAAACCAAATGGCTGTGTCTGCCGGGATCCTACACTGGGATTGTGTTTATTCTTCTTCTCAGTGGGGCACGCCCTTCCACAGGCCAAGCTGTGAGGGAGATAGACTCTTAGTGATGAGATGTTCCACACTAACAACATATGTTGGGCTTTGTTGTTGTTGTTGTTATTTGGTGAGTTTGGGCTTTGTTGTTATTGTTGTGTAAGACCCGCCAGAGCGTGGTCCCTCATGCTCCCACTCAGGAAAGGCGGCCCCCCCAAATCACTCACGAGAAGCGGTCTTGATGCAAACGCATAAGGTCCTTTATATTCCAGTATACTGGGGTCATCAGCCATACGCCATGCAGGGTAGAGGGCTTAGCGACCACCCCAGCACAGAATTGAGACAGCTTTTATAGGGTTACAGCAAAGCCCACGCATTGTGAACCAATCACCTCGTAGCATCCAGTGCAGACCAATTACTTTAAAGTATCCAACCCCGCCCTTAGCCCAGGAAGTCTGCTTTCGCACAGGCTTCTGGGTGTTCATTCACTACCGTAAACATTAAAGTAGGTGACCGTCAGCTTGGGATTTAAGACTCCCAGCTTCCTGGGTTTTCTGGGGAATTAGGCTGAATTTTTCCATCCTAACAGTTGTTATTTGGTTGTTATTTGGTG
>JANBXA010000311.1:6155000-6245000 GCA_030556225.1 Cricetiscus sungorus | reverse complement strand
TCACTCTGTACACCAGGCTGGCCTTGAATTCACAGAGATCCGCCTGCCTTATGTTTAATGTGTATAAGTGTGCTGCCTGATGTGTGTACGCCATGTGAGTACTCAGAGGCCAGAAGAGGCACCAGAGTCCCTGTGACTAGTTACAGATGGTTGTGAGCTGCCTTGTGGGTGTTCAAAACTGACCTCGGGTCCTCTGCAAGAGCAGCGAGTGTCCTTAACCACTGAGCCACCTCTCCAGCTGGATCTTGTTTTAGACTCGCTCTATTGCCCCCAACCCCCGAACTCAAAGGACTCTGCTGACTCTGCCTCCTAGTGGAAGTCAGGAACATCTCCAGAATGAACTAGAATGTTCTCTGTGGGTGCTGGGACAGGGAGGCTCTAGTACAGCCTGCTTCTCCCCCTGTGCCCACACCCTGTGCCAGTGTGCTGTCTTCAAGTGCTGGAGAAGCCTGTCACAGGTCACACAGCTCAGCTTTCTCCCACAGCCTCCTGCGGCTCCCTTCCTGCCTTCCACAGATCCTCGGCCCGGCCGGCCGGCTGTGAGTGCTTCTTTGGCAGTGTCTTAGCTGGTTGTTGTGAGTAATAGTGAAGGAAGCAATCAGCGAGTATACTGCCCTAGAAGTGTTGCACGTTATTAGGCCGAGAAGCAAGAAAAAGGCGAGGGACGGCCGATCTTCCAGAGGAGCCAGAACTTCGGGATCTGGTGGGTAAGAGCCGCTGTGGAGGTGGGCTTCATCATCCCAAGGGAAGCGTGTTCAGGGGCGTTGAGTGGCGGGGAAGGCACAGGGCCCCGGGGGTAAGCCATTTCCAGCCGAGAGAAGTTTGCGTGTTACACACAATAATTGCAGCATTTATGGGTGTGTATGTTGTACGTCTGTCCTCCTGGCCAGGCAGCTGCCATCTTGGGGAATTCAACTGCACCCCTTGCAAAAGGGTTGTTCCAGCTGGGCTTGCTGACTGCATTCCCACAGGAGGGCTGAGGAGGCCCAAGACCCTCACCTGACTGCCCAGCCTCCCCCTTCCACCTGCTCAAGTGCAGTGGCCTCGGGGAGGGGCTGGGAAGACTAGGGGAGCAGGCTGCCATCTGTGCAGCTACAGAGAAGCCCATGCTGGGTAAGGGCTTTCCACATGCACACGCCTGCACACGCACACACACACACGCCTGTAAGCAACCCCTCGTCTAGGAGCCCAGAAAACCCGTTCTCCAGAGTCGGCTCTGCCACCATATGCCTTCATTTGTCTTTGCCCCGGGGTGGACGCTGCTTCCATCTTCTCCTGGGAAGGAATTTTAGCAATAGTGTTACTAGTTGTGAAGCCCCATGCTGAGTGCCCAACTGTATTCCATGAGAGCAGGGGCCTGCTGAGGTCTGCATCTCACAGACAGACACAGACGGCCCAAACAGAAAGCGTGGCTACCGTGGAGGTCACAGTGAGGGGCTGAGTAGAGCCCAAGCCTTCAGCTGCTGTCCCTGGAGATGTGTCCAGGGCTCAGATCTGCCTTCAGAGTGAACCCACGTTGTCTCCTCTCATGGGCGTATTTAAGATGCATCTCAGGAAACCTGGGATGAGTCAGGGTGGTGGCTTAGGCCTGCAATCCCAGCCTTCAAGAGAATCACCCGCTGAAGGGTAGCTTGAGCTCACGATGAGTTCGAGGCCAGCCTGAGCTAGTGTGAAACCCTCCAGAAGAAAGTACTCGACACAAGTTTTCCTTTGCAGCCAAAGCCAGTCCCAGAATGCCGATGGCCTTGAGGCCAAGGGGGCGACCTCTGCCATTTGGGGTCTGACCTTAGACTGGACACCCTGGAGATGGACACCCCTCTCTTCTTTCTCTCTCTCTGGCATTTTTCCAGTCATCACTTATTTCTCATTGTGCGTGTATGGGAAGGTGTCCGTGTGCCATTGCTCATGTGTACAGGTCATGCGTCTGTATGAAGTAAGTTTTCCCCTTACACCTTCACGTGGGTTCCAGAGCAGTCAGCAGGCTGGTCAGGCTTGTGTGGCAGGAACATTTTACCCCGTGACTCTTGTTTCTAGAGATAGGTCTCACTGTGTAGCCCTGGTCAGCCTGCAACTTGTCATGCAGACGAGGCTGGCCTCGAACTTGAAGCAATCCTCCTGTCTCAGCTTCCCAGGTACTGGGATGGCAGGCACATGTCACCACACCCACCCCTCCCTTTCCCCTAATGTCAAGGGAGAGGCGTGCAGCCACACTCGTCACCAAGCCCCTCCCCGCAGGAATTGTTCTGGCCCCTAAATAGACCTTTAGAGCGGGCCCCTTTGTGATGATGAGGCCGTGGATGGACTACGAATCAATTGCGACTGCTCCACCACAGACTCCCTCGGCTCCCCAGGACTGGAGAGCCAGGCGTGGGCTGAAGTAGGCCTCATGAAATGCCAGGAATGCCAAGCAGTGACAGGAACCTCAGAGCCCTCAGGAGGTTTGCCTGAGCTGCACACGAGAGAGCCTCCCAACACAATCTTCACATTTTTCAGTTTCCCCACAGAAGTCAAGAACGTCTGACCCCCCCCCCCGAAGTTGACCGGCCCTGAACTTGTAAATTAAAGGGGCCCCACGCCGGCTTCTGGTATGTATTAGCTTGAATTCAAGTAAAGTCATTTTCTAGAAACTTCTCTTTCAGCCCAGCTTGGATTTTATTTGTGCCAATAGGACAACAAGAAAAATTGTTGGGATGGGTCAGTGGTTAAGAGCACTGGCTGCTCTTCCAGAGGACCTGGGTTCAATTCCCAGCACCCACCACCCACATGGCAGCTCACAGCTATCTGTGACTCCAGGATTCAGCACCCTTACATAGACATACATGTAGGCAAAACACCAATGCACACAAAATAAAAATAAATTATTTAAAAAAGAAAAATGGTCCCTTTCAGGAAGAATTCATCTGCAAAAAAAAAAAAAAAGAGCCTGGTTTGTTGGCTATGATGGCGTACATAGACCTTTAATCCCTGCTCTGGAGGCAGAAGCAGAAGCAGGTGGGTCTCCGAAAGTTCAAGTTCTTCCTGAACTATGTATAGGGGGCTCCAGGCCTGCCCAAGCTACACAGTGAGACCCTGAATAAATAAATACATAGGAAAGTCTCTTAAATGTCTAAATAATAAGGATTCCGGCACGGCAGCTCGGTGGGGTGGCTCATAGCTGTAATTCCAACACGGAAGAAACAACAGAAAAGTAATATGCTAGAATATGCTAGCGTGAGTCTATTTAGTGCTGGGTGTGACTGCAGGGCCTCAGTCATGCTAAGCATGCTAAGTCCCCTGTGTGCAGAGTCTCCGGTCCCTGTGAAGCATCCTTTTTAGACACAGTTGGCACTGGTGTAAGAAGGTCACAGTTGGCACTGGTGTAAGAAGGTCACAGTTGGCACTGGTGTAAGAAGGTCACAGTTGGCACTGGTGTAAGAAGGAAGGCCACACTAAAGGAAGCTGGGCAGTGGGCAGGTGTGCAAGCTCTGTGCTGTTCTTTGTTCTCAGATTGTTCTGAAGTAAAGTGTTTATTAAAAGCAAAAAGGACTATCTGTGCATTTGTTTTGTTGTTTTGTTTATTTAGATTTATTTATTATGTACACAGTGTTCTATCTGTATGTATGCCTGCAGGCCAGAAAAGGGCACCAGATCTCATTACAGATGGTTGTGAGCCATCATGTGGGTGCTGGGAACTGAACTCAGGTCCTCTGGAAGAGCAGCCACTACACTTAACCTCTGAGCCATCTCTCTAGCCCCCATATCTGTGCATTTGTGTACGCATGATTTATACTTGAATACATCTACACCTTTGGGGCTCTTAAAGAATTCCCTGAGTTTTAGATCTCTGAGTTCAAGGCCAGCCTGGTCTACATAGTGAGTTCCTGGCCAGCCAGAGCTACAGAATGACACTATGTCTCCAAAAAAGAAAAAAGAGGATGGAGAGATGGCTCAGTGTTAAGAGCACGGGTTGCTCTACCAGAGGACCTGGGTTCAACTCCCAGCACCCACATGGGGGTTCACAACTGTCCGTGACTTCAGTTCTAGGAGCTGACACTTTCATACAGACATACGTGTAGCTGGTTTTTAAATCTTTGCTCTTACTTGTTGGGGGCCTGCCACCCAGCACCCAAGTAAATCACACACAGAGGCCTAATTCTTACTTAAAATTCTTGGCCTTAGCTTGGCCTATTTCTAGCCAGCTTTTCTTAAATTATCCCCTCTACCTTTTGCCTTGGGATTTTCCTTTTCTCACGTCTGTATATCTTACTTTCACTCTTATGGCTCATTCCTTATCTTCTGGCTCCTTGATTTCTTTCTCCTGCCTCTTCTTCCCACATTTCTCCAATTTAGTCTCTCTACCTGCCAGCCCTGCCTATTCCTTTATCCTGCCTCACTATTGGCCGTTCAGCTTTTTATTAGACTATCAGGTGTTTCAGACAGGCAAAGAATCACAGCTTCACAGAATTAAACAAATGCAACAAATAAGGGCAACACATCTTTGCATCACTAAAACAAACATCCACAGCACAAACAAAAGTAACACAGCTTAAAATAATTAATATTCTACAATACACACTTGCAGGCAAAACACCAATGCACATGAATAAAATTTTTAAAAATTTACTTTTTTTTTTAAAAAAAAAAAAACTTTTTTTTTTTTTTTTTTTCTTGAGACAGTGTTTCTTTGTGCAACAGCGCTGGCTGTTTGGAACTCACTTTGTAGACCAGAATGGACTTGAACTCACAGAGCAAATAAAATCTTTTTTTTTTTTTTTTTAAGGTAAAACCAAAACAAAACAGGGCATCATTAAATAGGAGCCTGCTCCAATGACCTCATTTTAATCTAATCGCCTCTTGAAAAACTCCGTCTCCAGTTGCACTGGGAGGCAGGTGCCCGCATCTCAGCCTGTGAGGTAGAAAGAGCAGGCAGCCTGAGGACAGGACCCTTACACTTCATAATCTAGCTGGAATATCTCCACAGTATGCTTCCGGTCTGAGGCCAGCCGCCAACCCGGGGCCCGTCTCCAGCTCCGGGAAGAGATCTTGTGAGTCTCTGACACAGACAATGGTGGGTGCCAAGGGCATGAGGATGGTGGAATTCATCCTGGCTTTCAGATGCCACCCCAAGAGAGCCCGCCCGGGGAGTCCCCAAGGGGCGGAGCAAGAGAAAATGAGTGGCACTGGAGCATTCGGGCCAGATGCAGGCAGGGTGCAGGCGCGAAAGCAGAGGGAGACCTTGGGATCATGCTGGGCCCCTCGTGTGGACGACTGGGAGGTAGGACCAGGCTGGACAGCTGGAGTGCTCAACAGGCAGGGTGTAGATTGGTCCTGGTTCCCTGGGGCTCATATGCTTTGTACATGCATGAAATTTCCATAACATGTATTTTTACAAAATTAAAAAAAAAAAATGACCCAGGAGCCCAGGTCCTCGCTCCCCTGCCCCCCCTCCCTTGGGAGGACAGTGGTCCATGTCCTCTGACATGGGGGTAGCGTCGCCACCTGCTGGCAAGCAGAGGGCATTGCCAGCACAAAAGAGGGAACTAGCCTTGGCACCCACAAGGTGCCTTCTCCCTCTCTTTTCCCTCCCTCTCTCTTAGAAAGGGTCTCATGTGTAGCTTTAGCTGTCCTGGAACACTGTATAGACCAGGCTGGCCTTGAACTCATAAAGATCCACATGCCCTCCAAATGCTTCTGCTCACTCCTTCCTCTTTTCCTTTCTTGTTCCCTTAGCAAGAAATGAAGGAAGAAAGAGGGAGAGGGAGAGGGAGAGGGAGAGGGAGAGGGAGAGGGAGAGGGAGAGAGGAGAGAGAGAGAGAGAGAGAGAGAGAGAGAGAGAGAGAGACAGGTTCTCACTATGAAACACAGTATCATGACCCTTCTGCCACAGCCTCCTGAACATTTGAATTACAGATGCGCACTACCATGCCAAATTTCAAAGCAATAATCATATCCTTTCTCCTTCCCTCCCCCCTTCCTCCACCCTCCCTCCCCCCCCCACTCCCTCCCCGCCTGAGATGGGATCTCGGTGTGGTGTGTGGCTTTGGCTGACCTGGAGGAAGTCCTTGCTCTTCTGGGCCTCCTTCCTCCACTTCCCAAGTTCTAGGATCCAGGCCCTCGCCATCGCGCCTGGCCAGAGCCTTTACTTCATGCCCCTCTGCAGGCTTATCGAACCCTATGGACCCCTGAAACAACGGTCAAGTATGCAGGAATCCTGGTGTGGCAGTGAACCCCTGTGGGAGGCTGAGGCCCCAGGACTGCGAGTTCAGGGCCAGCCCCAGCTGTTTAGAGAGACCCTGTTTCAAGATTAAAAAGTATGTCATAGAACTGTGGGGTAGCCCTGTGGATGAGGACCCATGAGGTGGGAGGGTAGAACAGACTCCCAAAACATGTTCTCGGCCTCCGTGTGCACGCACCATCACATGCATGCACACACAAAAATCAATTCATAATTCACAGTGGTGCATGTAGTTAATCCCAGCACTCGAAGGCAGAGGCAGGCAGGTTACCGCTGCCTATGGTTACATAGTGAGACCCTGTCTCAAAAGCAACTGCAAACAAAAACTAAGCAAACCCCAAGATAATACTACATACATGTAAGGAAAAGAAGCATATTCTACGCCTTGGCCTTTTGGCTAAGGTCAGGTTAAATTGAAAGGTATAACTGGGTGGTGGAGGGCTTGCTTAATTAATTCAGGTGAGGCTGTGGGTTCAAGGCCCAGAACAAAAAGAAAAATACATGGTGTTACATAACTGAGCAATTATGGTGAACGAGTACTCAAACAGGATGGAAATAAATTTGGTGCAGAGCAGCATGTCTCACTGACACACCACTTGCCAGAGAAGCCGCCAGCCTAATAGTGATGAGTCAGACATGGCGACGTTTGGCAGGTGGGCAGGCAGGAGGATCAGGCGTTTCGGCAATCCTCTGATACATAGTGCCAGATCAGCCTTACTACATGAGATCCTAGTTCAAAAACAGCATCACTCTGTTATGAGCAGTTTTCCCACCAGCCTGGTCCCGAGCCTCGTCAGCCCCAAATATCACACAGAGACGCTGTATTAGATATAAAGCTGCTGGCCTGTTACTAGTGTTACATATTGGCTAGCTCTGTCTTACATATTAACCCATTTCTATCAATCTAAGTGTTTCCATGTGGTCTCATCTTACGAGAGAGAGGGTCTGGATCTTCTTCTCCCTCGAGTCCCTACATGTTGAATCTTCTCCTACCTCTCCCCAATCCTCCTTGTCTCCTAGTCCCTCTTATCTTGCTTTCCTATTGGCCAACAGTGATTTATTCATTAACCAGTATGAGAAACATTGTTACAGAATGACATCTCCCATCATCACTCTAGCACTCAGGAGGCAGAGGCAGGCAGATCTCTGTGAGTTTGAGGCTAGCCTGGTCTACAAAGTCAGTTTAAGGCTTTTTAGGGCTACACAGTGAGACTGTTTCCAAAAATAAATAAATAAAAATAGCCATGGGCATTAGTGACTTTTTGAGAAGTTGAAAGTTAACATGAAACATATATAGTATCTATTGCTCTTTTAAACTTTTTCTGGATACTTTTAAGGAAGTAACTCCCTGAATTGCCCAGGCTAATCCCAACTCCACCCCTAGGTTGAGCTACCCTCCTGGCTCAGCCGTCAGAGGATCTGGAACTACAGACATATGCCATTGCCCCCAGCAACTGTAAGTATTGCTAAAATACAAAGAAACGATGTCTTGCTAAAGACAGGAAATGCTCCATGCCTATGAGCCTCGGTAAAATAAAAATGTGTGGCCATCCTTTAGGTTGCCAGGCTGCATGCAGGCCCTTAGGCACCCAGGCCAGCTGTATTTCATGTTATCTGGCTGTCCCACATTGGCCATTTATCCCATAGATACTGATATAGGGACAACTGATCTAGACGATGAGGTCCCTGTCCCTACCAACCATTCAGCACAGGAGACACACGGAAACACACGGAACAGGTTCTACAAGCCGGACATGCAGGGGAAAAGATCCAACTGGATATATCATGTGCTGTGTAACAATGTTGGGGGCATAATTAACTATAAATAACTGAAGGTCTTCTTTCAATCCCATTTGCTCTTTCTAAGCAGGGATTTGGACCTAGTTTATCCCATTTCCTGGTCCTCTTTTATAACACAGATCGATAGGCATGCAGACACGCACCGGCACAAAAACCTCTCACATTCTCTAGAATATTTTGAAGGGCCCCAGGACAACTTTTATCTTCCCCCCACCCATATTGAAGCTCTAAGCTGGGTGCAGTGGCCTATGATCGAAGCATTGGGAGATAGAGGCAGGAGAACCAGGAGTTCAAAACCAGCCTGAGCTACAAGAGATCCCATCTCAAGAAACGGAGATGTGGGGTCCCTTCCCCACCACAGTGTTGCTGACCATGCAGAGATGTAAAAATGTGGTCCTCACTGTACAGTGGCACATCTCTAGGGTCCCAGGTACACAGAAGAACTCGGCAGGAAGTAATCCCTGAGATTCAAGGCAAGCCTGGGCAACACAGTAAGACTTCATCTTAAAACCAAACAAAGGAAAACTCCCGCAAGCAAAATGTGGTCTTGTCAAACATTATAATATTGTTTGGCCACAAAGAGATACACGCCACAGCAGGGGTGAGCCTGCAAGACCTGGCAAGGTGAAGAAAGCCAGATGTCAAGGGACAAAGGTCACAGAAAGTCCAGCGGGGGAACGGCCAGGGAGACCTGTTGCTTAAGGCCCATAAAACTTCTGTTGGGGGTGATGAAACCCTTTTGGAAATAGATAGTGGTGATCATTGCCCAACACAGACCGACACTGCATGAAACACTGCTGCTTTGTTTGCAGAGGATTCGTTACATTAAAAAGCTGGGTGGATGTGATGGTGTGCCTGTGTAACCCGGGGGCTTCCACGGTCATCGTCACCTAAATAGCCAGTTAGAGGCCAGCCCGGGATGCGCACAACCCTGTCTCAAAATAAGTAAAGTCAGCTAATAGCAGAATATATATATATATATATATATATATATATATATATATATATATATATATATGTTTTAGGTTTCTAGAGACAGGGGTATTGTGATTTAATAAGAATCAGGATAAACAATTAGGCCGAACAGAAGTTTATTAAGGGAGAAATAACTCACAACATAGGCAGATGCACGCGGCGGGTTCCAGCAGATCCTGAGCCTTCCAGCGTCCACCACCCAAAGAGGGCGGCCCGACCCTCTCCCAACCTTTTCTCTCTGCTCCCATCCGGCCCTGTCTCCGCCCCAATGGGCATGGCCTAAGCCACAGGTGCAGACAAGGTGAATATCTCGTTACAATTCCCCTTTTAGTCTAAAGAAAAGATTTGGGTTTGATACAAAACTATATACAAAACAGTGAATAACAAGTGTGCTCTAAGAAAAGGAAAATCAAGACCAAAACCACAAACATACCTAGTCCTAGGGTGAAGGCATAAGGGAGTTTACAATAGAGTTGTCCTAAGCTGGAAAGCTTAAGTCTAGTACCTAATATATCTAACTAGGAAGAGAGAATAATACTTAAGATAGTTAAATCTACAACCTCATCAAGACCTGAGAAGGAAAATTACAATACTAGGGTAGACAGGAAGTGCGGATGGGCAACTTCCAAAAGGTGCAGCGAGGACAGAAACAGCAAGCTACCTGGAAAGTCACCCAAGGTCTCACAGCAACGTTGGTACAGCCAGTTTTGGCTAAGGCCAGGAGTTTTTGACAGACCACAACAAAAGCAGGGAGGTAGAAAGGCTGTCTTACCCTGACTTGGCAAGGTTCAGCAGTCTTCTATGTTTGTCTCCGGCAAGCACATAGGACTGCATGTCCCAATCAGTGGTCAAGGCTGAGGCAGTTCCTTGCCCAAGAGGCCATTAGCCGAAGCGAGGATGAACTCCAGAAGGAGCAACAACAGTGTCCAACATACTTTCGGGAAAGTGCGCGGTGCTGTCAGGAGCAACAGTGTCTCATGTCAACAGAGTACTAATATAAAAACATTTAAATGCCATGTTCTGCAGGTCTATGAAGTGATTGAAGATTAAGCATATATGACTGACTAATCTCATAGGCAAAGGGAACATGGGTGAGGATAATCTGTAATACTGTAATACTGAGGAACTTGACTAACAAACCTGAATAAAATTTCCTTGAGTAAAGCAAGAATAAATACCTAAACAATATAACTATGTACACACACACACACACACACACACACACACACACACATATATATATATATATATATATCTGCACATGTAAATTCCTAAAGTAGAGGTAGAGTAAAAATGTCTAAACAAGAGGTAGAGTTCTAAAGGGCAGCAAGACAAATATCCCAAATTGTATCAAAATACAAAATGTCTTGAACACAAGCAAAAGTGTACATACATAGAATATGGCAAGTATAATGTGCATAAAACATCATAAATGGAAAGATTTCACACAATACAACAAATATAAGATACAATTCTTCCAGGAAGGGAATAAACTTAATTTTACATAGGTTACCACAATTAATAATATATAACAATGTAGGCTGTAATACTAATGTCTCACTCTTACTAAATAATTCACAAGAAAATAGGCTAATCTACCTATATCCATTCTGAATCATACCTTTCCCAACCATACCCTATTCCTGTCTAAAAGAGATAACTTTGAAGGAGTTGAAGACAGATAGTTATGATTATAGTTTTCCTTAGTTAGGATTAAAGATAAGTTACATATAGGACTTTAGACTCACAATGAGAGGATAGATGATATTTTCTTAAAGTATTACAAAATGTTAATGGACTAAATATTGTTAACTGTGATTCTTATTTGATGACTGTTGTATGGTATATTTTGCTATGTTAAGGTTAAACCCCTTCTTTTACTTTAGACAGAAAAGAGGAAATGATGGGAGATGTTATTCTGTATATATGTTTCTCATACTGGTTAATAAAGCCCTGTGGCCAATGAGATAGCAAGATAGGCGGGGCTAGGAGACAAGGAGGAAGAGGAAGTGAGAGGGAGGAGTCAAGATGTAGCCCGGGAAGGAGCAGGACGCCTGCCGCGCGGCTCCCCGATAAGACGACCACATGGAAATACTTAGATAAGTAGAAATGGGTTAATAATTAAGACAGAGCTAGCCCATAAACAGTAATGGTAACTGGCCAACAGGATTATATCAAATACAGAGTCTCTGAGTGTTATTTGGGGCACACGTGGTTGCAGGACAATGGCGGCAGAACCAGCGGCAGCCGGCGGGGAAACCTGCTGTAACACAGGGGTTCTCTACGTAACAGCCTGGCTGTCCTTGAACTCATTCTGTAGATCAGGCTGGCCTCAAACTAACAGAGATTCCCCATGCCTCTGCCCTCTGAGAGCTGGGATTAAAGGCATGCATCATCTTACCTAACATTTCCTTTTAAATTTCTGTGTATAGAGTTATTGTATATGTATGAGTATTGTGTGTGTGTGTGTGCGTGTGTGTGTATACCATGAATATACCTTGTACCCACAGAGGTCAGAAGAGGGCATTGAATCCGAATCCCCTTGAACCAGATGAGCAAGTGGATGTGACCAAGTGGGAATTACCATGTGGGGGCTGGGAACTGAACTCAGGTCCTCTACAAGAGCAAGTGCTCCTAACCTGAGGCATAGCCCCAGTCTCTTACTCGTCACCTTGATGCTGGCTGTCCACTGCCAAAGTTCTAGCAGAGAGGGAGGTCCCCACCCGGTCCCTTGAGAACTTCATACCGCACCCCTGCAGAGCTCTGGACACCACCCCCTCTGTTTGTCCACTAGAAATCTAATGCTCCTGACCCCAGAAAACTTACTGCCTCCTGTTAACCCTGCTGTGTTGAATTGAGCAGTGGCATACCCCTGTAATCCTAGCATTGTGATCCCGGAAGTCTAGACCCTTCATGCATCTCTTACTTATATTCACAAACGATCCTTGTGAATCTTATCAACTCTACCTGCTGAGCACAGCCTCCCACATTCCTATTTGACTGAATAATCAGGGGATGGCAGGCTTAGCTGGGAGCAGGGTGGGTCTCTAAAATCCAGCCCACAAAGCATGGATAGGACAGAGGGGCGGAGCTAGAGCTGGGGTCTTCCTGCATACCTTAAATCTTTCTTCTGCCCCTGACTATATCTTTAGAGAGTTTCCCTGGAAAAATGAGGCCCTGACTAAAGGCGCACCCTTCCCTGTTTGGTGGCTTGGCTAGTTTTTAATTTGGCCAGCTCTCTTTGACCCACGCATAGAGGAACACAGAGGCAGTGGCCACTCCCAAGAGCCACCTCAATGGCTGGGCCTGGGAGGACCAGTCTCTGTCAGGCATGTGGGCTGGTACTCAGCAAGGTGGGAGCAATGGCCCTAAAAGAAAGGTAGAGATAAGGGGAACATCAGGTTCTGAGGGTGGGGTTCGACACCCTCACCTCCCAACAGGGCCCCTAATTCCAGGAATGAAACGGCCAGGTTTGGCTGAGTCACAGTCTCCCCTGGGGAGAGGGGAGAGGGTAGGAGAAGGGGCCCTGTAGGCCCCATTTCCTCTTCCTGAGGTAAGGCCCATGGGTGCAGGGAAAGAAAAGCTGCTTCAAGTCCTAATGAGGGCAGGGCCTTTGTCCTGTCACCTTCAAATGGGGAAGTGGGACAGGTGGCCATGGTGGCTTCTCCCAGGGACACAAGGAAAGTCCCTCTCTGCTCTAGTTTCAAGAACCCTTGTGTGCCTTTTATGTCAGCTCAACCTCAGAAAACCACTCAGTGCTCCTCCAATTTAGAAGTCCTGAGATGTCACACACAGACTGACTCACACACTCATACACACACTCACACACACACTTACACACACACTCATACACACACACTCATACTCACAAACACACTCTCACACACACTCATACACACACACACACTCATACACACACTCACACACACTCATACACACACCACACTCATACACACACTCACACACACTCATACACACTCATACACACACTCATACACACACACACACTCACACACAAGCACACTCTCACACACACACCCTGCTGCCCCGCAGGCAGAGACTGTTGAGCCTCTTCTCAGGATAGGATTTGTAAGAAAGTGCAGAGGGAAGCTGATATCCTTCTGGGGCAGCTAGCCTGAGGGGTAGGGCTTTTCTGGGCCTGACCTGCAGCTCTCAAGCTGGACAATTGGGTTAAAAGAGGTGGTGACGAGGTGGCAGGACGCTGGCCGTGGGCCCTGAGGACGCTGGAAATAGAGCAGTGGACAGCTGTCTGCTGTCAGCACAGCCACTGGAGAAACACCTCAGGGTCAAGTCCTCTGAGGGCCTCTATGAGAAGAAGAGGGTGGGGTCTGACTGAGGCCCCAACATAGGGACAATGAGCCAGATCACTGAGGGTTGGGGCTGCGGAAGCAGCTACGAGCCTGTGGCTTCTCTTGGTTTGCTATTCTGGAACCATGGGCCAGCAGAAGAGGAGCAGAACCTCAGGAGCCCGGGCCGTTCGTTCCCGGCTCCCAGGTGGAGGCCACACTCATGGCTTAGCGTCACCCAGCAAGCTGGGAACCAAGAGCCTCGGTTGACTACGCATCAGGGGCCTGAAAGGAGGAGGTCTGCTTCGAGCTCAAATCTCAGCAGACTAAAGCCACACCGCCGCACATCTCAGCAATTTCTCCTGAAAGAGGGTTGTTGGCCTGCTGTTCCCCAAGACAACCAAGCAGCCTCCTGACCCAAAGAGCCAGGCTGCTCCCTCAGAGTATTGCTTGGGTGCTTGCAGCTCCTTAACACAGGAAAGGTGTAGCCAGCATTGACCTGATAAGCGCTGGGGAGGCTGAGCAGAAAGCTGGGAGTTCAAGCCCAGCCTGGGTTATGTAAGAGACTTTCCCAAACAACAAAGCAAACAGCTGGAAAACACAAACAAGCTTGATCCACAGATGTCTTAGGCACTCGGACCTCTCCTGTCTCACTCCACCACCACAACCACCCGCATCCCAACATGCCCTATGACCTGAACACAGGGAACGTCGGGGGCCATGCCCTTGATAATGCCAAGACACCGTGCCGGTCACAAAACTATTCACACCAGAAAAACAAAATCAAAAACAGACAACAGAAACCTAAGGGATTTCAATGGCAATTCTTAGCCAGGGTTAATCTGTGGCAAGGGACCTTTAAGGACTTTAGGGGACTTTTGGACAATTCAAAGTGACTAGGAAAGACAGCAGCTGTCCTTGGGCTCTCTGAGAACAAGCTCCATAAATAGGTTTGCTGACGATACTAAAAATTGCTTTTAGTAACTTTTTTTTCCATTATAAAAGAATATATGCTCATTCTCTAAGTAACTAAATGCTGGAAACAACCCAAATGTCCCAAACCAAGTGCATATCATTTGTCTTAATGAGCGTTCCTATTGCTGTGAAGAGACACCACGACCTCGGCAACTCACAAGGAAAACATTGGATTGTGGTGGCTCATTTACAGTTTCAGAGGTTCAGTCCGTTGTCATTACGGTGGGGAGCATGGCATGTGCAGACAGACGTGATGCTGGCTACATCTTGATATGCAGGCCACGGGAAGTTGACTGTCACACTAGACGGTATCCTGAGCATAGGGAACTTCAAAGCCCACAGTGACATCCCCCAACAAGGCCACACCTTCTCCAGCAAAGCCACACCTCCCCCAACAAGGCCACACCCCCAACAAGGCCACACCCCCATCCAGCAAAGCCACACCTCCCCCAACAAGGCCACACCCCCAACAAGGCCATACCCCATCTAGCAAAGCCACACCTCCCCCAACAAGGCCACACCTCCTCCAGCAAAGCCACACCTCCCCCAACAAGGCCACACCCCCTCCAGCAAAGCCACACCTCCCCCAACAAGGCCACACCTCCTCTAGCAAAGCCACACCTCCCCAAACAAGGCCACACCCCCATCCAGCAAAGCCACACCTCCCCCAACAAGGCCACACCCCCTCCAGCAAAGCCACACCTCCCCCAACAAGGCCACACCCCCTCCAGCAAAGCCACACCTCCTCCAGCAAAGCCACACCTCCTCCAGGTAGGCCACACCTCCTCCAGCAAAGCCACGCCTCCACGCATGCCCCTCCTTACCAGACATTCAAGCTACCACAGCCTCTCCTGGGCTCTCTTCATGGTGCCCACCATCAGCTTTTCAGCACGACCCCATCCCTTCAATCCCAGGCCTTTAACTGCCACCGAGGCGGCGCTACCACCAATGGCCCCTCCCGGCCTCTCAGGGCGCCAAGGCTCAGCTGCTCTCCATGACCCCTCATGCCTTCAAAACCAGCACCACCTGGGTGACTCTTACACCACCAAGTTTGGTTGCCAGCTCAAGATACAACCTAGGCCACATCTAGAACAGTTTCTGTGTGCTGACCCTGAGGAACACCTCCCAGAAGATTTTACCTCAATGATGCTGCTAATTTCTCAGCTCCGGCTGACCAGCACCAACCATCCCAGAAAGCGAAGTAATGTCATAAATACTAAATCAGTAAGGTAAAGAGCTATGTTTGCCTTACGAAATTAACAAATAAGAAACTGTTTTTTAATGGTGCTGGTCTCGTGTTAATCACGGCTGAGTCCTCAGCCTCAGCTGACAGACACCACAGATGGTTCTCACAAAGGGCCCGCTGGCGTCTTTGCTTCCCTGCGAAATTCACAGGCCAGGCCCCGTCAGTCATCCGCACTGCTGGGTGTTCTTCTCTCCCGATTCCCACAGAGCAGCTCCCTGAGCTGTCCACACTCAATGGCTTTTCTAGCCCAGAGTCCAAAGTGTCTACAGTCCTCCCAAAACAACATGGCAGGTCTGTCACAGCAACACCCCATCTCCTGATACCCATTTCTGTCCTAGTTAGGGTTACCATTGCTGTAGTGAAACACCATGACCGAAACAACTTGGGGAGGGCAGGGTTTGTATCAGTTCATACTCCCCGGCAATAGATCATCATTGAGGGGAGTCAGGGCAGGCACTTAAGCTGGACAGGGGCTGACACAGAGGCCATGGAGTGTGCTGCTCACCGGCTTGCTCCCCGTGGCTTGCTCAGCCTGCCCAGAGATGTCACCAGCACCACCCAGCACCACCCAGCACCACCCAGCACCACCCAGCACCACCCAGCACCACCCACCGTGGGCTGGACAGCGCCCCCACTGTCAATCACTCGTTAAAAAAACGTCCTACAGGCTTGCCTATAGCTCAGCCTTGTGAAGGCATTTCTCAGTTGGGGCTCCTTTCTCTCAGATGACTCTAGCCTGTCTCAACTTGACATAAAATCAGCCAGCACACTAGCTAAATAAATAAATAGGATTTTTTTTTTTAAAGAAAGGGCTCCACGATGCAAATCTGTAATCTTAGCACCTGGGATAAGGACAAGAAAGTTAAGGTCAAATCATCTTTAAGGCCAGTCAGAGCTACATAAGATCCTGTCCAAAAAAAAAAAAAAAAAAAAAATTGTTGGGAGAAATCAAAACTATCCTTCCTGCATTGCTAGAGAAGACGGAGCAGACTCTCTGGACAGAGGCTACGCATACCTCACAGAGGCAAACAGAGCTCTTTACCTCAGGACCCAGCAATTCCATGCCCAGGTCCACACCCAAAAGGACTGAAGAGATCGTGCACATAGCATTTCTGCGTGGTTTTCACAGCGTATTATTCATCACAGCCAGAAGGGGTTCACATCGGCTGAGGAGTGCATCCGCACAACAGAATACGATCACCAGGAGAAAGGAAGGAGCACAGACACGTTACAGCGAAGGGATCTAGAAAACAGCAAGTAGAAGTCAGGCACTGAAGACCACGCATGCGCTATGTAATCCCATTTCATCCATGGGACGTTTCCAGAGTAGGCAAATCCATAGACACATTATAAAAATTAACCGATGCACAATTTCATGAAGTTTTAAGTGGCCATTTAGTGGTTTTGAATATTAATAAAGGATTATTCCTTGGCTTCCCAAATATCTACTATAATTTTTTTTTTTTTCTGAAACAGGATTTTCTCACACAGTATGTCCTGGTTTCAGTTTCCTCCCCCCCCCCTGCTTTTCCTAGTTCCACTCCCCGTCCACTACCGTCTGGATCCTCTCCCTTTCTGTCTCTCCTCAAAAAGGAACAGGCTTTGTGTGTGTGTGTGTGTGTGTGTGTGTCTGTGTTCTACGTGTGTATGAGAGTGCATTCGGTCATGTGTGCCTCGTGTGTGCAGAGCTGGAGGAGCCCAGAAGAGGCCTCCAACCCCAGGAACGGACGCTACCCTGTCACTGTGAGTCCATGTACTGAACCCCAGGCCCTCCACAGGGGCAGCAAGGGCTCTTAATTGCTGATCAATGTTTCCTGCCCAAGTACTTGAGGGTGAGCAAATGCTGTAGAACTTGATAATTACCATGGTTGCACAAACTTGCGAATGTACTAAGACCCATTGGCTTATAGGGACAAAAGGGTCAATGTTTTGTTTTTGTTTTGTTTGTTTTTTGAGACAGGGTTTCTCTGTAGCTTTGGAGTCTGTCCTGAAACTCGCTGGCCTTGAACTCACAGATAGCTGTCTTACTCTGCCTCCAGAGTGCTGGAATTGGCGCCACCATTGCCCTGCTAAGGGTCAATGTTATGACAATTAAAGATGCAAACATTTTAAAAAGTTATTTTATTACTATTACGTGTGTGTGTGTGTGTGTGTGTGTGTGCGCGCACACACACATATGCA
The DNA here is from genome assembly GCA_030556225.1 of Cricetiscus sungorus. Taxonomy (NCBI): domain Eukaryota; kingdom Metazoa; phylum Chordata; class Mammalia; order Rodentia; family Cricetidae; genus Cricetiscus; species Cricetiscus sungorus. Next base: position 6,227,302 of record JANBXA010000311.1, on the reverse strand, counting down.
GGCGAGTACAGTGCCCTCAGAGTCCAGAGGCATGTGATCCGCGGCCCCTGAAGAGCTAAGTGGCTCTGAGCCTCCTAACATGGGAGCTGGTAGCGAAAACTGGGTCTCCTGTAAAAGTATCTCCATCCCTGAAAAATACAAAACACTCAAACAAGAAAAAGACTCTATAAGCCGGGATCTAATGTTTGGTTTACTTCTTTTCACTTTACATTTTTAAAATTACATTTTTTAAAATGTGTCCAGTGGGGGATGTGGGAGAAGTGTGCTATGCGCATGTGTGGAGGCAAGGCGATCACTTACAGGAGTCGATCTCTTTCCAAGTGGGTCCTGAGAATCAAACTCAATCCGTCTTGTTTTGCCAGGGCCACTACTCAAAGCCATCTCACAGGCACTAATGTTTCATTCCTTAAAAATGGCACCTTTGGGGCTGGAGAGATGGCTCAGAGGTTAAGAACACTGGCAGTTCTTCCAGAGGTCCTGAGTTCAATTCCCAGCAACCACATGGTGGCTCACAACCATCTGTAATAAGATCTGGTGCCCTCTTCTGGTGTGTAGGTATACATACAGGCAGAACACTGTGTACATAATAAATAAATAAATCTTTAAAAAAAAAGAATGGCACCTCTGGAGAGATGGCCACTTGCTGCTCTTCCAGAGGACTGGGTTCAGTTCCAGCACCCACAAGGTGTAGGGGGTATAATGCCCTCTTCCGGTCCTGCATGCACGTGGTGCACAGACATCCATGCAGACAAAATATCTACACGTGTAAAATAATAAAATGTATTTTTAAAATCGCACCTAATAAGCTACATAGAATAACTAGGAACTAAAAGTACACAAACACTTCATTGGGATACGTGAGGCCCTGAGTTCCATTCCCAGATCCACAAAAACAATACGTTCATTTTAACAAAAGTTAGAAACTTCTCCAACTCACCACCACAGGCAGACCTTGGGAACACTTCACGTACCCAGGCTTCAGGAATGTGGGTCACACTCTGGACCTGTTTTTGCCACCATCGGAAAGAATGTCTCGGACAATCGCTCCTCCCTGTCCCAACACACGTAAGCAGGCTGACCCGAGGAAAGTAACAGAGCCTTAAAAATGTCATTCTCCCCTCCCCGCCAGGGCGGGATGTCCTAGCCATTTGCTACCCTTCTAGAGCAGCTCTGGGAGGCGGAAGGCAGCGACTGGGACCGGGCCGGGAGCTGCCGGGGAGGAGAGGGATGTAGGGACGGGGAGGCGTGGGAAAGCATGTGAGCGCGGAGCTGAATGAGCATCGGGGTGGAGCAGAGCGCGAGTGGGGCGGGTGGGGTCACGGGAGGAGCTTGGAAGGGGCTGGGCGGTGCCCTGGAGCCACGGGGCGGGACGTGGGGAGCTCAGAGGCGGAGCGTGGAGTGCTCGGGGGCGGGGCGGGGCGGGGCGGGGTAAGACGAGGGCTGGCTGCCGGCAGGGGCAGAACGCGGGTAGGGGCAGGACGCAGGAGCTGGGCCCTGGAGCTTGGGGAGTGAGAAGTGGAGAATTTTGGAGCAAGGTGTAGGGGCTGTTTCTGAGGAAGGAGACCCAGGGCCGGGCGCCAGGGCTGGATGCTGAGGCTACCGGGGCGGAGTGTGGAAGCCAGCGCTGAGACTGGAGCAGGGCGAGGGAGGCAGAGACTGAGCTTGGAGAGCGCAGGGGCGGGGATTAGGAAGCCAGGGGTGGGGCGTGGAGAGCTCAGGGCCAGGGATTAGGGAGCTCAGGGGACGGGCGGGGAGGGCGCAGGGGCGGAGATCAGAGAGAGCAGGGGTGGAACCGGGAGAGCTCAGGGGCGGGGATTAGAGAGCTCAGGGGCAGGGCGTGGAGGGCATCGGGATGAGACTGGTGGCTGGATAGTGGATAGACTACTGGGCGGGGCTGGGACGCAGAAGGAACCCGTGGGGACGCGAGCTCCGGACGCCTAGATGCCCAGACAGAGGCGACCGCGGGCTCGGCTTGGCCTCGACCTCTCGTTACCCTTGGACCTGTGCATTCTGGCCGTCTGCCTGTGGTCCCCAACCGGCCATGCCCTCCCCCGCGCCTCCCACCGAGCTGCTGCCGTGGGAGCGCGCCGTGGTGCTGCTGTCGTGCGTGTTGTCAGCGCTGGGCTCGGGCCTCCTGGTGGCCACGCACGCCCTGTGGCCTGACCTGCGTAGCCGGGCGCGGCGCCTGCTACTCTTCTTGTCGCTGGCTGACCTGCTCTCGGCTGCCTCGTACTTCTACGGGGTGCTGCAGGACTTCGCGGGACCTTCGTGGGACTGCGTGCTTCAGGGCGCGCTCTCTACTTTTGCCAACACCAGCTCCTTCTTCTGGACGGTGGCCATCGCCCTCTACCTGTACCTCAGCATCGTCCGAGCTGCGCGCGGGCCCAGCACGGAACACCTACTCTGGGCTTTTCACCTCGTCAGGTGAGTAGGAGATGTCGATTTGCCTCCAGACCCCAGACCCGGGCTTACTGGTCCCTGGCCTTGCCTGCTGCACTGTGGCACTCGTGTGTCCTCCATCTAGGTGGCAAAGTGGCTTGTCCTACTGGCAGTCATGCCCCCCGGGCATCCCGGAACCTTAGAAGGATGCCCGGCTTGCCCAAGAGAGTCTGAGCGTCTCTGAAGAGGGTGGTCACTGTCTGCCCCAGCTGGAACCTTCAGGCAAGGCGGGGGTGGGCGCAGAGCTTGCTCACAGAGGTGAGCCCTGCAATCTAGAAGGAACCTGGGATGACGACACTGTGCCTTTTGCCTCCTTCGCTGTGACCTGGCAGCCTCTGCTGCCTATGGAGAGAAGGCTGGGAGATGAGTTAGGTGGCTGTCCTGGCCCACAACTTCCAATTCTATACCACAGTGGGCGTGGTGCACCCAGCCACCCCCACACCGCAGTGTCTCAACTTTAAAATACACAAAGGCTCGCTTTTTAAGCTTCTCACGCCATTTGTAGACTTTGGGCCCCAGTCACCAGAAGTTTTCCTCTAAGTTTATTTTTTTAAGGTTTATTAATTTTATGTGTGAGTATTGACTGCATGTATGTGTGTGCATCACATGTATGTATGTATGTGTACATGTGTCCTCGACGGTCAGACGAGGGCACCAGATCCCCCTCCCCAACTGGAGTTACAGGTGGTTGTGACCCATCGTGTGGGTGCTAGAAATTGAACAGGACCCTCTACAAGAGCAACAAGGCTTCACGCCTTCCCTCCAGCCCCTTCTGGGAGGGCGTGGCTGCCTAGAATTCAGGATCTTCAAAACTGAGGTCAGTGGCAAGGGCTGGTCAGGATCAGGGCTATCAGCCACCTGGAGTCTCTGAGAGCGCAGAAACCAAGGCTCTGCCTGCCCTGCCCTGCCCTGCCCTGCCCTGCCCTGCCCTGCCCTGCCCTGCCCTGCCCTGTGCTGTGTGTGTTCAAGATTGTCAGGAAGAAAGCTACACCCAGAGACCAGCCTTGTCTGTATCACTGCTGAGCCCTGGGCAGGAACCTAAGGCTGTTTCCTTGTCTCCTTGCCTGAGCTCAAAGCCAGAGTCTGCCCTAATTATAGGTCCTTTCCAAGGGCTGAGAGGGGACTCAGCACTTTGACAGAGACAGGTCACCTGGTTGTCACACGCTGGCAGACAAGCTGCCGGAGCTGTGGGAAGAGTCACTTGACCTCCTGCTCCTGTAACCATTGGAAGAGGACCAGAAAGTCCCAATGAAACGGAAGAAGCCCACTTCTTAGCTGCTCAGGCAAAATCTTTGTACCATGTCATTCTGAGCGCAGGGACCTACTAAAGGGACTGCACCAGACACCAGCTGTGGCGGAGACCCCAAGTCGGAGTCTGAGCATGGGTGGTGGTCACTGGCACTTGAAAAGGGGCCCAAGGCTGGACCTGTCTCTGCAAGAACCTCTCCTCTTTAAAACCTGACGAATGCAGTCTATTTTTAAGCAAAGGAACAGAACCTTCTGTGTAGCCCCTACAGAAGATGCTTCTCCTAGCCAACCAGAGTGGGGAATGTTCTGCCCAGTCCTCATCAGGGACCCTCCAGGAAGGTCCTGTGACGTTTGGGGGAGTCTTTCTAGGGAAGGCTGTGTTCAAGAGGTTTGCTAGAACCTACCCAGCAGGTTCTTTTATGACCCAGATCCTCCCATAACAGTCGCTAAGGACTCTGCACGATGCAGCCTTGGAGTATTAGGTTATTGCTGCTGAAGGACCTGTTCGTGTGAGAAATCTCCCTGGACACACACTGCCTGACTGCTCACTGTGTGTTTGTCTAGTTAGTTATCAGACAAGGCCTGGAACCTCCTCTTCTCGTGAGTGCTGAGATTACAGATGTGTGCTGCCACACCCACTTTCTCACTGACTACTAAAAGTCAGGCCTCTTCTTCAAGCCTTACAGCCTGGGAAGGATTTTTAGGTGTTAACAGCACAGATGGTGTAAAGAGTTCTTAAGATCAGTCGGGGTGGATGCCGCATCCCTGCAGTCCCAGGAGAGGTAGAGGCAGGAGAATCAGGGTTCAAAATCTGTTCCAGCTCTGCTTAAACTCCAGGTGGGCCTGCTAGCCTGGGCTGCATGGGATGCCCCTCACCCACCCACCCAAAAAGTTTTCTGGGGATTGGTTGAATAATGGAGTGGTATTTTCACATTAAATGAAGGAAGTGTTAGAGAAACTGAAATGCCTGCTTTATTGGTTGTGTAAACGGGAGAGGAACCCTTGTAGGAAGTACTGGGTTCATGCTTTCTGATCCAGTAATCCTATTGCCTGGAGCCTGGGCTGAGAAGAAGATGCAAAGCTCACTCTCAGGACTTCCTGAGGTGCTGTTGCCATAGTGAAAGTCAGAGCTACCTTCAAAGGCCAACAATAGGGGGAACAGTAAGTTAAGGGACTTCCTCTCCTTCCTGTCCAAAATGCTGTAAAGCTGTCAATGCCGGTGGCCAACGCTCCAAGTGATGTTTTCAATGGTATAATAGAAGGTGACACGAGGAAGAAATCTTTTGGCTTCTTTTCTGGAAGTGCTGCCGATTGAAGCCGGTGCTACCTCCCCAGACCTGAGAAATCCTATCTCTAAATCCAACTACAGACATGAAACACAGAATCCAGAGAGTCCTGTGCATGCACACACACACACACACACACACACACACACACACACACACACACATACACACACACTCACGCACGCACGCACACACAAGCTCCCAGGAAAGCAACCATGTGGGCCCAGAGCCTTCCGAGTTAGCACTTAACAGGGTCTCATTCCCAGTGACCCTTTCTCCCCCTTGGAGGGCAGCTGAGGCCTCATCATCTGGCTCCTGAAGCCTTCACAAAGTGTTACCCCATTGTTAGATCACCGGTAGTCCAACCATCACTCACAGAAGACAGATGGCCCAAGTGGTAGGCGCTAACTCTGACCCAGAGTTTATGATTCTACCTGGCTGGAATAACAATAAACTTAACAAAATGTATTATACTTTGCAATTGTTAGCATTTTATCTTCTCCCATTTTTTTCCTTTTTTAAAAAGCAAAAAGATTTATTTTCTTATGTACACAGTGTTCTGCCTGCATGTATACCTGCAGGTCAGAAGAGGGCATCAGATCTCATTATAGATGGTTGTGAGCCATCATGTGGTTGCTGGGACTTGAACTCAGGGCCTCTGGAAGAGCAGTCAGTGCTCTTAACCGTGGAGCCATCTCTCCAGCCCCCCACCCCCCATTGCTTTTCTTTAATAAACACGATGCTGCCTCAGGTATGAAGTTTAGGTCTGTGGCTTTCCTGCAGAGGTGCACATTCCGACACACAACTTGCAGAATGGCACTGTCACCCGACTGGTAGACTTTCTTGAACTTTTGCCTGTGGTCTAACCGTCCTTTGCCCCTGAGCCATCTGCTAGCCCAGGCTAGCCCAGCCTTGACTGCTTTGCTCATTTGCTTTTGTTTTTGTTTCTGAGTCTGATCCTCTTTCCTAGTGTGGTGACCAGAGGTGTGTGTCACTCACTGTACCCATTCTATGCGGTGCTGAGCTATACCCCAGCTCCTGTGAGTGTTTAGTTCAGGGGCTTTCGTATGCAGTCTAAGCTAGCCTGGAATTCAACTTGTAGCCCAAGCATCCTCAGATTCAGGGCAAACCTTTGCTTCAGTGCTGGGGTTACAGACTTGTGTCTACACCTGGATTATAACATTGGCCTTGGGAGGAGTACAGCATGGTAATTTGTAGCATGTCCCCTAGTGTTTGTGTGTCTGGTGCTTCTTCATAGGATTTCAAATTCTGGCCTCTGGCGGATTTCAGAAGTGCTTTGGAATTGGCATGGGTAGGGTCACATCTGCCAGGCGTGGTATAGTTCCCTCCCTCTCTCTCTCTCTCCCCCCCCCCCGTCTCTTCCTCTCTCTCTCTCTCTCTCTCTCTCTCTCTCTCTCTCTCTCTCTCTCTCTCTCTCTCTCTCTCTCTCTCTCTCTCTCTCTGTTTTGCCTGTATGTTGGTACCACATGTTTGCTGTACCCAAGGAGGCCAGAGGAGGGTGTTGGGTCTCCTGGACTAGAGTTAGATGGCTCTGAGCCACTATGTGGGCGCTGGTAACTGCGTCTGGGTAACTGCGTCCTCTGGAAGAGCAGCCCGTGCTCTTAACCACTGCGCCATCTCTGCAGCCCTGCATTTCCTTTGGTAGCGCCTTCTGTGCATGTTCCTCTGTGGTCGTTTGTTTACGGTGCCCCTGAGGCCAGGGCTGGAGTTGCCTGAATGGGTCATTTCTCACCCTGAGATAACCCTGCCTCCACCCTCCTTTTGGGCAAGGGCTTCAAGGTCAGCAGCAGATGCTAGCCACCCTCCCCCCTACCCCTGTTCTACCATATGGGTTCTAGAGTCCTGTCAGTAGGGGTGGGGCGTTGTCTCTAGGGGCCAGAGGTAAGGGTCCTGCCTGAGCTGGACTCCAGCTGGACTCCTGGCTGTGCTTCTGGGTAGGGTGAATGTGACTGTATTACTGTATTACCGCTGTCTCTCGCCTACCTCAGGAGCTCCCTCAGGGTTATGGAGGAAGAGTCCTGTGCCCCAGGCTGACCCTGACTGTGCTGTGTGGGGAGTGGGAAGTCCACCACAGTGAAAAGCAGAACAAAGGTAGGGCTGGCCAAGCATAGTAGTGGACTGAGATCCTAGCACTTCGGAGGCTGTGGGGGTGGGGTCGCCATGACTTCAAGGACGTCTTCCTGCCATGTCCCAGCGTCCTCTCCAAGATTCGTGCTGGAGAGGGGGGACGGAGAACTTGTGTTTTTTTGAGGCAGGGTCTCAGCTCAGCCTGAACTCAAACTTGTTCTGTAGCCCAGTGTTCTCGCGAACTCTTGACCTTCCTGCCGCACTTCCCATGCCAGGATAACAGTGTGCTCCCCCATGCCCACTTGTTGTGCCCAAATTCTGAACCCCTAAATCACCAAGAGACCCGTTCTGATGCAAAAGCAAGAGTCTTTTAATTATTTAATGAGTTAACTGTATTAACTCGGGTCTTTCGTCCCTCTGAGTGGTGGGGTCAGGGCAAGAAGGACCCGAAGGGGACTTTGAGGAGGCAGGGAATTTATTGGGTAGAACAAGGGGAGTGTCTAGGGCTATACAAAGGTCTCAGGGTTGGTGCTTCTGGGATTGGGCGACCTCTCCTGTGTTGATTGGTCAGCTGGTTGCTATGGCCTATAGGCCCTCCCAGGGTGGTTGCTATGCTCTGCACATCACTTTTACCATAAAGCAGTCCAGAGCCCACCAGCTGACTTCTGATTGGTTCCTTGCCATGTGCAGGGTATCTGACCTCCTAGTGACTGGGGCGGGTCAGAGGCCTGCATCTTGCTGGGTCTTTTCTGCAGCCTGTCATGGCTGCTAAAGAGTGGGCTGAGTGAAGGTCTGGTCCCTTCACTCCTTGGCATTTATCTTAGACAAGGTCTCACACTGTAGCCCAGGCTGGCCTAGAACTCATGGCTTCTTTTCTCTGCCTTCCAAGTGCCATGCCCACCTCACCTCTTGTTCAGTTGCTGCTCTAGGGGTCTAGAGACTCGGGGCTTGAAGAGCCGGTAGGGGAGGAGTAGGCTCTACTGAAGGATGTCTGAGCTCCACATTTTCTTTCTCGTGGCTTGTTTTTGTTTTGTTTTGTTTGGTTGGTTTTTTTTTTTTTTTTTTTTTTTGAGGGACAGGTTCTGGCTGGCCTTGAACTCACAGAGACTTGCTAGAGTCTTTCCTTTTCCCACCAAGGGCTGGGATTTGAGTCATGAGCCACAAGCCCTGCTGCTCATCCTTAAGTATTTTACACAACGGAGATTCTTTCCGGATTGGTAGAGAGGTGTTGAGGTGATGGCAGGTGAAGCATCCACAGGCAAAGGAAACCCTTACAGCCTTTAGAGTAGGGAGTCTCTGTGCTTAGAGGACGGCAGTCCCTGAGTGTGGCCTTTGTGTGAAAGAACTAGAAAGACTGTAACTCGGGAAGCTGATCCTATTGCACCCCACCCTGGAGCTGCTGCCTGCTAGGAGTTTAGCTGCTCGGCGAAGGTGCTGGGTAGGAAGTAAGGCTTCTATGATTTCCTCTACAGTCCACAGGGGTGACCTCTGGTCTGACACTGGGCAGGCCACCTTTGAACAGCAAGCCAGGGCATCAGTGCCCCCCAAATTGGGAATGGCTTGTGTTAGTTCTACTCAGTTTGTTTCCAAGATTATATGGTAAAAATCTTATTATGGGAAACCCAGGGCAAGGGCTCTAGGGACAGCACCAGAATTTACCCTTGATCTTTCCAAGAGTAAAATAGAGCCAAACTATTTTCCCTCCAGGACCCAGATGGGCAGGGGTGTCCGCTGGGGCTACAGTGTCATCAGGTGTGATATGCATTGCACAGGACACCCCTCCCCCTCCCACAGCTGAAGCCACAGAGTGACCTCATGGTGGCCTTCCTAGAGGCTGACCCCCTGAACTTCTCCCACGTCCTAGCTCTGCCCCGTGAGAGGGACAATAAGGAGGCCATTGTCCTGGGGAAGCTGCCTCTCCGCAGCCTAGCTCTCTGTTCAGCTGGGTTTCCCTCTGGCTCCTCCCCAGGGCTTTTCTAAGCTGGAACATTGTTGCCCGACAGTTTCCTCTGTTTTCCCAATACCTTAACATTTTAAGGCTGTCCACAGCCACGGGGTCCAAAAACCAGGAATTGGCAATTGACACACAGGAGGGGAAGGAAGACCTCCCCCTCCCCCACACCCACTTTGTTTCCTACCCAGCGGTTGCCAACCGCCAAAGACGAGGAACTGAGAAACAGAATCTGGCCGTGGGAGTAGCTGGTGGTATAATTGATGCCTGCAGTCCACTTAGAACCCGGGCCCTTAGTGGGATGGGCTGGGGCTGGGGCAGGGGTTTAAATGCTCTTTGGAAAGCAGTGGGCAGCGTTTCTGTTGGACTCTGAGAAGGAGGAGTGCCTCGCTCTAACAGAACCTCCCCAGATGAGCAGAGCTGGGATCCCCAAGGGGCCTGGTTCCAGCAGGCATCTAGCATGTTGCTATTCTGAGGACAGCCACCTGCCTGAGGCCGACGTATGAAGGCCAGGGGGTTCCTAGTGTGAGGCCTCCGGCCTCCGTTTCACTCCCTTGGGGGTTTAAAACTGGAAGGTAAGGAGCACCCGGGGGTGGGGTGGGGGCTTGACCGCAGGAAGCCAAGTGGCACTGTCTCCGTTTTCTCTTCCTTACCCCTTCTAGGTCATTCCTTTGACTCTGTCCCCAGGGACGGGGCGGTGACCTCACGCATGGTGGTTTTGCGTGGTGTACCAACAACAACCAGCAGCCCGGGCGGCTTGAATTTCTTCCCTCTTGGCTCTGGAGCTGGACGTTCAAGGTGTGGGCGTGGAAATTGTTGGCTCATAGATGGTGTCTCTCTGGATCCTCACAAGGATGTCCCTCTGTGCTTGTCCGTGTCAAAATCTGTCCCTACAAGGCTCCTGGATGTGGGACCACTCTGGCAGCCATCTCATTTGAATTTAGTTAACCCTTAAAGGACCTTGTCCCCAAAGACATATTCTCAGGTTCTGAGGGTTGGGGCTTGGAGAGACAGATCTGGGATGAGCACAGTTCAGTCTCCATCAGAAGAGAGGAAGCCAGTGCAGAGCCTGACCTTGGGTTCCGGGCAAACGGCACTGCCAGGGGGCGTGGAGTGAGCGATCTGCTGGGGTGTGGAGTGCTGGCCTTCTTCTAGCTAGTCAGGCCTGCTCTGTGAGGTCCCCTGCCTCAGAAGCAGAGGTGTGGAGAGGCGAGGCCTCATCCAGTCTGGTTATCCTGGTCTACATGAGACGCTGTCTCAAAAAATGCAAGTGCTGGAGATAACTTTAATAGTAAGAGACCCGTGGAGCGGAGATAGGCTGGGGAGACGCTCAGCCATTAAGAGTGCTGGTGCTCTTGCAGAGGACCTGGGTTTGCTTCCCAGCACCCACGTGACAGCTCACGGCTGCCTGGAACTCCAGTTCTAGGGGATCCTACACTCTTCTAGCTTCCATGTGATGTGCATACACGCATGCAGGAAGAACACCATATCCATGAAATAAACAAATCTTTAAAACAGAGAGCTCAGAAGTGTTATTAGCCCTGAACTGAAGCAGAGCTTGTGCCATGTCTGGACAGACAGCGAGCCGAGTATTCAGTGGGGAGGTGACGAGAAGAATGGTATTGAAAGAATGAGAAAGCATCCGGGCATCTCGGGAACACTAATCCCCTAGTCATGGTCTGGTGAAAGTATAGTCTGTCCTATTCTCTGTGTTTTCTGTTTCTTCAGATAGGGTCTCACCACGTAGCCCAGGCTGGCTTCAGACTGCTGGTAATCCCCCTGCTTCAGCCTCGCTAGTGATGGGGTTACAAGCCTAGACGTTACAGAAAATGAAAGTTGTGAGCCGCTTTATGTGATGGGATCACTCTCAATGCCTGAGCATGGTCACTTCTCTCAGGGTTCCCTGGAGAGTCCATTGGCTGTGTGGGCGTCACCTATACTTAGTATAGAAATAGAATTATGTGTTTGTGCCTGTGTGTCTTTTAAAATTACATTTATTTATTTTGTGGCACACATGTGGGCGTCAGTCTGTCCAGGAGACGGACAGATGGAACTCGGGTCAGCAGGTTTAGGGGCAAGTACCTTTACCCACTAAGCCCCTCCAGCAGCCCCAATACCGTATATATTTTAGTATCACTTATAGGCTGTTATTATGACTGTCCTCTGAGCCTACTTATCCCAGCCGGACCTGTTGACTATTGGCATCCCCTCATGAAGATGTGGAAATGTCACAAGACCCTCACCTGAGTGTCCAGCTGCTTCCTGCCACCTGTTGTATGCACCTCTGCCCTAGTTAACATGTCCTTAGGGAGGGGATAGAGGGGGGGCTCTCCATCTAGATGGTCCATGGGGAAGCCCTCATCCCTGATGGCTAAAGGAAGGGCTTCATGATACAACCTTTTAGAGAGGAGCACTCATCTGTGATGATGAAGTAACCCCTCATCTGTGATGAGTAAGGAAGCCCCAGTAAATTCACTGTTTCTCCAGAGGGAACTCCGGCAGAATCATGTCTCAGTTTGGGACCTTTGGGGAAGAGGCAGACATTGCGTATGTACCCAGGCCCCAAGGAATTTTGGCTAGAGCTGTGTGTTCACTTCCTTCTATCCGTGGCATGTATGACAGATGTATGAATGTATGTGTGCACGTGTGTACACACTATACACATCCACCTGCATACTTCTGATGAACCCTGAAATGTTACAGCAAGACAGGGTCTCACCTCGGAGCCCAGCTTGGCCTCCAGTCTGCCTTTCCAAGTGCTGGGATTACAGGCGCGCGTGCACCGCCATGCCTGCCTCTAATCACAGTCATCACAGCAGCCGGCACACGTGTGGCTGCCCGGGCCTGTGCGAGCCGCATGAATGCTCACCTGCTTCTCCTCAGACGGTGCTGTCATCACCCCCACCCTGTGAGAAGGCTGGCTTGCCAAAGCTAAGCCACTGGCCTGAGTGGCCACAGAGTGATGATTTGGACCCAGCCCACTGCATTGCAGTCAGACTTCTCAATCCTTGTGTCACTCTGTGAGAGGTGTCCCTCTGATACGTTGATTTGGGGGGAGACTGGGCAGGAGTTCTTGGAGAGGGGACGCAGGACTTGGGCCTAATTCCAGTTGCGTCACAGTGGTTGTTCTACCTAAGCAGACATTCTAGAGGGTCACTCTGACCCTTGCCAGGCTACACTCCCTCCACATAAGAAAGGAGGTGTCAGGGTCGAGGGGATTTGCCTGTGCATAGCCGATGATTCTGTACCCTGATTCTCCCAACGCTTGCAACCCCAAGATCCCCCAGGTTGCCAGGGGACTGACTGAGTGTGTAAATCCTGCAGTCTGGACAGGCACGCTGATATTTGCATCCTGGTGGCCACACCCCTCTTGGCATCAGGAGAGGAGCCGGGGCGTGTAAGAGCTGGATCTGTCTGGCCACACCCCTCTCTGAGGAGCACTGAACTTCTATTTTTTAATTATTTTATTTTTCAATATGAGTGCTTCACCTGTCTGTATGTCTGTTTACCACATGTATGCCAGAAGAGGGCACTGGCCCCCTGAAACTGGGGTTAGTGGTCTGCAAACACCAGCATTTGTGTCCAGCCGTAGGGGGGGGAGGGGTTGGGATGCAGGAGGTGGCCCTGGATTCTCTGGGCCTGGAGGGAGACATCAGAGGCACTGGAAAGGCAGATCCCCTCGGCCCCAGATGGTTGTGAGTTACCATCCGGGTGCTTAGATGCAGCCAGTGATCTCGACCACTGAGCTGTGTCCTTCGGGAGACTGTTTTGGGAGAGTCTCAGTCTGGAATTTCAGGTTGGCCTGGAACTCACAGTGATCTGTCTGTCTCTGCCTTCCAAGCACTGAGGTTTCTGGCCTGTGCTACCTCGCCCAGTTTCTGTGGCGCTAGTGATTAATCCCGGGCTTCATTCATGCTAGGCGATCACTCTCCTGACCAAGCCACACAGTAATGAACTTCTAAATTAGAGCAGGCTACCCATGCCCTTCCTGCCCCCTTGATTAGAGCAGGCTACCCACGCCCTTCCTGCCCCCCTTGGTTAGAGCAGGCTACCCACGCCCTTCCTGCCCCCCCTTGATTAGAGCAGGCTACCCATGCCCTTCCTGCCCCCTTGATTAGAGCAGGCTACCCATGCCCTTCCTGCCCCCCCCTTGGTTAGAGCAGGCTACCCATGCCCTTCCTGCCCGCCCTTGATCTACAGGGACACTATCTGATACTGGTTTGGGGTTCACTATCCCCTGCACAGAAGACCCCAGTCATTTTTGCAGGGCATTATGGGCTAACCTCAGTACCCCTCTTTTCATATTCTTCAGCTGGGGTGTCCCACTGGCCATCACGGTGGCAGCCGTCTCTCTAAAGAAGATAGGCTATGATGCCTCAGATGTGTCCGTGGGCTGGTGCTGGATCAACCTGGAGGCCGAGGACCGCGTCGTGTGGATGCTGCTGGCTGGGAAGCTGTGGGAGATGCTGGCTTATGTCTTGCTGCCTCTGCTCTACCTTCTGGTCAGGAAGCACATTAACAGAGCGGTAGGTGTCTGGTGTGCCAGCCCTTCGGGGACAGGCTGATTCTCCGAGGGACCAAACTAGTGCCTGTGTGCTTAGACTGGATGTGTGATTGTGAATAGACTTGGAGGCGTGAATGGTCCTGGTATAGGCGAGGCAGAAGCTGAGGGGGCTCAGAGGGAGAGTATCAGGATCACAGAGCTGCATTCTCCACCGTGGTCCTGCACTGTCCCCATGTGGCCAGCCCCAATATTACATCAGGGAGTTAAAAGTCAAGGACGATGGCCACAGATAAAATTCACCTATCCTTGGTGGTCAGAATCGTGTCCCAAGTGTCAGGCTTTTCAGGAGATCATAAGGCAATATGGCTATCCAGAAAGGGGGTCCAGGTCCTCAGAGAGGTGAGCAAGCAATCATGCTCAGAGATACGCCGAGCAGCGGTGAGAATCCCATTCCCTTTCTTATATGTTCTTTTCGTTTTGTTTTGTTGTTGATCCTCGGGCCACATGTAGTTCAGGCTGGAGCTCACTGTACAGTCAAGGATGGCCTCCTGCCTGCACCTGTCAAGCACTAAGGTACACACCACCACACCAGGCTCTGCAGGGCACACCACCACACCAGGCTCTGCAGGGCACACCACCACACCAGGCTCTGCAGGGCAAACCCAGGGCTCCATGTGTGCTAAGTGAGTGTACTGTGTACTTTAGCCCCACACACAGAGCAGGGGCAGGGGGCCCGGGAGTTTAGAGGTGTCCTCAGCGACATAGTCCAGTCTGGGGCACACACACAGGTGGAGATCAGCTACATGGAAAGCATAGTCTCAGAAGACAGGGGTGTACGAGCTGAGCAGGGATGAGGTGTCCCAAGGACACAGATGCCTGCAAGGAGCATCCTAACTCAGAGATGGCCGGTCAGGGCTGGGTGTGATGGCCACACCTTTAATCCCAGCACTGGGGAGACAGAGGCAGGTGGATTTCTGTGATGTCAAGGCTGGCCAGGGCTACACAGTGAGACTCTGTCTCAAGAAAAAGAAAGGAAGGAAGGAAGGAAGGAAGGAAGGAGGGAGGGAGGGAGGGAGGGAGGGAGGAAGGAAGGAAGGAAGGAAGGAAGGGAGAAAGAAAGAAAGAAAGAAAGAAAGAAAGAAAGAAAGAAAGAAAGAAGAAAGAAAGAAAGGAAGGAAGGAAGGAAGAGAGAGAGAGAGAGAAAGAAAGAAAGAAAGAAAGAAAGAAAGAAAGAAAAAGAAAGAAAGAAAGAAAGAGGAAGGAAGGAAGGAAGGAAGGAAGGAAGGAAGGAAGGAAGGAGCCGCAGAGTCAGAAGAAGAACCCACGCCTGGCTCGGTGGTAGAGTATTTGAACAAGCAGACACCTGGGTTCAAGCTCTAGCTCTGAAAAACAACATGCCCAGGTCCTCACTGGCCCCACTGGAGCCCTGGCTGGAGAGCAGTGGGCCCCACACAGCCAACCTTTCCCTGATGCGCTCACTGCTCACTGCCCGCTGGCCTGGGGAGATGGAAGCTGCTCCTGAGAATGAACACTCCCCTCCGCTCCAGCTCTACCAGGCTCCAACTGTCCCTTCTAGAGCAGGGCTGGAGTCCCCTGCTTGCTGGGCTGGCCCCTGCTTGTGACAATTAATTCTGGCAATTTGTCAGAGGTTTTCAGAAAAGAAAAGGAATGAATTGGGCAAGGAGGTGAGAACATTTCCTGCCTGGAGTGGGGAAGAGGGCTGGAAATAAATGGGGGTGCGAGCTTGGTCCTGAGGAGCAGCCCGGCTGGTCCAGGCTCTACCTCCGGTTGAACTCTCCTCGCTGCCTCTCCCCATCTGTGTGAGGCGGGCACTCTGCTCCCTGGGGTGCTGCCACAAACACTTAGGGTGAGGTCCTTTAACCAGGAGAGCTGTTGAAGCTTGCCACTCAGATCCAGGCATGTGGTTACACCCTCACTAGGCTTCAGTGCCCTAAACACATGACCAGGCTCAAACGGGCAGCTCTCCTTCTCCAGTGCAATTGGTTTTTACAACCTTGATTGTGGTTTCAAACTGAGTATCCTTCCTGCCCTGACAAATGTTCCTGGGGAATGCAAGAGCCAAGGCTGGCCCCTTCCTTCCCTCCACCCCTCTGGGCAAGCCTGCACCCTGGGGATCTTGTACTGTGTGTGTGGGGGGTGGCAGGGATACACTGAGCAACAAGGGTGAGTGACATGGGAGGGGGTGGAGGTTGGGAAGATCCATGGAAAACCGACAGCAGTGCATGGCTGGAGCGGGCTCGGGCTGTTTGAAAGATGGCTGCTCATTCAGAACGCGACCCCGAGTAAGGACTTGAAGGTGAGGGAGCTGCAAGTAACTGAGCGTGCTCCCCCAGCATGCTCCCCAGCGTGCTCCCCCAGCGTGCTCCCCAGCGTGCTCCCCAGCGTGCTCCCCCAGCGTACCCCCAGCGTGTGCCCCCAGCATGCTCTCCCAGCGTGCTCCCCCAGGTACAAGGACCAGCTGAGTGAGACCTGGGGTTGGAGGAGAGCCACGTGCTGGAAGAGTGTGCCAGGGAGAATGGGACTGAGCCCAGATCTGAGCCAGGGCTCACTGATGGGGCAGCATACGGACAGGATGAAGCGGAGCCACCAAGGCTTGCCAAAGCTGCCTTAGACCCTCTGAGAACTTGCTCCTGCCTTTGCAGCGGGAAGAAGGGCGGGCGACCAAGCAGGCATGCCTATCATGCCGTGGTGGTAGGCCAAGCATCCCGTTTGTGGGTCTGTTCTGCAGGTGGGGCCTCTAGGACTTGCCCGTAGGGCAGGTGTGACGGGGAAGAGAGGACTAAAAGATGATGCCCATCACCCAGGTGACAGAAGGATGAAGTGCCACTCAGCTGAGATGAATGTGCAGTGGGCTTGAGGGTGCAGATAAAGGGTTCATGAGAGCCGCTCACCCTGGGCAGGGCTAATGGTGTCTCTGGGACACTCCTGTGGAGTATGCAGGGGATCCCATCTGGGGATTGGTGTGTGTGTGTGTGGGGGGTGGCTTTTGGTCTGATAGACTCCTCGCCTTCTAAGTGTCCAAGTGGGAAGGGCAACAGTGCCCGCTCTTGCCTTGCTGGGCTGGCGTAGGCGTGCGGATGTGCATGGGTGGGTGTGATAAGAGGCCCACCTGGCTCAGGTCTCCGCTCCCTGTGGTCCACGCAGCATCAGGCACTCTCCGAGTACCGGCCCATCTGCGAGGCGCGCCCGCTGCAGCGAGGCTCCTCTGCCTCCATGGCTGATAAGAAACTAATCCTGATCCCAGTCATTTTCATCTGCCTCCGGGTCTGGAGCTCCGTGCGCTTCGTCCTGACTCTCTGCGGCTCCCCGGCGGTGCAGGCGCCTGTACTGGTTGTTCTGCACGTACGTACGTCTGTCCCCGTGGGCCCTGCTGCCCCACAATGACATAGTCACATCCCTTCCCTACAGACAGAAGCGTCTCAGCCCCAGTGCATTGGCCAGGATGCACCTATGGGAAGCAGGGTAACTCAATGTACTTCCCCTGTCCCCAAGCAAGGGTGGCTTTGTAGGAAGGGATGGGGAGAAATCTGTGTTGTTCTTAGCAACCTAGAGAAGCCTGACTGGTCCTTCTCACCGCAGGGGGCCTAAACGCGGTTCTGGCTAGGTGGCCAGTTCAGGCCTGTCCAAAACTCTGCTAAAGGCCTCACGGCCGAGCTCATCCCAGGGCAGTTAGAGGCAGGGACGGGAAAGATCGTGGGATTCATAGCAGTTCATTGATTCCCCCTCCCCAGGGCATCGGGAACACCTTCCAGGGAGGAGCCAACTGCATCATGTTCGTCCTCTGCACCCGTGCAGTCCGCACGAGGCTCTTGTCTCTCTTCTGCTGCCGCTGCTGTCCTCAGTCCTCCACCCAGAACCCTCCTGGGGCGCCTACTCCCCCCAAGATGAGAGAGTCGCAGGAATCCAGACGGATCCCAGAAGTCCCCAGCACCTGAGCCTTGACTCTCCTCACTGTCCTCCTGGTTCCTGCGGCCACAGGGATACAGGGTCGTGCACACGGGAAGCTCGGACCCCCGAAGGGACAGCGATCAGTGCAGCCTCTTCTACCTCCTAGATTCTCAGGCGG
Source organism: Cricetiscus sungorus (assembly GCA_030556225.1). Classification (NCBI taxonomy): domain Eukaryota; kingdom Metazoa; phylum Chordata; class Mammalia; order Rodentia; family Cricetidae; genus Cricetiscus; species Cricetiscus sungorus. The sequence goes on along the minus strand of JANBXA010000311.1, from coordinate 6,209,699 downwards.
ACGGTGCATCCCCTGCACACCGTGTTCTGGTTCAGTGGGCTTTGTTTGTGTGAGCCCAAAGACGTGGGATTCAGGGAAGCCAGCCGTGCAAGAACCTGTCAGGGCACTGGTTTTCAGTGTCCTGCGGCCACCAGCACTGTTTACAGTTTTAGGGACCCATGCCCATGATGGACCCCTCCCAGGCATGACATGCGTCCCCTCCCAGACATCGCACAATGGGGCCCAGGTTTCCAGGATATTGAGATTCCCTAGAGAGCCTGGAGTAGTTAGAGCTGAACAGCAGAGACGGGTTTCCTTAAAGCAGGTCCACTGAGGCTACAGGAGGCTCCGTCACCGATCCAAACCACCCAAACCACCCATGGTGTCTCCGGATTCTCTGCTTGTGCCATCAGCCCTCAATATTTATTGCATCTGCATTTCGGCACAGGCCAGTGTCCAGAGTCCTGCCCATTAGTTAATCTCCTAGCGTTCAGGTCTCTTCCAGTACCAGAACAGAGGGCAGCCCCGCTCCAGCCTCTAAGGCTGACACACTGTTACCTGCGGTTCTCATAGACCCGCCTTTAGGGGTGGGTTGGAAGGGTGTCTGGCTTTGCACTTCGTTTAGTTGTATTTTGTTTGTTTGTTTGTTTGTTTGTTGTAGGAAAGGTGATCAGGGAGTTGGTGAATGGTCCAAATACTGATTCCTCCCCGAAGGGAGATTCGGCCTCCAGCAGGGATTTAGCTCAGTGGTAGTTTCCAAGGGTCCCTGCACCAAAGTATTTAAAAAGCCTTCTTATCTTCCTTCCTTCCTTCCTTCCTTCCTTCCTTCCTTCCTTCCTTCCTTCCTTCCATCTTTCCTTCCTTCCTTTCTTTCTTTCTTTTTCTTTTCTTTTCTTTTTTTTTTTTTTGGTAGCTTTTTGTGGACTATAGAAAGAGGGTTCTGAGATCATTACATTTTATTTTATTGTTTGAGACAGGGTCTCATTATGTAGCCCTGGCTGGCCTGGAACTTACTGTGTAGACCATGCTAGCCTCAAACTCACAGAGATCCACCTGCCTGTGCCTCCTGATAATTACATTTTTTTAAAAAAGGTTTTGTTGTGTTCTTTCTGTACTAGGGCCTTGTGCCTGTTAAGCAAATGCTCTGCCACTGGGTTCTACCCTGAGCCTTCCTTTTGGTTTTTGTTTTGAGACAGAGTCTCACTGTCTGCCTAGTCTGGCCTTGAACTGTCAATGAGCCAGGCTGGTTTTGAACTTGTGATTTTCCTACCTCGACCTCCCAGGAAGCTAGGATTACAGCCTCCAGCTCCACTATGCCCAACCAGAGAAGGGTGCAAGTGAGCTGTGTGTCCGTTTCTACTCAGTGGCTCTACCAACATTTTCCTCAATTCAGAGAATGGTATTGGCCGAGTCTCAGGCACTCAGAATGGACAGTGTGACTGCCACATTGCAGGCGAGACGGGGAAATGTACCTGTAGGAAGCGCCCTTGGATTCTGCCAGTACCCCACAAAGCGAAGAGGGTTCAGAGCCTGGTAAAGGGGCTCAGGGTGAGTGCAAAGCCACACCGGCCATCCGTCCCCATTCTGCTCTCAAGGTCTCCACCAGGAAAGGAATAGTCCTAATTTCCCTGGAAAGCGTTTCTGTGGGAGAATCTACAAGAAGGGGCTGACTGTTTACAGAAACAGCCTATGTAAGGGGCGTAGGGCATGCTGAGGTCCTATGAAAACATTACAGCCACTTTGTGTGCTGTCAGCATGCCTCGGGCTTCGAAAATGGAGCAGAAATTCTAGGAATTTGTTTCCCGCAGAGGAGTAAAATATCTACCAAGTAGCACAGAGGAAATGATGCTGGAATAAACGCAGCTGGGCAGGCATTGTGGAGCCCTGGCTGTTGGAGCCTGGGGCTCACTCAAGCTCTCTCTGTTTGATGATCGATGCTGTCGGCCAGGCTTGCTGTCTGAAAACCCTCCACACTTCGGCTTTGCCCGTCTGTTTCCCACGATGCCCTGTCACTGCAGGTGCCTTGCCTCTAGCCCTGTGAGCTCTTCTCAGAGCAGGTGACCAAGTGGGTCCCACAGGGGCTCAGAGTTCAGACCTGGAGACAAGAGGAAGGTGAGTTCTCAGTGCCCAGTGGGGGGCGCTGGAGGCTGCTGGCTCCTCTATGCCTTGCTCTGCCTGGTGGCTTTCTGCCTCTATTATTTAGTGTTATTCATATTTATCTGTCCGTGCCCTCAGCCACCCAAATGTGACCTCAAACCTAACGGGTGTTGCAGCCCATGCCATGTCGTGTCTCTCCCCGCCCCCCCATCACCCTTCTTCAGCACACACACACTTTTAGAGGCACCAGGGGATTAAACCTAGGCCTTTGTGCATGCTACACAAGTGCTCTAGCATTTCCCCACTTCCCCAGCCCTTTTATTTTCTCTTTTAAGTGTTGAAGCAAGGGGTTCTCACTAGTTGTCCAGGCAGGATTCGAACTTGAGACCCTCCTGGAATTACAGGCCTATGCCACCAAACCCAGCCAACTCTCTGAAGCCTTTTAGTTTGTCCTGTCTCTCTTAAAAGAATAACAAATAAAGATGATTATGTGTCCAAAGCCTAGAGTGCAAATGGAATCCTTCCTTTGTCTTGGCTTTGTTTTTATGTGTGCATGTTTCTGTGTATGTAAGTGGGGAGACAGACGGGAGTCTGACCCCCAGAAGCCAGCGTTGCTGGTACAGTGGGCAGTGGGTAAAGGGGACTAAACCTGGATCTTCTGCAGGAGCTGCTGGGCCGTGGCCCCCAGCCCCCTCCTCCTGTTTTTGTGAATCACAGTTGTGACATAATTAAGCCTGGCGTGAAATTTTCTGGAATCCTGATGTTTAACCCTGACTGGGTGAAAACCCAAACTCTTGCTGTTTCAAATTAAACGAATCAATCATTTTTCTCCTGTGTGTTTGCTAAGCCGATTCTACACTGATGAGGGGAGGTCTGGGTGGCCTGAGGTGTGGTGGCTGAGGCCTGGAGAGCCCTTTCTTTTAAGATGTGCAGTCACTGGCCACAGGCTTGGGCTTCATAGACGGACACTTGAGGAGGCGCAGGTGCAAGTTTTTATTGGCTGCAGACCTCCTCCTACCCTCTTGTCTAGCTTCTGTCCTGAAGTCCTGGGAAAGTTGCACTCTGTAATCCTGAACTCCCCCACCCTCCTCTTTCAGCCTCCAGAATCTTCCACCTTTGGTAGTTGATTCTCATACTGTGTTTCCCATCCTCCCCTACCCTCCCCTGCCCTCCCCAACCCTCCCCAACCCTCCCTGACCCTCCACAATCCTTCATGACCCTCGATGACCCTCCATGCCCCTCCCTGACCATCTGTGATCCTTCTTGATCCTCCCTGACCCTCCCCTGCCCTCCACACCCCTCTCCCTTCCCACCCATTTCTCCCACCTGACTCATCCTGGTGCCACCTCCTGTCTTCCTTCCCTGCTAAGAAGGTTCCTCTGCAGCACCCAACTCCATCCAGACAGTGAGTCCAAACTTCAGCTTCTCAATGCTGGGATCACAGACCTTATACACCTGCCTCCCTACTCACCGGGTTTCTTTGTGTGAGCGCAGGGAGGTGAGCATCAGGGAAGCCAGCTGTGCGGGGCCCATGCATCCAGCCATGCAGGGCCCTGTGCATCCAGCCATGCAGGGCCCGTGCATCCAGCCCCTGGCTGTGGCATTCCAGGCTCCCCTGACCTGGTGCTTTTCCCTGTCTCCCAAGCTCTCCCCAACCTTCCCCCAGCAAGAAATGCAGCTTACTGTTCCTCCCGGCTCTGCACTGTCCCTGGGCTTGGTGGCCTCGCTCTGCCCTTAGCCAATGGACACCTAACGGGATGACCTCTTGTGCCCACAGATTCCCCAGAAGAGCGCTACATACTACATGTTCTTCTGGGACCGGTCCAGCATGTGTCTGTGTCCTGGTTGCATTTCTGTCTGTTGCTCTAATAAAAATATCCTGACAAAAAGCAATGTAGGCCGAGCCTGGTGGCACACCCCTTTAATCCCAGTACCTGGATGGTAGAGGCAGGAGGATCTCTGGGAGTTCAAGACCAGCTTATTCTACATAGGGTTCCAGGCAGACCATGGCTACATAGTGTCTCAAAAACAAACAAAACAAAGCAAAAACGAACAAAACAGAAAGCAACATAGGAAAAAGGTTTATTTTAACTTACAAATTCAGGTTCCATCATTTCAGGGAACTCAGGACTGCAGAAACTCAAGTCAGCCGCTCATATCAGGTCCCAGACGAGCAGAGAGAGATGAATGCAAACTTAATAAATAATCTGCAGCAGCCCAGGGCCCAAGCTGGGGAATGGGGAAACACACCCATCTTTTAAGGCAAGCAAGATAATCCCCACACAAGCTGTCTCGGTGGGCAAAGTGCTGGCTGAGTGGTTATGACGACCAGAGTTCAAGCCTCAGCACCCACTGAAAAAGTTAAGCATGATGGTGTGTGCCTAGAATCCCAGCCCTAGGGAGGCAGAGACAGGAGGAGCCCTGGGCCTTACTGGACAGCCAGCTAGCCATCGAGGCCAGGTTCCAGGGAGGGACCCTGTCTCAAAAGAACAAGGTGGAATGACACCAGATGTCCTCTGCCCCCACACGTGCATACACACACACACACACACACACACACACACACACACACGTGCACACACATATACACATGCTTGCACATGAGCACCCACACGTGCACTCACACACACACACAACTTGCACACAAGCACCCGCATGTGCACATACATACACACACATACACACACGCATTTGCACACACTCACAAAGAAGAAACTGATGGGAGTTAGAAGCAGGAAAGGGCTGGATGTGGTTCAGCATAGAGCGTTTTCCTGTGAGCATATTCGCAGGTCTCAGGCCACTGAAGGGGAAACAGAAAAGAGGGGACGTTCCTGCCCCCGGGTCTATAAGCCTCAAGCCTCTGGGGAGAGACTAGACTCCAAGCACAGCCTCCCTCCCTGTAACAATTACATCATTGGGTGTCAATGCCTCCCAAGCTCAGCTGCCAACCCTACACAGACAGCATCACAGTTGAGAACCCAGGCACAGCCATGGTCATCGGGGTGACCCCAAAAGAGAGCTTTTTTTTTTTTTCTCCTGGGACAAGGTTTCACTTTGTAGCCCTAGCTGTCCTGGAACTCATGTAGACCAGGTTGGCCTCGAACCCACAGAGATCTGCCTGCCTCTGCCTCCTGAGAGCTGGGGTTAAAGGTAGGTGTCACCACACCTGGCTAATTTTAAAATGTTTTATTTATGTGCACATGTTGTCTGCTTGTATGTCCATGTGCATGCCTGGCGCTCCTGGAGGTCAGAAGAGGGGTCACGTCCCTGGAGTTACAGGAAGTCGTGAGCTGCCACGCGGGTCCCGGAAGACAGCCAGTGCTCTAACCTCTCAGCCAGCTCCCCAGCCTCAACAAAGACTTACTTTTTAAAAAGTAATTATTTTATTGTGTACAGGTGTTTGGCCTATACCTATGTGTGTTCATCATTGCATACCTGTTCCAAGGGGAGGTAAGAATAGGGTACCGCATCCCCAGGGCCTGGAGTTATAGACAGTTGTGAGCTGCCATGTGGGTGTCAGGAATTGAACCTGGGTCCTCTGGAAGAGCAGCCAGTGCCCTTAACCACTGAGCCATCTCTCCAGCCTAATGCTTACTCTTGTTGGTGCCTCTATTCATGCAAGAATTCTTGGCAATTTCTTATGCCCATGCTTTCAGAGAAGGAGGCAGGTCCTCCGCCCTCTGGTCCTCTCTATTGTATTTCTTCCTGGCAGAACGCAGAGCCATGGGCTTGCCTGGGCACACTGTGCCAGGGTATGGTCACCAAAGCCAGAAGATTCCAAGGTTCGCTAGAACAAACTGACAAAGACAGCGTTGTTACAGACTAAACAGACTCTCTCCATCAGAAAGGCGGTCCACAACCTGTGCACTTCTTTCCGAAGAGGGGAGTGACAGTGTGGACAGATTTCGGGAATGAAATGGTTGTGGGGATAGTGCCCCCTGGAGGCAGGAATTAGCTTGTAAACATTATATTTAGGGTACGTCCAGGTCTGCAGTTATGGATGGGATCCAGGGCCTCACACACTAGGAGAGTGCTCTGAGCCACACTCCAGACCCTCGGCTACTTTGCTTAGTTTGCTGAGGTTTTGTTTTTGGTAATTTAGCAGACCCCAGGCCTTACTGGTCACAGGCTATAGTGGCCCCAGACCTTAGTGTCCCCCAGACCTTAGCACAACTGACTCCATGATGGAAACACCATTCAGGCTGCAAAACTCAGCATGCAGCAGCAGCAGCAGCACCGGGCAGAATGAGAACAAAGAGCTGGCCCATCAAAGCCCGTGGATCTGGGAAAGTCTCTGAGTTGCTTGTCGGCTTCTGCGGCTCCGATTCTGCTAAGTGCTCTTGCTAACGGAAGTATGCCAACCCAGAGCATGGTTTTGGGTGTGCCTCAAAGTTCATCCTGAGGAAGGCTCAGATCCTGAGGAAGGCTCCGTGCTGCGTGGGGATCCACGTGGGGCTCCCGAGCACCGGGTGTAGTGGCCAGCGGCAAATAAAGATTGTATTGGCTTACATCTGTAGTCTCTTCTCAGGTGCATTCCTCACCAAGGTAACTGACCTGATTAGCTGGTGTTTGTTTGTTTGTTTGTTTGTTTTCCCAACTTGAAGCAAGCTAGAGTCTCTTGAGAAGAGGGAGCCTCAGCGGAGACAATGCCTCCATCAGATTGGGGGGTAGGCAAGTCTGTATGATTGATGTGGGAGGGCCCAACTCAATTGTGGGTGGTGCCAAAGGAGCCAGGATGCCAGGGTCCCACCTTGAGTCCCTGCCCTGATGACCCACCACGATGGAGGGTGAAGCTGGAGGAGGAAGTAACCCTTTCCTCCCCACGTTGCTTTCCGTCAGTGTTTTGTCACCGCAATAGAAACCCTAGGACACAGTTATGATACTGGCTCTCATGTAGCCCAGGCTGGCCTCAAGCCCACTATTGACTAAGGATGGAATTGAACTCTACATCTACCTCCCCAGAGCTGAGATTACAGGTGTCCACCACTATACCCAGATAACATTTATTTTTCCCGTTGTGTTGCTTGGATTTCAATCAAGCTTCAGAGTCAAGAATCCTCCTGCCTCTGATGCTGGGATTACAGGCGTGCACGCTCCACCGTGTCCCAGCCTCTGGCAGTCTTCCTCTGCGTAGGGTGCAGGGTGGAGGTGCAAGGCAGTTATGCTTTCTTGTTTGGGTCTGCCGTTATGCAGATAAGATGCCAGGGAGAGGCACTCACTAGCCCGAGGGGAACAGACCTGCCTCTTCCCTTCATCACTCCCTTGGCTGCCCTCCCAGGAGGAAGCACAGACAGGCAAGCATAGTCCTTGCATGGTCTGCTGGGGGAGCATCGAGGAGACGGAGAATGGTGAGGGTGAGTCGCCATGGGCTGCCCATACATCTGGGATGAAGGGTGCCCTTTTGTATATTTTGAATCAGGGTCTCATTTTGCATGGTTCAGGCAGGCCTGGGCTCCTGCTAATCTTGCTGCCGGGGCCTCCCAGTGTTGGAATTACCAGCTTGCACCGCCATAGCCAAGAATTACTGATGGGTGACCTTCAGGAAAAACAGAGGGCAATGCTTCTCAGATGCTTGAATCAGTCTTAACCACCTGCAGAAATGCAGACTTCGCAGATCTGTTTGTCTCATAGCCAAGGCTTGGGGTGCTGGAGGACCAAACCCAGAGTCATGGAGACACTCGGTAAGAGCAGTGCCACTGAGCTGCTGCCCCCCCCTCTCTCTCTCTGCCTGTCTCTCTCTGTCTATCACACACACACACACACACACACACACACACACCTGTCTCTCTGTCTCTCTCTATCACACACACACACACACACACACACACACACACACACACACACACACGAGAGAGAGAGAGAGAGAGAGAGAGAGTCATGGCCTTACTATATAATCTAGGCTGTCTCAAGTTCACATCAGCCTTCTTGAGACGAGATTACAGGCATAGTCGCAGAACTGGGGACTGAACCAGTCTCACACATCAAGGCCACCGCCTGCTGCTGAGTGACATTCCCTCTTTTAACTGTTTCAGAGAGGGTCTCAGTAAGTTACCCAGGCTGACCTGGACCTCATCCTATAGCTCACCCAGACAGGACCGGAACTTGCTTGATCCTCCTACCTCAGCCTCCCTCCAATAGCAAAAAATGACAATTTGCTTGCTTTGCAATGCTGGGGGTCAGACCCAGGCAGCACACATGCTTAGCAAGCGCTCTGCCACAGACGGCATCCCCATCCCCGAAAGGAACCATAAAAACAGTTACAGTGGGGCCAGAGCCATAGCTCAGAGGTCTGGAGCACTGGCTGCTCTTTTACAGGGCCGGGGTTCCCTTACCACCAGCACATGGCTGTCCACAACCATCGTAACTCCAGTTCCAGGGGATCCGGTGCCCTGTATCGCTTAATGGCACACAGATACACACGCAGGCAAAACACCTTTACACATAAAAAAATTATAAAGTGTTTTAAGGTGGCTGGGGTGGTGCACACCTGCAATCCCAACGCTGAGGAAGCCGAGGCTGCAGAGTGAGGAGCTCATACCTGGCTGGGTGCATCCTGAGACCCCACCCCAGGAAAGAAGAGCAGCAGCTGTATGGCAGAGACAGAACACTTGCCTAAACACGTCCAGGCAGCCCTAGGTTCTATCCCCCAGCATAACCAGAAGAAGGCTAAAGGGCTAGAGAGATGTTTCAGTCACTGAGGACTTGTTTTGCAAGCATGAGTCCCCAAGCTCAATCCACAAACTCCTGTACCAGGAAGGCAGAGACAGGATTCCCGAGGCTGGCCAGTCTAGTCTATGCTGTGGGATCCAGACCGATCAGATGCTTCCTATCAAAGGAGGTGAGCAGTGTTTCTGAGAACACTAGCCCAGGTTGTCTTCCAGCCTCCACAGCATATGTACACACATGCACGTACACACACATTCAAATAAAGAAGCCAATTAATAAATAATTAATAATTAATTATGATGTATGGCCCTTATGTATTTTTAACCACATATTGAAAAGTGGGACACTGGTGTCTAGTGAGCTGCCTGGCCTCCTCAGATGGTTAAAAGCATCTCCTGCCCTTCCAGAGGACCTGAGTTGGGTTCCTAACACCCATGCCAGGCATCTCCCAGCCACTTGTAACTTCAGCCCCAAGAGAAGCAGACACTTCTGGCCTCCGAGGGCACCTGCACACATGACATGTATGTGTGCACACACAAATAAAACTAAAAACTGTACATCTTAAAAGGAAAAGGGGACGGCTATGTACAACACAGAGGCCATGCTTGACCATCAGAAGCCATGCCTGTTTCTGAGGAACCGCAAGGATCTGGCTCTCGTGCTCTGGGCCCGTGACTCTGGGGAATACACCCTTCTGTGTATTCTGTACTGTCCACTGTACCCGGCGATAGACAAGGTCAAATTCTGTTCTCAGAGGAAGCTCCACTCCGGGTGCTGAGTCAGTGTGGGGCCCTCAGCCTCCCTGCTTTGGAGACATTGGTCAGAGGCGTGGACAGGTGCTAAGGTGACGACTCCTGTACCCGCCTCTCCCTGCCTTCACTACTCACCGCCATTTCGGACTTGGGTTCTCAGGCAGGGGACACACCCCTGTGGAGTAGAGCTGGGGACAGGGCCCAGAGGAGAGAAGACACACAGGGCAGGCACTGGACTTTAGACAGCTTGTGTCTCCCCCTCTCTAGACAAGGTGCAGCCCAACAGCGAGGCTGAAAGAACAGAACAGAGTGTGCCTGTTTGAACCTGGCTGTGATGCGTTCCTTATCACGATGGCTCAGGGCAGCCTCCAGCACACCTCAGTGTGTGCCCTCAGGCCTCCAGGGCTCCCCCCCCCCACCCCGTGCTGTGTGTACACGCTGCTGAGTAACTGCCACGCTGCCCCGTGGCACAGAAAGATAAGGACTCATGGAGAGAAGAGCTGACTAGAACGCTACATAGTTTGAGCGCAAACTAAAGTGATTGCAATTGTGGTAAGGCAGAAACCGAGAAGCCTCCGTCTGCATCCATCAGCACGCCAGAGGCCTCGGGTCACTCGGAATAAAATCTGATGGAGGCCGTGCGGCTCAGTGGTAAGAGCTGCGCGTGCTGCACCAGGATGGGAAATAGAACCAGACAGGGAGAACCAGAACCATTGGTTAGCTAGACATTGATCCCAGCACTCCGAGGTGGAGGCAGGGGGACCAGGAGTTTAAGATCACCCTCACTACAGGCAGAGTTTTAGCCCAACCTGGCTTTAGCCCATGGGTTAACCACCGTGGGGCTGGAGGTATGGCTCATGTAGTTAGGAGCACTGGCTGCTCTTCCAAAGGACCCAACACCCACATGGTGGCCACAACCATCTTTAACGCCTGTGTTTCTGTTTGTTTGTTTGTTTGTTTTTTCTTAAATATCTATTTATTATGTATGCAATGTTCTGGCACGAAGACCTTGATGCCAGAAGATGGCACCAGATCTCATTACGGATGGTTGTGAGCCATCATGCTGGGAATTAAACTCAGGATCTCTGGGAGAGCAGCCAGCGCTCTTAACCTCTGAGCCATCTCTCCAGCCCCTTAACTCCCGTTTTAAGGGGTCTGATACCTTCTTCTTGGCTTCCTCAGGCACCAGGCATCCACATGGTATACATACATACATACATGCATACATACATACATACACTCATAGGCATAAAAATTAAATAAAAAATCAAAATCTTCAAAAACAAAAAAACAACCTCCACTAATAATCCCATGCTGTTATCATTGTATTAAACCTTTTCTTCCTGGTTTGCAGAGCTGCAGGCGAACTCAGGGCCTCTGCCTTCATGGTGGGCAACTACACCACACCCCCGGGCCTCCCCACTCCCCACACACTTTTCCTTGAGACCACGCCTCAGCGCGTAGTCCAGACTGGCTGCTGCTCAAACCTCTCACCTCAGCTTTCCCACTGTTGGGATATGGATATATATGGGTATATACCGCGATGCCCAGCGTGAGGGTTAGTTTATGTCAACTTGTGTCAACCTAGAATCATTTGAGGTGAGAGCCTCAGCTGAAGCAGTGCCCGGGCCAGGCCTGTGGGCACGTCACAGACAACAGCATTCTCCAGGCACGAGTCCCTGCACTAAACGGAAACCCAGGGGCAGAAGGTGGCTTGGGTGCATTTTTTTTCTCTCCACTTTTGACTATGATGTGCCTGGTTCCTGACTGAGTTCCTGCCCTGATTTCCCCTCAGTGATAAACCGTGACCGGAGGGTGAGCCAAATAAACCCCTGCCTCCCCTAAGTTGCTTTTTGGTCAGGGTGTTTTATCACAGCAACAGAAAGGAACCAGGACCCCAGCTTCCCCCAAAGACTTAATGCCTTCTCTCTCTGTGTTCCAAAAAACAAGCAAGCTCCTGAACTCAGGAGGCAGAGGCAGTTGGAGATCTGTCAGCTTGACGCCAGCCTTGTCTACATAGCCAGCACTATTTAGAGTCTGTCTTAAAAACACACGGATGAAGCCAGGCTGCAAGCCCTGACAGCTGTCTGCCTGCCCAGCTCACCAGTCTCCTCCCATTGCTTCTGTGCCCTTCAGACAATCTGATTTTGCAATTCCTTCAGGGCAAAGAACACACTGCCCTCCTCCCGGCACCCACCAGCACAGAGCACTCTCCACTTCCCCTACTTCCATGCTCAACTTCACCCCGACTCCTCCTCCCCGGCCAAGAGCCATTAATAGCCCCGTTGCTCAACATGTTCATGTGACTATGCTCTGCACGATGGCTTTGTTTTTGTCAATTGACTTGGGAAGAGTGAAAACGTCTTGATTTGATTGGCCTGTGGGTAAGTCTATGGGACATTTTCCTGAATAATAATGATTGACGTGGGAGAGCCCAGCCCACTATGGGCGGGGCCACCTTTGGGCAGGTGGTCCTGGGATGTATTTAAAAAGCAAGCCACGGAGACCAGGCAGTAAGCAGGGTTCTTCCTCAGTCCCTGCTTCTGTTCCTATTCTAGGCTTCTCCTTTAGGCTCTGCCTTGGCTTCTCTCAAGGGCGGTGTAATCAGTTTAAGATGAAATAAACCCTTTCCTTCCTAAGTTGCTTCTGATCATGGCCTTTAAGACAGCAATGGGAGCTAACTAGGACAGACTGTTTCCCCAATGACGAGTCTGAGCCCCAAGAAGCCAAAGCTATTTTTGTACCCATTACCTCTCCTCTTTGGTATAACAGAAGGCCCAGTAAATAAAAACACTAAAAGGAAACTCACACACAAACTCACAGCCCAGAAAAGGCAGCTCCCTAATTCTAAGTCCCCCAAACCCCATCCCTTCCTTTCCTTTCTTACCATTTGCTTTAGATCTGGTCTCATGCAGCCCAGGCTCTCTACCCAAGAGTGACCTTGATCTGATATCCTGCCTCCACCTCCCAAGTGCTGGGATTACGGGCTGTGTCACCAAACCAGGCAGGATTGCTCTTACTCTCAAACTGTTTCTGTGTTGTGTTACTAATTGTGGTTCTGGAATTGAGGTCTGAGACCTAAATCTCCATCCCAGAATCCTTGGCAAGTTCTTTCCCCAGTTTAGAAGCCACTTAAGGGGCTGGAGAGATGTCTCAGCAGTTAAGAGTACCTCTTCTTGAAGAGGAGGCAGGCTTGGTTTCCAGCTCCCACGTGGTGGCCCTAACCATGTAACCCTAGTTCCCGTGGATCTGCCTACCTCCTGTGACCTTAGCAGGCTCGAGGCACACACATGGTATACACACATGCATGAGAACACTCATACATAAAATGAAAAGTCTTTTAGAACAGTTTGGAGACAACTTAAAGTGGAAAGTCCTGGCGGATGTTTGGTGAGCTTTGGGTATGTCAGATTGTTCCACACAGAGGATGGAAACTGCCTCACGGAGAGGACAGTGTCAAAGGTGGTCCTATGGTTCTCCACCCAGGTACTGCCTGGACCACACCACTTTTTCTCTCCAACCCTTTGCAGAGAGGCTCTGAAATACAGGTCAAGTTACTGGAAATATTAGCAGTTAGTTGTATGTGTTACAGAACATGGCTCGTTCTGTAATGTGTAACTCACCAAAATGTCTGTGGGTTCATCGGTGGTGTTCATTAAGACCTTTTAAAACTCCAAAGCTGACAATTTGATGGTTGAAGCTTGTAGATGATCCCAACATTTGGGAAACTGAGGTAAGACCCTCTCAGGTTAAAGGCTAGCCTGGGCTATATAGTGGACTCCAGAACAGCCTGAACTACAGAATGGGACTCTGTCTCAAAAAAAATAAAAAATAAAAATAAAAATTAAAAAAAAAATGAATAAATAAAAGCGTAAAAACAAATCCCAAAGCTAAAATACAGCGGCGGATTTTCTTCCTCATCCGGAAGCCACAGAAGCAAGGGCAGGATGGCCCAGGAAGGCTCCGCAGGCTGAATCCATCTGCCACTGACCATGGAGGGTAGCGGGATAACAATTGGGGACAGTCTGAAAACCACGAAGACCCAGGCACTTCCAAACAGGAAGCACCCGGGGTGCTGTGTCCCCAAGGGTGCCCACTGCCCTCCTTCCAGCCCTAAAGCCTGTTAGCTGTGGCATGGCTGGGTCCAGAGACTCAGGACAGGTCTTCAGGGAACACTGAAGACAGAACAGCCTTCAGGAGTACCCTCAGGGTGGCTTTGGGGCAACATCGCTGGCTCCTGTGGGCAGGCTGCGGCTGCGGCCCAAAGCACCGTTCAGAATGGGGAGGACCAGACAGACAGAGGCTCCATCACCGGGTACAGTTGCATATCCCCTCTTCCCCGGCTCAGCCCGGCCACGCGCCCTTGGGACTGAGGATGAGCGTTGGTCACGCAAAGTTGCGACTGCGCAGTAACCAGATACTGGCTGGATGTTCCCTCGGGGTCTAAACAGAGACCCGCGCTTGCCCCGTTGGGGAAGCCGAGACAGGGATTGAACCCTCAGCTTTCAGATCCCTCCTTAAAGCAAAACAGGCAGAGAGAAGAGAAATAGCTGGGGGCCAAGAAGCCCATCTTTTTGTCTCTGTGCGCCCAAGACTGTAAACTTGACCTTTCTTTTCGTTCCTATACCCCTAGCTCACCTCCCATCCCCCCAAGTAAGCGACACCACCAACCACCCTTAATTTACATGCATTTTTGGGGGGAAGGGTCTTTTTTAAACTCTGAAATATATGGAAAGCTCTGGCCCCGCTATGCCTTAGTTGGAGACGCTTGTGTTGGAGTTGTGTGGGAAGGAAACTGTTAGTTTTGCTAACAGCGAAGTTTTGCTGAAAGGCGATGCCCCCACTGTCCATTGTCACCTGAGTGGACCCACATTCCTGGATTGGAATGAGCAGCTGCAGGGTGGAGGAGAGGGAGGAAGATGTCCGCTGATTAGACTTGAGCCGCAGAAAATAAATCAAAGAGCATGTCTAGCACGAACGAAAATCTGCGGGCCTGGTGGGACTTTGCTCTGGGTTTTGGCCACTTGGCCTGGTCAGCTCGGTGGCAGCTGAACACGTGCTGAGTGCAGGAGCCGGCCGTGGCCAGGCTGTGGGCAGACTGCTGGACTCAGACCAGCCTCCGTGACTTACCCTGCCCGAAGAACACAGGTATTCACTGCTTTCCCTGAGGTGAAAAGTGCATCTCTCCGGGTCACCCAGAGTCCCTTTAAAAGACAAAATAAAACATTTCCCCTCCAAAAGTGTTACTTGGGCGCCAGGGATCAGCTCAGCATTGGAGCCTGTGAACTCAACTCAGCATCAATAATAATAGTAATAGTAAAGCTGATAAAATAGTAGTTTTGGCATGGTTCCTTGGGCAGTAACTGACTCTGCTGGGGACACTCGGCTGTAGAGCACTCCGCTAAGTCTCTACGGCCCCATCTGCTGCCCCCTTATCTAATGTGGTATTGTGCAAGTGACAGCTGCTCGCCTCCATGCGTCCCAGACAGAAATAACCTCTCTAGTCACTCTTCAAGAACTGGTGGAGACTTGAGCAGTGAGGACACTGGGGGTTGTTTCCCCTGGGTACCGGTGCTGAGCCTGCAATTTCAGGGGACACACTGGTTTGGCCAAACTCTAGATGTTTAAGTCAAAAAGCAGAAGCAAAAGGAAGGGCCGGTTTCCCGGTGCCCGGAAAGGGTTATTCTGATTTAGACTGGCAATAAAAATGCAATTGGCTGGGAGGAGTTGGCATGACCAAAGTGCAACCTAAATGTCTTCCCTCTCCACAAGGCACAGCTGGCACTTTGAGGAGGTGACGCCGCAGGCTGCCTGTGCAGAGCAACGATGGAGAAAGCTCAAGAGGCGAGGGAAGGGGTGAGTGTGTGAGCGACAGCAGCCACAGCTGTGAACCTGCTTAGCTGTGCTTGGGACTCTCCGGGGCGCTGGTGCTGCAGGGCCAGCCTTCTGCCTGGAAGAGGGCGGCCAACAGCTGGGCTTTTAAGTTGTGGGTGTGACGTTTATAAACAGATGCCTGCTAGGAATCATGCCACACGGAACAGCTGGCGAGACGGTCGGTACCTGTAACTGGGCCGGAGGGTGGTTCATCTTGCACAGTGCTCTCCTAGGATGCATGAAGTCCCGGGTTCACGGCAGGTGTGGTGGCACACACTTGTGTCTGAGCACTTAGGAGGGAGGTGAGGTAGAAGGAAAAGGAGTTTGTATTTCACTGCAGTAATTTAGCTATTGAGACAGTTTGTGCAACCGAGGCTGGCCTCCAACTCCTGATCCTCCTGCTCCTACCTCCCAAATGCCATCTCACCTTGTTGCTTAACTCTTTTCGTGTCTTCTCATCCATTAAAAGGACTGGCAGCCACTCCCTCTCCTGGGTGCCAGAACAATGCAGTTAGTGAAGTACCTGGCCAGGAGGGAGCGCGCCTGTCCATATTACTGCTTGGTTTGTCCTATGAAGCAGATCACCTCACTATTGACACTGGGCACAGGATATGTCTGGGGCTGTCTAGAGTGATGGGGAATATCCCACCCTCTACCCACTTTATTTCTGGTGTGATAAACAAATGTCCTCCAGAGGGCAGAATGGACCCCTCCCTCCCCGACCCCAGAATCACTTTTAGCGTTTACCCAAGGACTCCACTTGCCTTATCTTGTCTCATTTTGCTTCGTGTTTGTTGATTTTTCAGTGCTGGGGACTCAACCCAGAGCCTCATGCATGCTAGGCAAGTGCTCTGCCACTGAGCTCTACCCCGTCACTTTCCCCTTTCAGTTTAAACTAGGGGCTCTCTAAATTATCTAAACTGGCCTGGAACTTGTGGTCCACCTCCCTCAGCCTCCCAGGTGGCTGAGATTACAGGCCTGTGCCACCATGCAGCTGTCTGGGACTGTCATCCCTGAGAAAGTGTTGGACAGGTCAAGTGATAGGAAGGCGCCTGAGGCTAATGACTTGAATGTGCTGTGCGGGGTCACAAGAGATGCTGTGCTTACTGTTCAAGGAGCAAGGACGAGAATGGGGATGGTCCCACACAGTACGCTCTGCAGAGGAGCAGCCAGTGGAGGCGGGCAACTCAGACAGCCACTGGCATGGGGCATGGGCATGGGGCGCGTCCAGGCCTGGAGCCAGACATGGAGCCTGGGGGGTTGGGAGGAGCCAGAGATGCAGAGCCTGTGTGATTTTTCTGGGAAGATGCCAGATTACAGTTGGGTCCAGCTGCCCCTTGGTAGCTGTGCAGCTCAGGCCTCGGAACACTTAAGAAATGTTGAATACAATTGCCTTTTTTCCTGCAAAATAGTGCTTTGGACAATGAAGATGTGTTTTGTGACGCGCCCGGGGTGGAGTTTCTTGCCCTCTGTCCTCCCTATGTTCTCATTGTTGCTTTGTATCAACTGACTAATGAGCCCACCCATGTGTGACACTTACTATAGATCAGCTGGGGCCGGGGACCCTCCTCCCCTGCATCCTTAAATCCCACCCAACAGGGTCAGCCCCAATGGTGGGCATTTTCCTGAAGCCTCAAGATGTTTCCCCGGTAGTTTGGGGATAGTGGAGTGCTGGGGAGGGACCCCAGGACCTTGTTCGTGCTCAGCAAGGGCTCTGTCACTGAGTTACGTCCTAGTCCCAATCTTTTTTTCCTCCCTTTCCTTGAAAGGAGAGAATGGAAAAAGAAAGCTGAGGCGAGACGGCAACTCACGAGATAGAGGATTCAATTGGGTAAAGATGTAATTAAAATTAATCTCTCCCTGAAAATGAAGGGGGTCCTATTGCTTTGCTGCCTGGATGGTCACGCTAAGTGGCAGAGTCAGGCACAGAAAGACACAAGCAGCGGCGTTATCACACTGGGTTCCAACCGGAAGAGTGGTTGCCAGGGACCTGGGGAAGAGGGGGCGGGCCATGCTGCTCAGGAGTACAGAGTTTCTGTTGGTGGGACGAGCGAGCAAGCAAGCCCTGAAGCTACAGTCAGGGCTGTGATTGCAGTTCCTGATGCAGTGATGCCTGCAGCACGCCAGCCACAGCGATGGCAGCTAATCCTCCTTGAATGCTTGGGATTCACTGAGCGCATCTTACACGTCTTCACACACACACACACACACACACACACACACAACTATGTGTGGTGTCGGGTGTATCAGTGTGCTAAACTGTGTTAATCTTTTCACAAAGTGTGTGTAAACACTACATTACGCACCATAAAGAAAGGCCAGACCTGCCCGCTGCTTGGAAGGCTGAGCCACAAGGAACACAAATTCAGTGGAACCCTGGGCTCCAGAGAGAGTTCAAGGTTAACCTGGACAACTTAACGAAACCCTCCACCCATCTCAAAATAAACCCTCCACCCATCTCAAAATAAACCCTCCACCCATCTCAAAATAAACCCTCCACCCATCTCAAAATAAAAGGTAAAGGGGGTTAATTTGTAAATCTCCCCTCTTCTATTTTCAACCAAGAATAAAAGCCTCTTGGATTGCTAGTTGTTACTCGGTCTTGTTGGCCCTGTGATTCCAGGAGGGAAAAAGAGGGGGGGGACCCAGAGTGGGGGGCAAAACCTGGTCAGTTTAGGTATCATAGGTGGGATGTGGCTTACACTCCTCATCTGAGAATTAAAAAGCTGCCAGGGGGCTGAAGAGATGCTCAGCCTTAAGAGTGCTGGCTGCCCTTCCAGAAGACACAAGTTCAAGTCCCCCAACACCCACACTGGGCAGCTCACAACTGTCTGTCAGTCCAGTTCCCGAGGACCACGCCTCTGGCCTCTGAGCAGTTATATATGTGTGTGCATGCCCACACACAGACCCACACACATACACATAATTAAAACAAATCTAACTTATTTTGAGACAGGGTTTCTCTGTGTAGCCTTGGCTGTCCTGAAACTCACTCTATGGACCAGGCTGACCTCAAACTCATGGACTCCGCCTGCCTCTGCCTCCTGAGTTCTGGGACCAAAGGTGTGCACTACCACTGCCCAGCTATAAATCTAGCTTTCAAAAGCTGCAGGTCAGCAGTGCTCATGGGGTTGGCTTGGTGACTTTTTTTTTTTTTTTTTGGTTCGTGGCATCCATTGTTAGGCCCTTATCTAAAAAGGCAGGGACCGTTGGGGACCTACTTCTGCAGAAGTGGGTGACAGCCCTGCTGTGAGGGTTGCAGCCCATGCGGCTCACTTCTTAGAGGTTGAGGGAAATCTCTGGAGCTGGAGACAGAGATGTAAAAGCCTGGAGCTCTTGTAGGAATTTTTCCATCGTCAATGCCCTGTTCTTGCCAAGCGGTGGTGGCTCATGCCTTTATCCCAGCATTCAGGAAGCAGAGGCAGGCGGATCTCTGTGAGTTCAAGGCCAGCCTGGTCTACATAGTGAGTTCCAGAACAGCCAAGATTGTATATACAGAGACTCTGTCTTAGAGGGTGGTGGGAAAAAAGAAAGAATGAGAGGGAAAGAAAGAATAAGAGAGAGAGGGAGAGGGAAAAAGAGAGAGCCAGCCAGGCTTGTAGCTCACACCTACAATGCCAGAACTCAGTGAGGCTAAGGCAAGATGACCAAAAATTCAAGGTCATCCTGGACAACTTAACAAGACCTGTCTCAAAAAACAACAAATAACCCCCCCCTACGTGGTGGTGGGAAGCTTGATTAGCATGAACAAGACCAGACAATGTTCTATCCACCACCCATCCACCCACCCACCCATCCACCCATCCATCCACCCATCCACCCACCCACCCATCCACCCATCCACCCATCCACCCATCCATCCACCCATCCATACATACACCCACCCATACATACATACACCCCCCCAACCACCCACCCATCTACCCACCCACCCACCCATCCATCCACCCACCCACCCACCCACCCATCCATCCATCCATCCACCCACCCACCCATCTACCCACCCAGCCAGCCAGCAGCCCATTAGGCCAGGCATCTGTCTAAGTGCTGATTATACAGTGATGAGCAAAGCTGACAAAAGACCCTCCCTGTGGCTGTTGGTGATTTTGTCTGTAAAGAAGGAAAGGACCAAGCTGTCTAGATGGCTCAGAAGGTAAACACCCTTGGCAGGCAAGCCTGCTGGCCTGAGTGTGATGCCTGGAACCCATGTGACAGTGGGAAAGAACCAACGCCTCAAAAGCTGTCCACATGTAGTCCTGGGGCACGTATGCACACACAGACCCACGCCCACACAGGTACCATGTGCACATACACACATGCACAGATCTACATACAGGTAGGTGCTCCTGGTGCACGCACCACACACACACACACACACACACACACACACACACACACACACACACACTGGTGCCCCTGGTATACACACACACACATGCACACACACGTGCGCGCGCGCGCACACACACACACACACACACACACGCACACACACACGCACGCAGACTCACACACTGGTGCCCCTGCTATGTGAGCCATCCTTGGGAAAGTACCACAGAGGGCAGCTGCAGCTGTATCCAGCCAGTCGTAGTGAGCTGGCTGCACAGGCACTTGCTGGAAGTCCTGGCTACTCAGAAGGCTGAGGCAGGAGGATTGCGCTGAGGAGCTGGCGGAGTCTGGATAGCACAGGGGGTTGGAGGAATGCCTGGCTGAGAGCCTGTTCTAGCCTCAGTGTGTCGGTCTTTGGACAGGGAGTAGCTGGAAGACCAAGGGTGCCATGAGAATGAATGACCGTGTGCATGCTGAGAGTGTAGCAGGGGCCGCCCTTGGCCCCGCCCTCGGCCCCGCCCTCGGCCCCGCCCTGACACCCACTCTGCCTCTCACAGAAGCTGACCCTGGTGCTTGCCCTGGCAACGTTGATAGCTGCCTTCGGTTCATCCTTCCAGTATGGGTACAATGTGGCTGTTGTCAACTCACCATCAGAGGTAGGTAGGTCACTGGTGAGTGGGCCACAGCTGCTGACATAGGGAGGGGCTTAGAGGAGCCCGAGGTCCCCACCCCTTAAGGGAAAGGAGAGGACAGTCCCTTTGGGCCCCGGGTCAGGTGAATGACCAAGTCCTCAGATCGTGTTCTCACGAACATGCCTTCTGTGGCCTGGAAGCGTGTGGCGCCATCTGGGGGGGGGGCAGCGGCCACACCATCTGGAAGGCAGCGTAAGAAACACCACAGGCCTGCCAGAGTTCTTCCCATGGGCGTTCCAACCCACATGCTACCCAGGCGGCTCTGTCCCTATCTCCAGTAGGGCTGTCCCCATCCAGCAGCTAAAGGCCCCTGACGATTCTTTCTGTGGCATGAGCTCAGCTCATGGTGTTGGTCTGTGCCCTCTGCCTACAGTTCATGCAACAGTTTTACAATGACACCTACTATGAAAGAACCCAGGAGATGATGGATTCCGTGTCCTTGACTCTGCTGTGGTCTGTGACGGTGTCCATGTTCCCCTTCGGGGGCTTTATAGGTTCTCTCCTGGTTGGCCCCATGGTGAATAAACTGGGCAGGTAAGAGATGAGAAGATTGGCTTGGAGTGCGTGTACATACATGTGTGTGCATGTGTGCGTGCGTGAGTGTGTGTGGGGGGGTATATGTACTTATTAGTGTTGGTATGTGCATGCAAACTTGCTACTTCGAGTGCAAGCATGTATGTGTGTTTGTGGAAGCTAGTGGTAAATGTTGAGTGTTTTTCCTCCATTGCTTTTCACCTTAAAAAAAAAAACAAACAAAACATTGATTTATTAGTTTTATTTCCTGTGAGTGTGCTGTCTGCATACATGCATGTGCGCTGTCCATGTGCCCAGTGCCTGATGAGGCCAGAAGAGGGCGCTGGATCCCAGGGACCTGGAGTTAAGGACTGCTGTGAGCCGCTATAGAACAGAACCCAGGTCCTCTGCAAGAACAGTGAGAATTCTTAATCCCTAGGCTATCTCTCCATCCCATTCTTCATCATGTATATATATATATTTGGTCATGAGCCTGGACTTTATCGGCTGAGCCCTCTCTCCCTCTCTCCAGCCCTTCCTCAGTTTTTTTTTTTTTTTTTTTTTTTTAAAGATAGCCCTGGTACGTAGCCCTGGTTGGCCTCAAATTCCCAGACACCCACCTACTTCTATTTCCCACGTGCTGAATTAAAGGCATTCTCCCACGACGGCCCCCGCCTTCATTTCGCCTTCATTTGTTAAGACAGCAGCTCACCGAGCCTTGATGCTTGACTTGGCTGTGCCAGCTGCTCACTGTTCTTCAGAGCCCTGCCAGTCTTGGTGCCTCCCCTTCCCGCTGCCCCGCCCACCCCTACCCCTTCTACCTCTATTGCTGGGGCTGCAGTCACAGACCACTGTGCCTGGCTTTTTAAATGTGCTCTGCGATCAGAATGCAGGTCCCCAGGGTTGCACGGCAGGCGTTTTGCTGCTGAACCCTCCCCTCCCCCCAGCCTTTGTTTTTGTTTTTGAAACTGTATCTCCTGTTGCCCAGCTTGGTCTTGTGGTCAAGGGTGATTTTGACCCCTGATTTTCCTACTTCTTCCTCACAGTTGATGGGCCTGCAGTCATGTGCCAGCACGCCCCATCATGGTGGGTAGATTTTTATTACCCCAGACTTACCGATATCCATCATCAGCTTTTAAACATGAGCCTAACACTGAAGCCCTTATCATGACATGAGCACAATAACCAGGGTGGCAAATTTTACTTCCTATTGGGGTCTTTCAAAGAAACTGGACAAGTAGTAATGTTTGGGAAGCTATACAAGGGACCTAGGTGAGATTGTTTCTAAACACCCTTAATCCCAGCACTCAGGAGGCAAGGGCAGGCTGATCTCTGTGAGTTCAAGGCCAGCCTGGTCTACAAAGAGTGTTCCAGGACAGCCTCCAAAACCACAGAGAAACCCTGTCTCAAACAAAACAAAACAAGGAAAACATTTTCTCAAGTATTTATGCACATACACACATGCACACATATACACATGCACATACACACATGCACACACATGCACACACACACACACACACATGCACACACATACATACAAGTTTTAGTTGGCTTTTGTTTGTTTGCTTGTCCTATTGGTTCTGAGGTTGTGGCCTCGTGCGTGCCAAACAAGCATTCCATCACTGACCACGTCTTCAGCACAGAGCTGGATGTGTCCATGTAGCTTAAAGCTACTCTGAAACCTCTGTGGACAGGAGGCCCTATCTAACTTTGTTTTTTGTTTTGTTGCTGCTTTGTCTTTATTTTTTCCCCAACAATACTTTTATCACATTTATTTTTATACATACAGGGTTTTGTCTGCATGTACGTAAGTGTCCATGTGTGTGCCTATTGCCTACAGAGATCAGAAGAGGGCATTAGATCCCATGGAACTGGAGTTAGAGGCAGCTGTGAGCCACCACGTAGGTGCCAAGAATTGAACCTGTGTCTCCAGCAGAGCAGCTAGTACTCTAACCACTATATAAGGGAGCCTCTCCAGCTCCCTTTGACTTTGTTTTAGATGGCAATCCTCCTGCCCCAGCCTCCTAAATGTGGGATTATGGAATTTAGGACACGAGCCACTATGACCTGCTCTGCTTATGTCTTTTCAATAGCCTGGAGCGTTTAAAATTTTTGCATCAGTTTATATTTTGGCTTTTTTGTTGTTGTTGTTTGTTTGTTTGTTTGTTTTTTTGAGACAGGATTTCTCTGAGGCACTCACAGAGATTTTGGCATTTCTTAGGACTATTGTTTAATCTCTCTTTTTGTCCATATTGCCTTTTGTTTTAATTCTTATGCTTTCCAACTCTCTTTTATCTTTATTTTAAGCACCAATTCTCTCTCT
This sequence comes from Cricetiscus sungorus, assembly GCA_030556225.1. NCBI lineage: Eukaryota > Metazoa > Chordata > Mammalia > Rodentia > Cricetidae > Cricetiscus > Cricetiscus sungorus. The sequence goes on along the minus strand of JANBXA010000311.1, from coordinate 6,186,471 downwards.
CTCATGCATTATAGTTTGGTGTTGTATCTAGAAGCCACCTAGATTTTATACTTCCAGAATTTGTTAGTTTTATATTTTTGTCCTTATTGAATTAGTATTTGTGAAGGGTACAAAATCTGTGTCTAGATTCATTTTTATTTGTTTTTCTGGGTTTTTACATTTTTATCCTTCATTTTATTTTGTGTATCTGGGTTTTTGCTTGCATGTGTGTCTGATGTCCGAGGAGACCAGAAGAGGGTAAGGGTTCCTCTGGAACTGGGATTACAGATGGTTGTGAGCTGCCACGTCAGTGCTGGGAATTGAACCCAGGTCCTCTAGAAAAGCAAAGTGGTCTTAACCATGGGGCCATCTCTCCACCCCACATTGAGACTAAGTGTCCACCCTGTGCCATCAGGTTTGGCTTGAACCGCTGGGCTCATCATCCACACACCCCAGGATTCTGAGTGCTACAACCACAGCCCACTGACACCACAGCAGACCAATTGATTTCCTTGTGTCTTAGGGTGACTCCATTTCCCTCCGTTCCTGTCACCAGTGCCCTCTGTCCTTTGCTCCACCGCAGGAGATGCACTCTGTCAGCTTCAGGTCCCACGGAAGCACACCACTGTAGCTAGGGGACACTGCTCCGATCACACGACAAGGAATGTTTGTCTACTGCATGAGTTAGTGATGAGTGAATGATGGAGTGAATGAGTGAGTCCTCCAGCTAACCTGACTTTCCCACATCTACAGAAAAGGGGCCTTGCTACTGAACAACATATTCTCCATTGTGCCAGCCATCTTGATGGGGTGCAGCAAAATTGCCAAGTTATATGAGCTTATAATTGCTTCCAGACTTATAGTTGGAATATGTGCAGGTAAGGAACTGTGCCCCGCAGTGCCATTCGGCACGAGGAGGCGGAACTGACTCCCAGGGATCTGATGCAGTTTGGGACCATGGGAGCATGGAGATAGAAGCAGACTTGAGTCTGTGCCCATCCTCACGCCTGTAACAGTGACCACGCCTCCTGGGCCCCGTTGCAGGTGCAGAAATGAAGGGTACAAAGGGAAACTTAGGGAGGCCTTCTGGTGGCAGGGTGTTTTCTGTGTAAGTTCTCTGCCCCACGTGAGCTCCACCCTCCACCTCACTCATACTGGGTCTGGAGAGTCCTGATTTCCGCGCCCTCTGTGGGCAGTGGGCAGACCTCTACAGCAGCGCCTCCTGCAGGGAAATCTGTCTTTGGCTTTTTTTTATTCCAAGACTGGGATTGAACCCAGGACACCATGAAAGCTATCTCTGAGCCACAATTCCCAGCCCAAGAAAGCTGGGTTTTTTTGTTTTTTTTTGTTTTTTTTTTTTTTTTTTAGGAATACAATATAAATCTTGGGTCCTCCCAGTGTAATCCTTTCTTCCAGTATCTCAGCATTGGCTAAGATAATGTCTGTCGGAGGGTGTTGTTGCTCAGAGAGCAGTGTCAGTAGGAGACAGTGTTGTCTACTTGGTGAGCGGCATCTTTGTTTGATAGAGTGCACTGTCCCATGTCACGAGAACAGAAAGGTCTCATGAAATTTTGTTCCAGTCATTGCTCATCTGAGCATTTGTGGGAGAGCCACGTTGAACAATAGATTTCCGTACTCTTTAACTGTGGTTTGTGGTCTTTAAAAAGTTGTGGAACTTGAGCTGGGCGGTGGTGGTGCACGACTTTAATCCCAGCACTCAGGAGGCAGAGGCAGGCAGGATCTCTGAGTTCGAGGTCAGCCTGGTCAACAGAGCGAGTTCCAGGACAGCCAGGGCTGCACAGAGAAAACGTGTTGGGATGAGGGTGAAGCTGGTGTGTAGCCCATCTGCTCTCACCCCAGGCCGCCTGGGATGTGTGCGTTAGCTTTAGGAAGTTCTCCCTAACAGCTTAGAAATGGCGACACTTTCAAAGCCACACTTGTGGCTTCCCCAACAGTCAGCCTTTCCCAGTGTCCAGCCAGGAGTGGCTTTGCCAGTTCTCAAGGACCTTCAGAAGCAGGGGGGGGGGGACACCTCCTGAACTCTGGGTGATCTCAGAGTGACCTGTCCTTCCAAAGGCGGGGTTCACATGGAGGCCTGGTCTAACTGGGTCATCCTAAGAGCTCGCTAGTGGGCTGGGGAGCCAGAGGTGGCTACACCTTGGATTCCAGCAGTCTGGAGGTGGAGACAGATGGATCTCTGTGAGTTTGAGGCCAGCCTGATCTACAACAGTTAGCTCAGGCTAGCCAAAGTGAAGACCTGCCAGACAGGCTGGTGGGGGAGAAGAAGCCACATCGGGAAACAGTAGCTGTGGGGCGAGTTCACTCAGCACTGAGTTCTTGAATGCCCCCCATTCCTAGTCCCCCATCACACCCCCAAGAGTGCCGGCCAGCCACCCTGCCGTTCTGGCCCCGCCTGTCTTGGCTCCACCTTTGGTGTTCCCTGCAGAAGCTGTCGCCGTGAGCCAGTGCAGTCTCTTTCCCATCGACCATGAGCGTTCAGGGTGGGTTTCCAGTAACAATCAGAAGAAAATAATAAACTGATCAATAAATCACAGCTGAAAACCCAAACCTAGGTCTGGTGAGGCTGCTCACCAAGGAAAGGCCCTTGTCACCAAGCCTGACAGCCTGAGTTCTATCCCAGGGACACATATGATGCAAGCCCAGCTCCCCAAAACACACCCACACACACTCACACTCTCACACACACTCATGCACATGCACACACATACATACACACACATACACACACAAACACACACTCTCACACACTCGCACACACACTCACACACATACATACACACACATACACACACAAACACACACTCTCACACGCACACTTGCACACATACACTCACACCCACACACACTCACACTCTCACACACACTCATGCACATGCACACACATACATACACACACATACACACACATACACACACATACACACACAAACACACACTCACACACTCGCACACACACTCACACACATACATACACACACATACACACACAAACACACACTCTCACACGCACACTTGCACACATACACTCACACCCACACACACTCATGCACACATACACTCACACCCACACACACTCATGCACATGCACACACATACATACACACTACATAAACACACACAAACACACACTCTCACACACTCGCACACACACTCACACACATACATACACACACATACACACACAAACACACATTCTCTCACACGCACTCGAACACACACACTCACACACACTCACACACACACACTCACACACACACACACTCACACACACTCATACACATGCACACACATACATACACACACATACACACACAAACACACACTCTCACACGCACACTTGCACACATACACTCACACACATACACACTCACACACTCACACACACATACACACACAAACACACACTCTCACACACACACACATGCACATAAATACACACACAAACACACACTCTCTCTCACACACACACACACACACACACACACACACTCATAAATGTAATTTAAAAGTTTTATCCTAAGCTGGGCCTGGTGGCACGCACCTACAGTATCAGGTAAGAGGATTTCAGGTTCAAGGTCCGCTTGGATCACAGAATGAGTTCTCCATTAGCTTGGCGAACTTGTCTCAAAACAAACCAAAAAGTAAAAGAGGGCTGATGTAGCTCCGTGGTAGAAGACTCTCCCGACAAGATCCAGGTCCTGGGTTCCTTCACAGCCCTCACACAAATAAATTCTCACCTATAGAGCTGGGCGAGCCTAACTACACTAACATTTGGCCCGCTGAAATGGACCGCCCACACCACCCACATAGTTCACCCCCAAGAATGAAGTAAGCAGCCCCGCTGTGAGCGAGGAGCAAAGGTAGCTGGGCCTTGCCTACTGGAGGTTCACGGTCCGTGGGTTTGTTGTTGATCAACTCCTTGGCAAGAAGGCTTTTGCTGGCCAGAAGGAATGCAGACATTACAAACTCCCAGCTCCAGCTCCTGGGTCCACCCAGTAGAGCTAGCCAGTGGCTGTGCCATGATTTTAGCCCGGGAGGCCGGAGGCAGAAGGACCTCTAGTTTGAGGCTATCATGAGCTACACAGCAAAACCCTCCCTGCCCAAAATATGCAAATCCGAGATTGCTCCCCACCTTGTGTCTTAATGAAGACACCTATCCAGCCTTTGTGTTTGTTTCTGTGTTGTTGTGTTTTTACTTTTTCACATTTATTTATTGAGTGTGTGTGTAGTGTATGTGAGGAGCTCACACAGGCCACTCCAAGCTTGTGGAGGTCAGAGGATAACTTGCAGGAGTCATTCTTCTGTTTCCACCGTGTGGGTCCCGGGAATCAAATTCAGGTTGTTAGATTTGCACCAAGTGCCTTTACTCAATGAGCCATCTTGTCGGCCCTCTTTTGGCTTTTGTGACATCATGGTCTTGGCTGACCTAGAACTTGCTATATAGACCAGGCTGGCTTAGAACTTGAGAACTTGCAGAACTCCTCTGTAGGCTCAGGAGCTGAAGTTAGAGGTAAAACGCCACAGTGCTGGGCTAAGTTACAGAATGACTTGCTTTTGTGTTGTGGATGGGACCCGAGGTCCTGTGCACACTAGACAAGGACTCCGCCACTGAGCTACACTCCCAGCGTCCCGTCCATTCTGTTGTTGTTTAATAATTTATTTACTTTTATTTTATGTGCATGGATGTCTGTGTGAGGGTGTCATGTCAGATCTTGGAGTCACAGACAGCTGTGAGCAGCCACGTGGGTGCTGGGCACTGAACTCAGGACCTCTGGAAGAGCAGTCAGTGCTCTTAACCTCTGAGCCATCTCTCCAGCCTCCCCACCTATTCTTTTTTTTTAATATTTATTTTACTACTGACGGGGGGGGGGTGTGTAGGGGGCTGGGTATGTGCACGTGAGTGCAGGTGCCTGCAGAGGCCAGAAGGGGGCGTCAGAGCCGATGGAGCTGGAGTTACAGGTGGCTGTGAGCTGCTTGGTGTGGGTGCTGGGGACAGAACTCAGGTCCTCTGCAAAGGCAGCCGGCTCCTCTAACTGCCGATCCACCTTGCCAGCTCTTTAATTTTTCTTTCTCAGGGATGTTTTACGCATTTTATTTATTTGTTTGTTTGTTTTGGGAGAGGACACGGGCATGTGCCTCTCTCCTTCCACCGTGTATGTCCCACAAGTTGAAGTCAGACCATGAGGCTTGGCAGCAGGCGCCTTTAGCCAACTCACCAGCCGCCAACCTCATCTATTCCTAAAAGAGTCATATTTTGATAAGATGGGGGAATTTTACAAGATTAAATAGTTGGGATCTGGAGGGATGGCTCAGTTCCTACACCCACGCTGGGAGGCTCACAGCTGCCTATAACATCCTGCTCCTGAGGGATCTGACTCTGTGTGTATCTGTGTGCATGTAAACATACCCATGACACACACACACACACACACACACTACTAAAAATAATAATACATTTTTTAAAGATTAAATAGCGGGGTTTAGAGCAGCCTCAGCACTACATAAATCCCACAAATGCAGATCTTCAACGATATATACTGAAATTTGTTGTGCTTTTTGCTTTGGGTTTTTTTTTTTTTTTTTTTGTTTTTTTTTTACATTTTAAAATTTTCTTGGTTTGGTTTAGTTTTGTTCTCAAGACAGGGTTTCTCTGTGTAACAGCTCTGGCTGTCCTGGAACTCACTCTATAGACCAGGCTGGCCTTGAACTCACAGAGATCCGTCTGCCTCTGCCTCCCAAATGCTGGGATTAAAGGTGAGCTTCCTTTAGGTTTATTTTTTACTATTTCATGTGTGTAAGTGCACTGCATATGTTTCTCTGTACCACATTCGTGCTTGGTGCCTGAGGAGGTGGTGGGCCTCCATGTGGGTGCTGGGAATCAAACCCAGGTCCTTCGGAACAGCAAGTGCTCTTAAACAGCCATTTGAAGCTTTTCTAAATCGTGATGTCCCTTTGCGTCCCAGGTTGGCCTGGATCTCGCAGCAGCCTTGGTGCCTCGGCCTCCCAGGTGCAGGGATCAGCTGTGAGCCTCTACTTCATGGGCTAACGGGCGTAGTTTGTGCAGTGTGTGGAAGGCTCTGTGCAGAGGTTTCCTGTGCAATGCGCTGTCCCCAGAAAGTGAGCTGGTGGGCAGGGGTGTTGGTGTGCCCCTTAGTGGCAGATTCTTTTTCTCCCTGAGGCAATGGAGAGGAGCATGTCTAACCCGCATCCTCTCAGAGACCCCAGCCGATCAGAAGCAAGGGCACCGGGCCTAGCCAGCTCCACCCCAGGCGACACTGGTCAAGAAGCAAATACTCCTGTTAGGAACATCTCTGATGCGATTCCTTTCCTCGCAGTTTAAGGAAAATTAGAAGATGTGTTTCTGAGGGCCATTCATCCCTTGTGTTATGACGGGCACATGTAAGAGGCGGGGCGCACGTGTGCACACCGGAGTGTGTGCACACGGGGGCGGAGGCTACAGGTCCTCCTCAGGTGTCATTCTTCAGGGGCTCCACACATTGCGTTTCACGTGGCCCACACGCTCCAGAGGTCTGCCTGCCTCCCCAACCCCCTACACTGGGATTACCAGTTTGTACCCCTCAGGCCTGCAGAGCAAGAACCTTACCATTTTAAGGGAGGGCTGGGCTAGGGTGTTTGGGAAGGTAGGGTGGGTCTGTTTCCCCCAAAATCTTTCCTGCTTGTATCCTTATTTCATTCTCCTTCAGGTATATCTTCCAATGTGGTCCCTATGTACTTGGGGGAGCTGGCCCCTAAAAACCTGCGAGGCGCTCTCGGGGTGGTACCCCAGCTCTTCATCACCGTCGGCATCCTTGTGGCCCAGCTGTTTGGCTTTCGGAGTCTCCTGGCAACTGAGGAAGGTGAGAACACAGCCCTGGCCCTGCCCTCTGACCCCAAAGCCCCTCCTACACCACCACTGGAGTCCACCACCTGCTGACCCCCCTTCTGTCCAGTGAAGACTGTCCTTGGTGCCATGCCCAGGCTGGCCTCAAACTCACATTGTAGTAAGAGACAGCCTTGAACTCCTGGTCTCCTGTCTCCACCTCACATAACTGAGGTTATGGGTATGCAAAGCCACAGCTGTTCTATGCAGTGCTGAAAACCAAATCCAGACACGTCTGCGCATGCTAGGCAAATACTCAACCACCGGAGCCCAGGTCCACTCCCTTTCCTTCCTTTCTCTTCTCTTCCCCGCCTCCCCCTCCCCCCTCCCCTCCCCTCCCCTCCCCTTCTCTTCCTTTCCTACCTTCTCGTCTTCCTTTCTGATTCTTGAGCTCCTGAGAGGAAGACCAGTCTCAGTGGTGACACCAGTCAGAACACCGCGCACCTGCGATGGCCCCAGGCGCCACGCCTTCTGTTGGTTTGCTCCTCCAGGCAGCCCCGTGAGATCATATACTTTAAACACGCGCCCATTTTACAGATCCAGAGACTCCTCGGATTGGAAACTTGCCCAAGGTCCTGTTGAGATTCAGACCCTACAACCCGGGCCTGGCTCTGTGTTGCGCTGCCGCACCCTCCTGTCTTTCTGTCAGTCCTGCATGTGTTCAGGACACCTCTGTCAAGGTGCCACATTCTCCCTAGGAGCTGAGCCCCAAATGAAATGAAAGCGCTAGAGCTGAGTCTCAAGCCGCCACAGCCAGCAGGACTCAAAGCCAGGAGCCAAGCTCTGCACAGCACTGAGCAGGAGGACAGGGACATCCCTGCCCAAGGAGAGAGCATTCCAGACCTGGCAGAGGCAACAAATGTGTCAAACCCTTTGTACCTTTAGGGAACTGGAAGGGTGGCATGTGAGACCCCCTCCCTTCTCCCTGACTGTCCCGTAGTGCAAGGGTGGGGTTGACCGTGTCCGTTTTAGAGTCCTCAGTGTGACCCCTGCTGCAGGACAGCTGCTTTGCTCAGACAGGATTGGCAAGCAGGCGTGCAGTCAGAGGAAACACGGGACAGCACCCCAGTGCTCAGGTTGAGAGATGGGATCCTCACCAGTGTCCGGCCTCTTTGGTGACTCCAGGGGGAGATGCTGCAGTACAGGGCCTGGGGGGAAAGGACCCACAGGCTGGTGGCTATGGTTTGCATGGGAGATGGGACAGCAGCACTTGTTACAGACACGACAGGGGGATAGACGCAGGGTCCCAGGATAACCTGGGGCTCTGGTTCTGATCAAGCAGCAGCAGAGGGATGGTGGGAAGATGACCCTCCGGCCTAGAAAGTGTTGAGGCAGAAGCTGAACTTGACATTGGATAAGACTCATATTCTGGAAGATATAAGCCAATTTCAAGGCCAGGGACAATGGGTTTGGGATGGGGTGAAGCGTCAGAGGTCCGCATGTATCTTCAGGAAGACTACAGCAAATGAGGGTACCCCTAGGCTGTTTCTCTTATGGGATCAACTATAAACGACCAGGGGAGTTAGATGTGGTGCCACATGTCCATGATCCTGGAACTCAGAAGGGAGAAGGAGACTCAGGAATTCAAAGTGAGCTGGAGACACAGTGTAAGTTTGAGGCCAGCCTGAGCTACATTCTATTTTCTTAAAAAAAAAAAAAAAAAAAAAAAAAGCCAGTGAGATAGAATCCAGTAATTGGAGCCCACCCCATAGGGTGCTGTAAGGAGGGCATGAGTTAATTTTGTGGCAGGCAGTGAGCTTGGTTCTTCAAATTCAGGTGAATGGTGCCTTCAGATGATCATGACGTCGCTGGCCCAGAGCAGGAGAAAAGGCAGAGAGCCAGAGACAGTACCCAAGCCAGGGACAGAATCGTTTGCTCGCTCTTGCGGTCATTTATTCTTATATGAAAATGGGTGTGTTGCATACGTGTATGTCTGTCTGTGCACCGCGTGCCCTCAGAGGCCAGAAGGGGACGTGAGATCCCCAGAACTGAGCTGTGTGTAGGTGTGGGTGCTAGAAACTGTCCCAGGTTTTCTTCTGGGCCACCAACCAGCTCCCAAATCATGACATGGAGACTTCTTATTAGTTATGATGCTCGGCCCAGCTTAGGCTCATTTAAGGCTGGCCCTTTTAAATTCACCCGTCTGTTTATCTACCTTTCGTCCCGGAGCTCTCTCACCTCTGTGTATCTTTCTTTCCCGCCTCTCCTGCCTGCTGGCTGGCAGCTGCCTGGCCTCTGGCCCTGGGGTCTCCCTCCTTCTTTCCTTGCCTGTTCTTTTGTCATTCCTTTCTCTCCCTCCCCCCCTCTCCTATTTATCCTCTCTGCCTGCCAGCCCTGCCCATCCCTCTCCTGCCCAGCTATTTCAGCTCTTTATTAGACCAATCAGGTGCCTCAGGCAGGCAAGTTGAAACAAATGCAACACACCTTTGCATAACCAACTACACATCCCTACATCGCTAAACAGACACAGCATAAACAGACGTAACCCACCTTTACACAGGCCAAGTGATCTTCCTCAGCATAAACAAATTAGCACACCTTTGCCCAGTTAAAATAATATTCCTCAGCAAGAAATGCTCTTAGCCACTGAGCCGTCCCCAGCCCCTTTATTTACCTATTTTTATTACATCATGTATGATTCCCAGTAAAATAAAGAAAGGAGGAAGGAACCAGACACAACCATTTCCCAGAAGAGCCTCCCCCAGCTGCTGCGTGCTCATCATCAACACCTCCCTTCCCAGAGGGGTTGGCACTGTGCCGACGCTTCCCGAATGTCGTTCCCTTTCCTTGTGTCCAGGCTCATCGCCACTGGAGATGGTAGGGCTGACTTTATCCGCTTCGGAACTTGACGTAAGGGACATATTGGACATTGGCTTTTCACATTCCAGATCATATGGCTCAGATCTTTCCGGGTCATTGCTGTTTTCACTGCAGTACTGAATCACATTCTAGCACCACAGCGCCTCCGCGGTGTCCACGAGGAATATGGCGGGCACTTGCCTTGTTGCTGCTCTTGTTTCTGAGTGTGTCAGTGTGGCTTTGAGCACTCCAGTTTAGGTGTCCGTGTGTCCCTGGGTGTACGCCTGGGGTGGGATGGCATTGCTGGTCTCAGTCTGCGCCAGCCATCTGGTCCCTGAAGGACAGCGCAGGTCTGTGTGGTGACACACGGAGACGGCCCGTTTGCATCACGCACTTGCCACGTTTGGCATTATCAGATGCTCTTGTCTGCCTACCTCATGGGTGTGCAGTGGTCGTCATGCCTTAGCCATGTGTAAATAACCACTAAATAACCACGGGAAAACGTCGAGCTTTGTCCTCACAGAGCTGTGTCCTGCCTCCGGGTAATGGCACCGGGCGCATGGCACGGAGCAGAGGGTGGAGGAAAAGGGGCCCTGGTCCCTAGGCTTCTGTGACATTGGACCCTTGCTTGCAGGCTGGCCCATCCTCCTGGGGCTGACTGGAGTCCCCGCAGCCTTGCAGCTCCTTCTCCTGCCCTTCTTCCCCGAGAGCCCCCGCTACCTGCTGATTCAGAAGAACGACGAATCCGCGGCCGAGAAAGGTGAGGGTCATGTGCTTTCTTTCCTCTTGACCCTGGTCCCCCAGCTCTTCAGCTCAGGGTTCACACCCTCTGCTCCTCTCTCCCCCAGCCCTGCAGAGGCTTCGGGGTTGGGACGATGTGCACCTAGAAATGGAGGAGATCCAGGAGGAGGAGGAGGCGGAGAGGGCTGCGGGCTTGATCTCTGTGTGGAAGTTGTTCAAGATGCAGTCCCTGCGCTGGCAGCTCATCTCCATCATCGTCCTCATGGCCGGCCAGCAGCTGTCAGGAGTGAACGCGGTACGTGCAGCCTGTGGGCTTAGGGGCAGCAGGCAGTGTGTGACCAGGTGCTGGAAATGGTTCCGGCATATCGCTCTGAGGGGGTGGGCGCAGTGGGCGCCTGGCCACCCTACATTTGAGTCCCTCTGCCAAACCCACGGTTGGTTGCCTTCCAGATCTACTACTATGCTGACAAGATCTACCTGAGCGCAGGTGTAAAAAGCAATGACGTCCAGTACGTGACTGCTGGGACAGGGGCGGTCAACGTGTTCATGACCGTCGTCACGGTGAGTGTCCCATCAGCCTCCCAGGGTGGAGTGATACCTGGGCAGTGGAGAAGGTCCCAGCCTTGGAGGGAGCTGGGGCCTGAGGTATGCAATGTGCCCCTTGGGCTCTGATGCCCCAGCCTCAAAACTCGTCTGGGAGGATATCCCTGACACCGGCGGGGGAGCACCATAACCCCTAAAAGCGGAGGACCCCAACCCCACTCGAGGTGCTCCCATTGTATGCAGTGACCTCACTCTGACCTCCTACATCAGGGCTGCCCAGCATGGCAGAAATGGGAGGTGTCTCTACTCGGTGGTCCATGAGTCACTGCTTAGGTAGCGCCTGAGTGAGGCTTGTACCCCCAGTCAGACTTGTACCCTCACATGGGCAGGATCTCTCAGGTTTACGCCAATGCCTGGCTTCGGCCTTACGGGAGGCCTTAGCTTAGAGCCACAGGGCACCTGGGACCCTAGTGACTCAGCTGGACCTCTCCACCGGCCATGTGTTCTGTGCATGCGTGTACGATTACGTACACACTCCTCCCGACCCCTCAGTTGACTGAGGGATAGTGAGGGTGCCCCGTGATGGCAGCCCCGGGCAGGCAGGGCACGCACAGGCTCCACATCCTCCTTCCACACCCCCAGGTATTTGTGGTGGAGCTCTGGGGACGGCGACTTCTGCTCCTCCTGGGCTTTGCCACCTGCCTCACCTCCTGTATCGTGCTGACCATCGCACTGGCCCTGCAGGTAAGGAACATTTCAACAATGACCCACTTAGAGAGGGAGGCCTGGGAGGAGGCTCCAGAGTGCACCCGTGTCGCGTCAAGAAATGGAGGCGGGTGGGGTGGGGTAGGGACGGGGAGACCTCCTCTTTCGGTACTTTAAACCAAGCGAGAGCCCACATTTGAACTCCCCACTTCTCCCCTGTGTCTTCCGCCTGTCTTCAGTCTGTGCCTGTGTCCTGCGTGTGACTGATACCTGTGTCCCGGACAAAGGGCTTTGGTTTATATTTATTATGTTTATTAAACAGCATATTATCACTATGAGATTGGAAAGGGATGAAGGATACTTTTTTTTATTATTTTTATTTTTGAAACAGGGTCTCTCTACATAGCTCTGGCTCTCCTGGAACTCATTATGTAGACCAGGCTGGCCTTGAACTCCCAAGCGCTGGGATTAAAAGTGTGCACCACCACCACTCTGCTGTTTTGCAGAAATTTTTAACAGAGTTTTGTAAGGGAAGACATTATTTACTGACCCCCAACTGGCCGAGACTAGCATTCAAAGTCATACACATAGTATCCACATGTTACTTCCATGCGAAATATTTGTTGTTCAAGTTTGCTTTTAACCTGCTGGCTGCTTTCAGCAAATGTTTGCCGCCACACACTCACACACTCACACACACACACACCAGCATGTGCACACAAGCATGGAAAGACAGGGCTTGGGAGAGAACATAACTGAAGAGTAAAGCTATGCATTCAGCTTAGGTTTAAGAGCTGAGGGTACAGGAAGCCAAGGTGTAGTCTGGGTGCTTACACCGCTGTATTAGTTGGAGAATAAGCTTACACAGGCTGAGCGCACCCAGGGGAGAGCACGGTAAGTGTATAGCCATCAGTGATCTCAAGGCCTCTCAGCAATTTAGCCGCAGGGCTCAGCAAAAGTTCAGCCCCTTTTGAAGGCCAGAAGTACCTTCAGAAAAAGATCCCCACAGCAGGTACCAGCCCTGCTGGTGGCCCTCCTCAGGGACAATACCATATCATTCCCAACCTATGTTTTTACCATAGCAAAGGGCCTAGACACCAAAATGAGTTTGTTTTAGCAAGTATAGTCTTTGTCAGATGTCTAGGGACCAGGTGCTCCTCCCTCAGCAAATCCAGCCTCCTCTCAGCTGACTTCTAAGGTCCCATCAAGTGGTATAGCAGTCACTGCCGGCTCTTTCCAGACCCCTCAGAACCACCTCAGCTCTGAGGTCCCCAAGGCCTCTGTCCCAGAGGTCTTCGCTTTGCCACGCACTAACTCTGTTTTCCCACCCTACAGGACACCGTCTCCTGGATGCCTTATGTCAGTATCATCTGTGTCATCACCTATGTCATAGGACATGCCCTGGGACCCAGTATGTATCCCCAGGCTGGTTTGATAGTTTCAGAGCCCACATCCTGGTCCTGCACGAGCTTTCTCTGAGAATCCCCAGGAAGGGTGGGCGTGTCCCAAGTGGCGCTGCCGTGTTAGGCTGGCAGGATGAGCTCTGCAGGCAGCCTCCGTCACCCACACCAACGTCTTTATATCACTGCATTTGTTCCTCACTCAGCCACCCCGCAAAGTCCTGTGTCTCAGAGACGCTCACTGCCAGGGGCTCAAGGACCCTTCCTGAGTCACAACCTAACTGTTGTCCCTCCTCTCTTCACCTCTCCCTCTTCCTTCTCCCCGTCATCCCTCTGTCCTCCCTCTCTTAGGTCCCATCCCCGCCCTGCTCATTACTGAGATCTTCCTGCAGTCCTCCAGGCCAGCCGCCTTCATGATCGGGGGCAGTGTCCACTGGCTCTCCAACTTCACCGTGGGGCTCATCTTCCCATTCATTCAAGTGAGTGGGGCCCAGATCCCCAAGCCACTAAGCCAGAACCTTCTAACGCATCCCTAACTCCTATCACTGCCCTCACTGGTCCCTCTCCCACAGGTGGGCCTCGGCGCCTACAGCTTCATCATCTTTGCCATCATATGTCTCCTCACCACCATCTACATCTTCCTGGTCACCCCAGAGACCAAGGGCCGGTCATTCATTGAAATCAACCAGATCTTTGCCAAGAAGAACAAGGTGTCAGATGTATTCCCGGAGAAGGAGGAGCTCAAAGACCTCCCGGCTGCCGTCTCTCTGTAGCAGCGGACCCAGCCCATGAGCCAGGAGAGCTGGCCTGCATGGACCTGTCTTCTGGACTCTGCTCTGGCTTCTTACTGTCTGTGACACCGGAAGTGAGCCTAGCCTGGCAGGAAATGCCAGCCGCATCACCAGCCTCCACCCAGTGGGGACATCTGACCTCCTTGCTGTGTCTGAGCATAGAGGCCAGCCACAGGCTCTCTGTCACATGCCACTGTCCCTCACCTTTGCTGAGTTGACTGTGCTGGAGACACTGTACCATAGCTTCTCTCGGTAACAAAGCCCGTTACTGTGGGACCAGATTCCAGGATCACATTATGCCAACGGAGGTGACTCTCCTGGGGCTCCCGCGTGCCTCAGGGGTCACTGGTGTGTTTGCTCGGGATTGAAGTCATCCTCTATCCTGACCCAGAAATGTCACAAAGCTGGGGAACAGACCATGGGAAGACATTCACTGAGCATGAATTATTAACTGTAAATGATAGTATTAGAACACGATGTCACGTCTGCATAGCCAATAAAACACATCTGATCACTTTTCACCAAGACATACCAGTTCTCTGTGAGCAGAAGAGGGCTGTAGGGTTGCCCACTGTTGAGGGTTGCTGGTCTCCTGCGGGCAGGATCGGGCATGGAGGGACAGTGCTGAAGGGCTGAGAGCTGCAAAGCTGTGAGGTGGTATGTATAAACCTGGGGGGTGGGGGTGGGGGGGCTCTGCATGCCCGCAGTCACATGGTAAATACCAAGGGGCCTAAAGCTGCAGGAAGGGGACGAGGGTAGGATGGAATGTAGAACACGGGTGTGTGTGTGTGTGTGTGTGTGTGTGTGTGTGTGTGTGTGTGTGTGTGTGTGTGTGTGTGTGTGTGTGGTGTTGTGGTGTGTGTGTGTGTGGTATGTGTGTGTGTGTGTGTGTGTGGTGTTGTGGTGTGTGTGTGTGTGGTATGTGTGTGTGTGTGGTATGTGTGGTATGTGTGTGTGTGTGTGTGTGTGTGGTATGTGTGTGTGTGTATGTGTCTGTGTGGTGTGTAGTGTGTGTGTGTGTGTGTGTGTGTGGTGTGTGTGGTGTAGTGTGTGTGTGTGTGTGTGTGTGTGTGTGTGGTATGTGTGTGTGTGTATGTGTCTGAGTGGTGTGTAGTGTGTGTGTGTGTGTGTATGTGTCTGTGTGGTGTGTAGTATGTGTGTGTGTGTGGTGTGTGTGTGGTGTATGTGAGTGTGTGTGCTGTGTGTGTGGTGTGTGTGTGTGTCTGTGTGATGTGTGTGTGTGTGTGTGGTGTGTGGTGTGGTGTGTGTGTGTGTGTGTGTGTGTGTGTGTGTGTGTGTGGGTGTGTGTGGTGTAGTGTGTGTGTGTGTGTGTGTGTGTGTGTGTGTGTGTGTGTGTGTGGTGTGTGTGGTGTAGTGTGTGTGTGGTGTGTGTGTGGTATGTGAGTGTGTGTGATGTGTGTGTGTGTGTGTGTGTGTGTGTGGTATGTGTGTGTGTGTGTGGTGTAGTGTGTATGTGTGTGATATGTGTGTGTGTATGTGTCTGTGTGGTGTGTAGTGTGTGTGTGTGTGGTGTATGTGAGTGTGTGTGCTGTGTGTGTGGTGTGTGTGTCTGTGTGGTGTGTGTGTGTGTGTGTGTGTGTGTGTGTGTGTGTGTGTGGTGTGTGTGTGTGTGTGTGTGTGTGTGGTGTGTGTGGTGTAGTGTGTGTGTGTGTGGTGTGTGTGTGTGTGTGGTATGTGAGTGTGTGTGGTATGTGTGTGTGTGTGTGTTTCTGTGTGTGTGGTGTGTGTGTGTGTGTGTGTGTGTGTGTGTTGGTGTGTGAGCATGATTACAAAAGTCTAGAGAAAGCCTTGAGGTGAGTAGAAGGAAGTGCTAAGTGGGTTGTGGGATGCGCTGTCTTCTCCTAAGGTTAGAATGGCAGCGGTCAGGCTGACAGGGCGGTCAGGCTGACGGACAGCTATGGGTGTCAGGAGCAGTTGTGGCAGATACAGAGGTCCTACAGGCATCAAGTCACGCAACCGACAAGAGCAGTCTGACACGCAGGAAGTACATGAGCCATCCCACTGTAACTGGTGAGCGGCACAGAACCAGTGAATGATGGGCTCCCTGAATGCTGGGGAGTGGTGACGTCGGGATTGGAGGTAAGGACTGTGGGGCCACAGAGGACTATTGGGCTCACAGGAGCAGGAGTGCCCAGAGCCAGGGAGCCCTGAATCGTCTCTCTGGCCCAAACCTTGGTTCTGCCATTTATTAACCATGCAAAATGCCAAGTTACTTAGCTTTCCTGTGCCTCAAGTAAGAGAGGAATGAACAGGGCACCTCCCACGTGGCTGCCACAGGAAGTATATGACTTCATGTGTCTGTGGCATCCAGCTCAGTGGCGCGTGTTTGGAGCTCTCTGCTGTGTTGATACGCTTGGGGATGAGCCTTCCTCTCGAGACCACATAAACCCACAAGGGAAACACACTGGGCTACAACAATTACACCAGTGGATGGCAGAAGGCGGGAGCCATCCCACCACTGCAGTGGAAGAGCACAGACGGCGTGGGGCCTGGATGACCCCGAGAGACCCTGGCATGAACTTGCATAGTTTCAGACTCACACGGTTAGACATAGAGATGACTAGAACTCTGCTTGTGTGCGTGGGTTATATAGCATGAGGTGTGAGGCATGGGAGTAGGGTGATGAAGATGTACAGAATGCAATGGTTCTCCAGTTAGTGAGGATTCAATAGAAGTAAGACATTCTGCTCAGGAAGCCCTAATAGTTTGTTCTGGGAGACCCAGGAAGTTAGGGCCAATAAGAGATCCCAGAAGTCTTTGGGGAGGGTGTGGTCTCACTATGCATCCTTGGCTAGCCTGGAATTTGCTTTGTAGACCAGGATGGTCTTGAACTCACAGAAGTCTGCCTCCTGAGTACCGGGATTAAATGGGTGCACCACCACACTCGGTGACGCTTTAAGTCTTGAGAGCCCCTCCGAGTGGGAACTTGGTTATTATACAGTCTTGAAGGCTGGGTATGTAGCTCAGTGGTAGAGCCTAGAGTACACGAGGTCCTGGGTTCCATCCCCAGCGCTGAAAAACAAGACAACCCTGCCGCTGGGAGAAGACAGAGTTTCTATCAGTTCCAGGTGGGGCCGGGGCAGGGCTAGACCAGCTGGTAAACACACAGCTCAGGGAGAGAGAAGGACAGCAGGAGACGGAAAGGCAGGCAGGGAACAGAGGCTGTTGAACACTTTGGCCACAGGGAGGATCTGGCGTGGTGGGCAGACCAGAGCCCCAGACCTAGAGGTGCATACACTCCAGAGAACCACCCCACTGCCCCACGGAAGAGTCGGGAGCCCTGGAGGAAGCTGAGCCCCAGAGCTTTTCAGACACTGCATCTGGACTTCATGTGGGTGAGAGTGCCTTGGATGCTTACAGGGGTTAGGGGACGCATGGAAACCGCAAGGAAGGACTGTTACCGCAGGGTTTTCCCGCCGGCTGCCATGGTCCCACGGCCACGTGAGCCCCAAATAACACTCAGAGACTCTGTATTTGATACAATCCTGTTGGCCAGTTACCATTATTGTTTATGGGCCAGCTCTGTCTTAATTGTCAACCCATTTCTACCTATCTAAGTAGCTTATCGGGGAGCCGCGGCTGGCGTCTTCCTTCCTCCCTGGTCTACATCTTGACTCCTCCCAACTACTTCCTCTTTCCTCCTCCTGGTCTCCTAGCCCCGCCTATCTTGTTTCCTATTGGCCACAGGCTTTATTAATTAACCAGTATGAGAAACATATTTACAGAATAACATCTCCCATCATCTCCTCTTTTCTGTCTAAAATAAAAGAAGGGGTTTAACCTTAACATAGCAAAATATAACATACAACAGTTATCAAATAAGAATCACAGTCCTCGCTGCACCTTTTGGAAGTTGCCCATCCACACTTCCCTAGTATCATTATTTCCTTCTCAGGTCTTGATGAGGTTGTAGATTAAACTATCTTAAATAGTATTCTCTCTTCCTAGTTAGATATATTAGGTACTAGACTTAAGCTTTCCAGCTTAGGACAACTCTATTGTAAACTCCCTTATGCCTTCACCCTAGGACTAGGTATGTTTGTGGTTTTGTTCTCGATTTTCCTTTTCTTAGAGCACACTTGTTATTCACTGTTTTGTATATAGTTTTGTATCAAGCTTAAATCTTTTCTTTAGACTAAAAGGGGAATTGTAGTGGGATATTCACTGTGTCTGCTTCTGTGGCACTGACCACAACCATTGAGGGGTGGAGTCAGGGGCAGAAGTGACCTGTGGGGCTTGGTCTTGGGAGGAGGCCGAGAACGGGCTCTTTCTGGCAGGACACGGAGAGAGGAGCATCCAGTTTTAACTGCTGTGTTCATCTGTCTGTGTTGTGAGTTGTTTCTCCCTTAATAAACATCTATTCGGCCTATTTGTTTATCCTGACCCTTATTAAACGGTAATAAAGGACCTTGACAGGAAGGGTTTTAAGTGGTGAAAACAGAGGCAGAGATTGCAGCCCTGCGGAAGGGTTTCTAATGTAAAATGTCAGACACATTCAGAGCCCAAACCGGGCCCAGAATCTCCTCTGGCCAGAAATTGCCACATTGTTTCATGGATCAAAACATGGACTAACCATGGTCACGTTTGCCACCTGCTTTTTATCTTGGAAATGAGAACGTGAATAAAACATTGGACTCTCATGCACAGGCAAAACGAAGGACATGGCTGGAGAGACGTGTCAGTGGCTAGAACAGTGGCTGCCCTCCCAGAGGACTCAGGTTCAATCAATCCTCAGCACCCACAGCACTCACCTGTAAGCCCATGGTATCTGGTAGCTCTTTTGGCCTCTGTGATGAACAGACATACATGCAGGCAAACACGCATACATATAAAATATAGCCATGATTTTTTGGATAATTTTTTGAAATTTAAATTTGAAGCAAGCTTGTTATACATGCCAATGCCAGTTCCCCACACCAACCCCCATCCCATCCCTGCTCCCTAGGAAGGGTGAGGCCTTCCAAGCAGGGTCTTCAATCTGTCACATCATTTGCAGCAGGGCCTAGGCCCTCCCCCGTGTGTCTAGGCTGAGAGAGTATCCCTCTATGTGGAATGGGCTCCCAAAGTCCATTCGTATACTAGGGATAAATACTGACCCATTTTCAGAGGCCACATACACCACCTAGTGCTTCTAGCTAACACCCACATTCAGGGAGTCTGGGTCCATCCTATGCTGGTTTCCCAGCTATCAGACTGGGGTCCATGAGCTCCCCTTGTTCAGGTCAGCTGTTTATGTGGGGTCAGCCTGGTCTTGACCCCTTTGCTCATCACTCCTCCCTCTCTGCAACTGGATTCTAGGAGTTCGGCTGAATGTTTAGCTGTGGGTGTCAGCCTCTGTTTTCACCAGCTACTGGATGAAGGCTCTAGGACGGTATGTCAATGTCATTACTGGGAAAAGGCATTTAAGGCAGCCTCTCCACTATTGCTTAGATTGTTAGTTGGGGTCATCTTTGTAGATCTCTGGACATTTCCCTAGTGCCAGATTTCTCTTAAAGCCTGTAATGGCTCCCTCCATTGTGGCATCTCTTTTTTTGCTCTCCTCTATTCTTTCCCTGACTCACTCTTCCTGCTCCCTCATACCCACCTCTTCCCTCCTCTTCTCCCCTCCTCTTTCTCCTAACTCCCTCCCCACCCCACCGCCCACCATGCTCCCAATTTGCTTGGGAGATCTTGTCCCGTTCCCCTTCTCCAGGGGAGCATGCCTGTCTCTCTTAGGGTCCTCCTTGTTTCCCAACTTTTATGATAGTGTGGATTGTAGGCTGGTGACCCTTTGCTCCATGTCTAAAACTCATATATGAGTGAGTACACACCATGTTTGTCTTTTTGTGACTGGGTTACCTCTCAATCAGGATGATTTTAAATGAGGAACATACATTCTAGAAAGATAGGAAGTACACGCCCATGAACTTGTATGTGTGCATCTCCATGGACCCCTCACCTCTGAGGACACCTCCCCACCTCTCCCTGGATCTATGGGAGGAAGGTAGCAGGAAAGGCAGGAGGCGAGGGCACATCTGGAAGGGCTTGAGATGGCATCTGAGGCTGTAATCCGAATGGTGACGAGGTAAAGCTGCTCTCCCAGGACGTCCTCCAAGGCCGTTCCTGGCCCCTGGAGGAAGAAGCGCCTCCTTGTTTGTCCAGGTTATGAGATTTGGTTTTCTATCTTGTTTATTTATGACACAATATGCTGTGGGATAATTTTTCTGCATCCGGTGAATATGTATTACTCTTATTGTTTAATAAAAAGCTGATTTGGCCTATAGCAAGGCAGAATAAGTCTAGGCAGGAAAGTCAAACTGAAAATACAGAGAGGAAGAAGGGTAGAGCTGAGAGGTGCCAGCCAGCCCCCAAAGAAGCCAAGCGGTAATGCATAGATTTAGAGAAATGGGTTAATTTAATGTAAGGGCTGGGTAACAATAAGCCTGAGCTTATTTGTTGAGGCATTAATTAGATGACCGAGCGAGGATAACACCCTCCGTACAGTGAATGACTAATCGCTCTGGAAATTCGAACAGCACTGACTCACTACTTTATGCCTGGTTGTGATTGTTTTGTGCTAGATGTTAGGCTTTAAAATTTTTTTCTTTCTCCCATGAAGGGATCACTGGTATTATGCCATTCCTGCTCTGAGGTAAAAACAACAACAATAAAAATAAAACATTTAAACCAAACAAATAACATTTTAAGTTGCAGGCTGGCTGTGCTAACTCGTGCTCAGCTGTAGAGCCCTGACCCTTACTCTCTGGGTTCAGCTGTCGCCCCCCTGTGCGGGTGATGGGGACGCCCTTCTGTATCTATGTTTCTCTTATTGGTTGATGAATAAAACACTGTTTGGTCAATCGAGGCAGGCAGACAGGCAGGACGAGGACATGAGGAGAATTCTGGAAAATGGAGGCAGAGGGGTGCCAGAAGGAAATCCCATGTAGGGACCTGGAGGACAGGATGCGCACCGGGCATTCTCTGGAAGATAAGACCATGTAGAAATACGTAGATTAGTAGTTATTAGTTAATAAGAGAGGGCTAGCCAATAAGAAGCCCTAGTCAACGGCCAACAGTTTAATAATTAATTTATTGTTTCCGTGTGTTTATTTGGGGCTGAAGCGGTGGTGGGCCCTTGGCTGAAAGAGCTGACAGGCGGTGTGCAGCCAGAGAGCGCCAAGTTCCAGCTATCTTTAATTTCTTCCAATCTCTTAGGATAATTCTATTCTGAGCAGCCCAGTTATTTAGAATCTGTCTTATGGGTGAAAGCATCCCATATGCCTCCCCTGCACCTTTACGTCACGTTAGATCTGCCCTTTCTGTAGGTTTCCGGCTGGAAGGGCCTTTTTCCTGCCCCTCCTCCCACTGGGAAAATCCCCTTTTCCTACCAAGAAGGGGCTTCTCCTTCTTTCATCCTTTGTCTCAGGGTCATTTCACTTGTATCTCTAATACTGCCAACCACTGTGCAGTTAATGCCTTTCCTTTTAACAAGCATTTTAGCAACTGCACGTTTTGTTGCTCCCGAGATGAGGAATTTCAGTTCCCCATGTCCCCGCCAAATCCTGGAGTCCTCACTTACAAACTGTCACCTCCAGTGCTGGAATGTCCGGATAACTTCTACCTCCAAGCCCACCAGTTCTCAGTGTTCTGTGTTGCTCTGGTCTTTCAGAGAAAGAGGGTCACTCCAAAAATGTAATTCATGTGTGGTGATATATTATTTATGATTTACTAAAGCTTACCTGAGGGTGCAGAAAGCAAAGTCGGCCACAAGCTATAGAAGCCAGGCTGGCTCTGGTGGTACACACCTTTAATCCCACCACTTGGGAGGCAGAGGTAGATGGATCTCTGTTAGTTCAAGGCCGCACTGAGCTAGAGAAATAAATCCATTCCATAAGAGAAACAGCTCACACAAAGGTGATCTCAGCACTTGGGATCACACGCCTCTAATCCCAGGACTCATGGGAGGTATTTAAGACAGGAACAAGGTCTCAGAGCTGGCATTCATTCTCCAGCCACACTGAGGACAGGAAGACTTTGAGGTCTCGGGATTCTCTAGGCACGCTTGGGAGAGGCAGCAGTGTGAGGTTTGGTGGAGTGAGAGCTGGCGGCCAGCTGCTTTGCTTTTCCAATCTTCAGCTTGAAGTTTGAACCCAAGTATCTGTCACTGGTTCTTTTATGTGTTTCAATGCTTAGCAATGGCAGGCATAGGGGAGCAGCTTCTGATGAGCTCACTGCTCTTGGCTTTGCTGAAACCTCCTTTATTGTACACAAATTACACCTCCAGCAACTCAACTTCCCCATACCCAAACCTCTTATCTGGAGTTGTTTGAAGGAACCATGAGACCTCCTGGTTTGCCAGATCCCCCAAGACTAAAGGCTCTGGAATTCATTTAAAAGAGCAACCCAGATAACAATCCCTAACTTTAAACAAAAGGTAACAACCCCTGGCTGCGGGATAAGGCTACACTGTAAGGATTTGTTACTCTCATTGGTTTAATACAACAATGGTTGGCCACTGGCCAGGTAGGAAGTATAGGCAGGTCTGCCAGCCTAGGAGATTCTGGGAAGAGGAAAGGTAGAGAAGAGTTGTCAGCCAGACACAGAGGAAGCAAGATGAGAATGCCTTACTAAGAAAAGGTCCCAAGCCACGTGGCTAAACATAGATAAAAATTATGGGTTAATTTTAGTAGTCAGAGTTTGTTAGTAATAAGCCTGAGCCATGGGCCAAACAGTTTATAATTAATATAAGCCTCTGTGTGTTTACTGGGGACTGAACAGCTGTAGGACTGGGCACGGACAGAAACGTCCATCTTCACCTGACCTTAAACAAAAGGGAGTTCAAAGCCCAGGAGCTATCACTCAGGAATTCAAGCCAGATGCAATGGCTCTGAGGAATCTCTACACAGTAAGGGAAATAAACTGAGACCATTTCCTCCTTCCTCTCTTCCTTCCTCCTGCTCCTTTCTTCTTTCTTCCTCCCTCCCTTCCTTCTTCCTCCATCTTCCTTCTTTCCTTCCCTCCTTTCCCCCCCTCTTCCCTCCTTTCCTAACAGAGCTAATTCTGACATGGATATCATCCTGGTATCCGATGTTTCATCTGCTTATTAAACACCGTGTTATTCAGCTTTCGGCATTTGATAAAGGAGATCAGTTCTCTCTCTCTAGTGGGTTCCTGGGATTGAATTCCAGTCATCAGATTCAGTTCATGCCTTTACCCTCTGAGCTGTTTGCCAGACCCGCGATCACCTTTAAAACAGGAATGCACTTATTTCTGTTTGGAAGCCATCACTGAATGGCCAGTTTGTCCTTTTGCTTTTGTATCTTGAGTCAGCGTGTCATGATGGGAACACACAGCAGGTGAAGCTTATGCATCTCATAGCCAGGAAGTTAAGGGAAAGGAAGACACAGTCATCCCACAATCCCCTGCATTTCCCACCACCACATTCCATCAGCAACAAGCTGAGGCTCAAGTCCTTAACACATTGCTTTTGGAGTATCAAAGATCTAAACCACGGCAAATGCAATTATTTACTAATTCATTCCAGTCGTTATTTCTAATACTTTAATTTCCCAGTATAACTAGAAAATAATAAAGTTGTAGGCTAGGGAGATGACTCGGTCAGTAAAACACTTGCCACACTGAGTTCTTATAACCCATGTCACAGCTGGACATGGCAGCCTGGACCCAAATCCCAGTGCTGAAGGTGGGAGCCAGAGGCAGAAGCATCCCCAGAAGCTGGCAGCCCCCCCCACCCCCTACCCAGTACATTTTCCCTGATTGGCAACTGGGGCACTGCTGACTGGGGATTGTAGGGTGCAAAGATGGAGCCCCTCTGCGCGTGGATGCCACTAGCAAAGCATCAACGCTTATCTATCTTATCAGCCTGTCAGGGAGAATGGGCTGCCACAAAAAGCCATTAAGGTCCAGAGGGCAAGAGGCTCATATACTAAGCCAGCCTTGGAGAAACTCGGCAGCTAGCAGCCAGTACAGAGCAAGCAGGGTCCATAGCATCTGAGAGGCAGAGTGTAGCTGCTCGCCTGCCTGGCTGAGGATGAAGAAGAAGGGGACAGGGACACCTCTGCCCACGACACACATGAAAGGAGTAAGTGCCAGTTCTGGAAACTGTGTCTCTCCCACGAACCTGGAGACCTGCAGATAAGGGCCCTGGGATCAATCTGTCAAGGAGGGCTTGGAGCGGAGAGCCTGCCCCAGATGGTCACGGGGACTGCCGCAGCCACACCCCATGGCTCAGAATAAGCATACTCCAGGGAAGCTTTGGGGGAGAGACAGATGGCCGCTTCACAACCCTCCTCTACCCTGTCCCTTCACCCCTAAGGGCAAAGGCAGGAAAAATGTGTGCCTAGAAAGAGGAAAAGGAGGCCTCAGAGCTCTGATAGCAACTGCTTGGGTCACCTTCCCAAACAGCCCCCTCCCCCTCCTTCCAGAATGATAGCCAGCTTCCAGACAGAGCTAAGGAAGAACAGGAGGCCTAGCCTCCCTCACTTCACCCACCCCCAATCCTAGAAGCTCCAGGAACCAGCCCCACAAGAGCGAGTCCCTGACCTTGGAAATCTCTCATACAGAGCCTCAAGCCCACATTGGTCCTGACCACCCTAAGCGCATCCTTCGGCTCAGCCTTCCAGTATGGCTACAACATCTCTGTGATCAACACACCTCACAAGGTGGGTGCAAGGCAGGTCCCACAGGTAGACGTCAGATACTGTTTTGCTTCGTCTTCTCCTAGACTCCCCCAGATGCCCACCTCTGAGGACCAGAGGCAGCAGAGGGAGTTTCCCCGGCAATGCCATCTTTTTAGACACATTAGTGCTAGGCAAGGGGCCTGTAGTCTGTGCTTAGGCACCTTGGGCTTTGGCCTCACTTTGGTCACCTGGGGGGGGCATGTGCAGATGGCAGAGTCTCTGTTAGCAGCACTCAGGGACTGTGGTTGGGGCAAGGAGAAGCTACAGAGATAAATCTGGGCTGGGATGAGTTCAAGAGGGGACAGATGGTGGAAAGCAGAGACCTGGGCAGGGCAGACACAGCTGTGAAATGATTTTGCTATGTGGGAGAGAGAGTCCAAGAAGGAAGTTTTATAGGGGTGTAATGAGGAGCCTAGATTGGGTTTCCCGTAGCAAGCGCCAAGTGTCTCTGGATGGAAGATTTGAGGACAGAGGAAGAGACCGGTGAAGCGAGACTCACAAGGACAGATGCAGAAAGGATGTCCCTGAAGGAGCAAAGAGGACCAGGGCCTTGGGTGGCCATTTATCCACTTAAGTGTTTAAATTCAGCAGTATTATTTTAAAAAAAAATTTTGGTGTCACAGAAGACAGGCACAGCAATGCTCATCAGTCATCCCAGATGCTGAGGAAGTGGAGGATTGAGAGTTCGAGCCCCGCCTGGCTCAGTGAGACCCTGTATCAAAAATTGATAGATAGATAAATAAATAAATAAATGTCATTAACTTACAGCTATTGTTAAAGGAGGAAACGCACGTAGTTACCCACGGTGTATATACAAATGTGAGTATGTACGGATATGAATTGGCATTTATGTGCATTACATATACAGATACTAGTTATTTATTTTCACTGATGCAGCAGCTCTGATCTTATGAAGTTTTTAGTGGTATTACATTTTGCACTGCTGAGAAGCCCAGGACTTTCATGCACACTAGGAAAATATTGTACCACAGAGGAGTATCCCTAGCCAGGTTGTTGTCTTAAAAAAATATTTTATTTCACTAGGCATGGTGGTACACATCTTTAATACCAGCACTGGGGAGGCAGAGGCAGGAGGATATCTCGTGAGTTCAAGAGAGACCCTGTCTCAAAAAAAAAAAAAAAGAAAGAAAGAAAGAAAGAAAGAAAGAAAGAAATATACATGTAAAATTGCATTTATTTATTTATGTCTATTCAGTCTGCCTCGAGGTTGTCTGAATGTGTGTGGGCCATGCACTTGTCACAGTGAGTGTGTGAGGTCAGAAGACAACTTACAGGAACCCTCTCTCTGCTTTACCTTGAGGGTCTGACTCAAGCCATCAGCTTTAGCTGAGTGACCACAGGGCCATGCCACGGCTCCCATTCCTAGGTTTATTGAGACTACACATACATACATACATACATACATACATACATACATACATACGTACATACATACATACGTACACTGAGCCATCCTCCTGCCTGAGGCATGATCTGGTGGCCCTGTCCGAGAGCAACAGTTGGCAATTGAAGTCCGAGGTGCCGACCCACCAGGGTGTCTCTGGCTTCTGCTGTGCCTTTACGTGGTTGCCCCTGCTCTCTTTCTCTGGCGTCTGGCACAGTGTGGATGGGTGTGGGTGATCCCCACTGCCTGGAATGTATGTAGTGTGTTTAACTCATGGAAACATCCCGTTCTAGTGGGCACTTTACCTGTGGGTTATTATGAAGACGATTTCTTCCTAAGCTGCACTCTCTAACTGATAATAACAATGTTCCTTTCAATGGATGACTGAAACAAATTCAAGGGAGTGTCACACAGCTAGGGCTCAGGAGTTTCACTTAGGGACTGATAGATCACAGTTAAGGTTAATGATTAAGGGAAACAGTTGAGTCCCAGGGGCCAGGCTGGCCTGAATTTTTTAAATCTTGATGTTGAAAGATGCAGTCATGGATTTCTGTGTGCATCGCTGCTGAAACAAAGCCTTAAAAAAACGACTCTGGGTTAGACAGATGTTGTGGTAGTAGCTTTGAGATGAAAAACCCTAAGAGACGGTCTGAAGTTCACAAGGACGTGTAGCAGAGGGATAAATTCTAAGTTAGGGGCCAAAAGCCAACACAGCCCGGTTATTACCAGCTGACGCAGTCTCCTTGCTAGGATTGATTAGTGATCAATGGTGAGGAATAATTGACTGATTGTTTTTCCTGTAAAAAAAGTCTAGGTTTGTGATTCCTTTACGATTACCTTTCAAGCTAAGTAATCAAGTGATTGATTTTTTTCATTGTAACCATACTGCGCAGCCTGCCAGCAAAAGAACTGGCTGAGAAAATTCCCTTGCTTGCTCACACTCTCTTCATCTATAACAAGTTGCTCGGGTATGAATGTATGTGGGTTCTCGGGACAACATGTTCTTCACCTATAATACATAAAATGTTCAATCATATGAGGGACATGGAAAACATGCTGTTTTTACCCATATTCATTGTAATCATTCCCTTGAAAAATGGAATGTAACCACATCAAGGGAATGATTACAATGAATACGGGTCACATTGCAATTTCTATATTGCCTGAAGGATTTTGCTGGGGGTACATAAGCTATAAGGGAAAGAATAAAGAGTTTGATGGAAAACATCAAGAGACACAGAAGGGACATTTCTGGATAGAAATAAGACTAGAGAATGGAGAATACAGGATAAAGAATATACAAGAAAACCATCAAAATGCTGGGCAAGTATCTTTCCCTCACTGGCCCCCAGGGCCTGGAAGGATAGGCAAATAGTCCATCACTGAACCACACCCCCAGTTTGGGATCCATGTGTGTGTGTGTGTGTGTGTGTGTGTGTGTGTGTGTGTGTGTGTTGTAGCCCAGCTTTGCTAGAAGAGCCTCTGAGCTGGGGCATTGTGAGCCATCTGACATGAGTGATGGAAACCAAACTCCAGTCCTCTGCAAGAGCAGCCGGTGCTCTTAACCTCTGACCCATCTCTCCAGCCTCCCCTCTCCACCCCGATTTTTAAGGCAGAATCTTGGTAGTTGAGACTAGCCTCAAGCTCTATATGTAGCGAAGCTGACCCTGAAGTTCTGACCCTCCTGCCTCTACCTCCCGCCAAGTGCGGAGATTACAAGCGTGCACCACCACAGCTGACCTCATCCTGTGGGGTTGGGGAGGAAACCCAGGGCTTCCTGCACCCTGGGCAAGTGCTGAACCATCTGAACTGCATGCCCAGCCCCGGGCAATCTCATCTAAGGACGACACAGGTAAAGTGCCGTCACAATTATAATTAATGTGCTGACTAGCTTTATGTCCACCTTATGCAAGCTAGAGTCCTTTTGGAAGAGGGAACCCAGCTTTAGAAAATACTCCCACTGGATTGGCCTGTGGGCAAGCATTTTCTTGATTGATGGCTGATGTGAGAGATTGCAGCTCACTGTGGGTGGGATCATCCCTGGACAAGTGGTCCAGGGTTAGATAAAAAAAAAAAAGCAGGCTGAGAAGCCCATGCGGAAGCAAGCCAGTAAGCAGCATCCTCCGTGGCCTCTGCATCAGCTCCTGCCCTCAGTTCCTGCCCTGGAGGTGTGCGCTGAGAGCTACAAGGGAAAATGAGAGCTGGAGAGATGGCTCAGAGGTTAAGAGCACCGGCTGCTGTTCCAGAGGATTCCCAGCACCCACGTGGCAGCTCACAACTGTCTTAATTTGAGTTCCAGTGAATAAAACAACTTCATACAGACCTAGAGGCAGGCAAAACACTAATGCAAATAATTGAAAAAATTTTGGCCAGGTGGTGGTGGCACAGGCCTTTGATCCCAGCACTGGGTCTCTGTATGGTGGTGAGGAGACTAAGGCTACAGGCGTTGTCACGCTGCCCAAAGCCACCCAGTCAGTGTGACTCTTGCCAGACTGCTTCTGGCAGAATACGGCTATGAAAGTGAGTGTCTAACCGCTCTGTGAGTGTTATTTTGCTCCCAGGTGCCAACAGGGCAGCACGAGGTTCAGACTGTCCTGCGGGTACTGGCAGGAATAGTACGCTATCAGAGGACGGGTGCAGCTAAGAACACTTGGGTCCATATTCTTGTGGTCGCATTGTATCCTGAGCAATGGATGGGGCCCTGTCTTTCAGGTCTTCAAGACGTTTTATAATGACACGTACTTTGAGCGGCACGGAAAGTCCATGGACGAGAATTCCCTGCTACTGCTGTGGTCTTGCACGGTCTCCATGTTCCCTCTGGGAGGCTTGTTGGGGTCCTTGATTGTTGGCCTAATGGTCAATAAGTGGGGCAGGTAAATAGTGGACATCATTCCAAACTTGAAAATCGTCACAGCAAGCCACAGGCTCTCCTGTTACGTAGCTGAGACCGCCCTGAGACCAGATCTCCACACACTTCAGGGTGCAAGCTAGCCAGACCTTTCAGGATCTCTTTCCTAGGCAGCTACATAGGAGAAGCATCCTTCCACCACCCACCCCGGGAGGTGCTACACCCTCTGAGGTCAAGGTTCTGGTTTGGACTTAGCTTGGTGTGTCGTAAGCACTCGTGGCACGTGTTCAGAAATGCCACTAAGGGAGATTCATTCTGGGGTCAGGTGGCTTCTGGTTCTGACAGCACTCTTCACATGGGCTCAGCAGGTGCCCTGAAGTTGGGGACAGGGCTGCGTGAGTCACCACCGGTGCCTGGTCTGTGCACTTTGACTACTCACTGGCCCAGGGTACACAGGCATGGCTGAAGATAGGTCCCTTCCTGGAGGTCAAAGGTCCCCAGGGAGGGGAGGCTGAGTTAAGGCCTGGGTGAGGTCCAGCTGCGTTCTGCTTGGCCAGACCATGTTGACTTGAACTTGTCACACCGAGGCAGGCTGTGTGAGGACGGGGAGTGAAGAACCCGTATTGGAAAGTAACTCTAGAAACATGGCCTTTCCTTTTCATGCATTAAGGAAAATATTATTAGTTGGAAGTTGTCTGTTTATGAAAAGTGAACCCAGAAGCCTCTCCTGTCCTTTCCTGCGCAGTTGAGTGAAGAAAGAATTCAGAAGAAAATAGATTTGATCATGCTGCAGGTCAGGCTATGTACGCTATCACTTTACAAATACCGACTAGACTATCGTAGAAACCCACGTTCCTTCTTCCTCCTCAGGGATGAAACTTTGGTTGTAGAAGAAACTTAGACTTTTGTTTGTTTGTTTGTTTGTTTGTTTGTTTGTTTTTTGAGATAGTGCTTCACTCTGTAGACCAGGCTGGCCTATCACTCACAGAGATCCATCCACCTGCCTCTGCCTCCTGGGTGCTAGGATTAAAGGTGTGTGCCACCACATCCAACTTCTTAAAGACAGTATCCCTAGACTCATACTGCAAATGAGGAGCCAGGAGGAGAAGTAGAGTCAGTCTGCTAGTGCAGCCCCATCAGACTGAGTCTCCCTGAGGCCAGCACGGGTCAGGACAGGTAAGGGGTACCAGGAATACAGAACCGTGTGTGCTATTTACCCTCCTGGGTGTTCACGGGCTCAGGCCCGTGGCAGCCCTAGGGAGAGGAGAGTGGCCAGAGACATGCAGAGAGCACTCATGAGTGTTGATGAGCAGAGGATATTTTCATAGAGACCCTCCAGCCCTGCTGACCTGTAAAGGTCAGGAGCTGTGAAGATGCGGAGCAATTAGCAGCCTCCTAAGTGGGTGTGGCAGAGCCCAGCTGGAATCTAGCCCTCTGGGGTGGAGGCTGAGCACTGGCTACAAAGCAAATGTGAGGCCAGCCCTGGATACACGCGGCCCTCGTCAATAAATACATAAACAAACTAAAACAAGCAAGTCACAAAAGGTGGCTTCCAGGGCCTGGAGGTCACGAAGCTTAGTTCTACTTTACAGGCCTCCCCTCCCTCCCCATCACAGACCATTAGGTTTCATTGTAGAGGTCATCTAGTCCTGTTATGCCCAGTCTGGGGGACCCCGAAAGGACCACCACCAAGGAGACCACTCAGCAAATGCAAAAGCAAAGGTTTCTTTATTAATCAAGCTGCATCAGGGATCTCGCCCCTTCCGGAGTGAATGAGATGCCTGTTTAAGGCTAAGGGGGTTTTATAGGGAAAGGTCACAAAGCTGAAAGTCTCGGGATTACAAATTTTCCATGATTACACACGGAAAAGCAATAACTATATACTTAAGCAAAATGCAATTGAACAGGAAAGAGCAGGAGGCTTTGGCCATGAGTTTGTTAGTTATCCCCCCACCCCCACCCCCGTGGGGGGGGTTTACAGCTGTTAACAGCTGGTATCTGGTCTTCTTTGGGACAAAGGAATGTTTACACAGCTGGGCTTGAGGTTTCTCTTCATGTCCTGGGTCAGGGCTCAGATTCTTTTCTCCAGCTTCTTTTGTTTTGTCTAAGGGTGCTCAAGATCAGAAATTCCCTTTCCCCCTCTATGGGATTTAATAATTTTTCCTATTACAGTCCCTTTCCGCGCCCATCTGTCACGGGAACCTATCTGGTGAGCGTCCCTGGCCAGCATCAGGTCTGGCGTAGACAGAGGGGGGATGTGACTAACCCAGCCACCAGAAGCTCAATTCCCCAGAGAGGCTGCAGTGAGGGATGCACTCCCCCTCTGCCACTCCTGTTGGCTGGAAAGTGACACACACTTTCCTCACTGCTTTCCCGTCCTTGGTCAGCTTGGGCCCTCTTTTGTATGTGTGGACAGAGCGTTACATATCACACAAGACTGGTCCCGTTGTGAGGCCCCTCCCGCCACCAGGCCACCGAGTCATCTGAAGCCCCTGAGGGACAGGGGTTGCTGCACAAGCCCGACCCTGGGGGCACCCCAGTACCAGCCCCACCCACCAGCACTTGTCAGCCACAGTGCAGCCCCTTTGTAGGGAACAAAAGAACAGCCTGGAGCACTGGGTTTGGTGTGAAGAGACCTGTTCTGGGCACCCTGTCCTCT